>CP092873.1:12509463-12676439 GCA_030710605.1 Cordylochernes scorpioides | reverse complement strand
AATGTTATCATACATATAAATAATTTATTTAATAGGTTATTGAATATTTGTGTTATTAGAACATATTTTTATATGTTTTTATAAAAGTAAATTAATTCTTTGAACTCTTAAAAATAACATCTTTATGTTTTTATACACTTTTTTAACTTTTTGTTATGCTTGTAGTCTCAAGCACCAAATAAATTTGACTTATAATATTTAATATATTTGGAATGCATGCAATTTGACATATACACTCATGAATTAAACTTTAGGAAGTTGTACCTTTTAGCATTTATATATATAATTTTTATTATTATAATTTATTATATATTTTTAAAGGTGAATGTGTTCGAATTTATATGTATGGGAAATCCGCCTTTTTATAAGCAATGTTAGCAGTATTGACTAGTCTATGAAAAAATGATATTTCTACGTGTTCTGGAAGTGTATTAAAAATTGAACACACCAATTGTAAGCAAGTATAGAAATTGATTAATTCTCGAACCACCCCTCCTCCTTCACCAAAAAGAAATTATATAAAAAAAAGACTTTACTCCATTTAAATCACATGATTTTTTTTCTCAAGAAGATTCAAAATCCCATGCAACAATATTGAGTAAAATTAATCAAGACTACAGGGAAAAGTGTATTTTCAAAACATTTTTATTATTCTCTAGCTTTCAGGCACGGACGTCCTTTACAGGAGAAAGGTTATACCAGGTTTTCTCATGTAGGAGAACATCCGTGCCCGAAAGCTAGAAAATAATAAAAATGTTTTGAAAATAAACTTTCACCTGGAGGCCTGATTAATTTTACTCGATATTCAAAATGCATAGTTATTTGCTGTAAAATCATTGAAAGATTTATCCTAAAATTTTCTAAAGAATATTTCAGGTTTTACAATCATTCATTTCGCTTCATTGTGTAACAACTTCTTTATAAATTCTCCAATAATTTCCAAATACCTTTATTCAAGGATTTGAAAGACGAGCTATTTCTATATAATTACAACTTTTTGGATATAGATCTGCGAATTATTAAATTCTCTAATTGTTTTCAAAGTAAATATTTATATGTAAAAAGAGTCCAAAAGATGTTTGAAGTTTCTTATAGAAATATTACTTCTCTTTAAATATCACTCATTGACAATACTTAAGGAAGATGTACCTTTTAGCATTTATATCGGGATTCAAACAATAACTCTAAATGATACACTCATGGACAACACTTAAGGAAGTTATACCTTTTAGCATTTATATCGGGATTCAAACAATAACTCTAAATGATACACTCATGGACAACACATAAGGAAGTTATACCTTTTAGCATTTATATCGGGATTCAAACAATAACTCTAAATGATACACTCATGGACAACACATAAGGAAGTTATACCTTTTAGCATGTATATCGGGATTCAAACAATAACTCTAAATGATACACTCATGGGCAACACTTAAGGAAGTTGTACCTTTTAGCATTTATATCGGGATTCAGACAATAACTCTAAATGATACACTCATGGACAACACTTAAGGAAGTTGTACCTTTTAGCATTTATATCGGGATTCAAACAATAACTCTAAATGATACACTCATGGACAACACTTAAGGAAGTTGTACCTTTTAGCATGTATATCGGGATTCAGACAATAACTCTAAATGATACACTCATGGACAACACTTAAGGAAGTTGTACCTTTTAGCATGTATATCGGGATTCAGACAATAACTCTAAATGATACACTCATGGACAACACTTAAGGAAGTCGTACCTTTTAGCATGTATATCGGGATTCAGACAATAACTCTAAATGATACACTCATGGACAACACTTAAGGAAGTTGTACCTTTTAACATGTATATCGATATTCAGACAATAACTCTAAATGATACACTCATGGACAACACTTAAGGAAGTTGTACCTTTTAGCATGTATATCGGGATTCAGACAATAACTCTAAATGATACACTCATGGACAACACTAAAGGAAGTTGTAACTTTTAGCATGTATATCGGGATTCAGACAATAACTCTAAATGATACACTCATGGACAACACTTAAGGAAGTTGTACCTTTTAGCATGTATATCGGGATTCAGACAATAACTCTAAATGATACACTCATGGACAACACTTAAGGAAGTTATACCTTTTAGCATGTATATTGGGATTCAGACAATAACTCTAAATGATACACTCATGGACAACACTTAAGGAAGTTGTACCTTTTAGCATGTATATTGGGATTCAGACAATAACTCTAAATGATACACTCATGGACAACACTTAAGGAAGTTATACCTTTTAGCATGTATATCGGGATTCAGACAATAACTCTAAATGATACACTCATGGACAACACTTAAGGAAGTTATCCCTTTTAGCATGTATATCGGGATTCAGACAATAACTCTAAATGATACACTCATGGACAACACTTAAGGAAGTTATCCCTTTTAGCATGTATATCGGGATTCAGACAATAACTCTAAATGATACACTCATGGACAACACTTAAGGAAGTTATCCCTTTTAGCATGTATATCGGGATTCAAACAATAACTCTAAATGATACACTCATGGACAACACTTAAGGAAGTAATACCTTTTAGCATGTATATCGGGATTGAGACAATAACTCTAAATGATACACTCATGGACAACACTTAAGGAAGTTGTACCTTTTAGCATGTATATCGGGATTCAGACAATAATTCAGACTGAATTATTGGTAAAAATAAAGGATACATTTATCCAATATATGCCTTTTTAATTAAATATTGGCATTTGTGTAGGTGTCAATTAATATGAAAAGAATGGAAAGACCTCTTTCATTAAATATCTGTTCTCTTTTGAAGAGATCGTTCATTGGATGTTGGTTCACATAAATGATATTGTATGTATAGATAGTACAAAAGTGAAATTGTACTAAGATCAGGATGATAAATTATAAGAGAAAGGCATCTCCTGATTGTACAACTATAAGTTGCTAATCGCTTGCGCCATCTATCGTAATAAATATCAACTATTCGTTAATTTTTAATTATTCATGATGGTGATGTTGTCTTGTCCATCTTCATGGAAAGAGGGGGGGTGCCATTGTCCCGTTAGTCAGCCACAATTCAGAGTTCCCTGTTCACGGTTACCGTAGGCGCTATCCCCACATTATTCCTGATCCGCAACGGCCTGTCCGAACTCAAGGCAGCTTTAAGCTTCTGATGAAATCCAGACGTCCCTCCGTCTGTTGTATATATTTCTCCCTATAATGGCTGTAAACCTTCTCCCTACTGTTGACTAGATGTCAATAAACCATTTTTTAATTGTCAATTGTCACATTATTCATGATTAATCAGCGAATAGTTGATATAATAGTTAATACCATTAGCAACTTTCAGTTTCACAATAAGGAGATGCCTTTTTATACTTTAATTATCTTATTCCAGTACACTTTCATATTTGTACTATTTCTTCATAGTGAGTTTAGTTACGTTTGTCTCCATTACAGCCGCTACCTAACGCAGTTTCAGGCTCTACCAACCGTCAGAGTGCGGACCAATGAGAACGAGGCACTCACGAGCATGCGCAGATTTAATATTCTCGCCATTATTTTCACTTCGCTGTTAGTTGTGTAATCGTAATTCGATTGTATATATTTGTAAAATGTACAAACCTCTAATTCCAGGCAAGTTATTTTCCAAATTGTAGAAAAAACAAGAGGTTTCTGGAACCTGCATGAATCCTTTTCCGGCCTTTCCTTTCAGTAAAATTGAGAATTTTTAAATTTCTTAATGTCATGTGAGATCAGAACACATGGATTTGGTAGCAGTAGGATTCAAGGAAAAATCAGTTTTCTAAAGAATTCATAATTCCTATGAATATATTTTACCATTTCTAAGATTCCATCCTTCAGTGTAGCATATACACTGGTGTTCAAAAATAAGGTAACAAACACCAAATCCTTAATGATAATAATAATAACGAAAAATAATAAAAATATAATATCAATATATGATATACAAATTACACCACACGCGGTTTAGCAAGCCGATAAAAACAATTTTAATGCTTCACCTAATATGCTAATTAGGGTCATTCTTTAGAGCGTCCGCATTTGCGTGCCTTTTTATCCAGCTATAAAACTTTTTTAAACAACAATTCATCCGTTTTATCTATCCCTGGAACATCATAGACGTTTGGAAGACTTATTGAGGTGGAGGGCCATTGGTAGAATAGAGGCAGGATAGTCATTGCAAGATGGCTCAAAACGTCAAGAAAAGTGGTTTCGAATCTATGGAAAAAATTACAAGAAGCAGGAGCATCTCCAGACGAGAAGGACAAGGTCGCTCGAAAATCACAACCTCATCAGAAGAACGTTATCTGAAGTTAACGGCCAAACGTAACAAAACCATGACAGTCAGACAGCTAACAATGGAGCTCTCTTCGTCCACGAACCATGATATCAAGGCAAACAGTTTAGAGAAGACTTATTGAGAGAGGGATGTATGAAAGGAGGCCGAAGTTTTGTATCCCTCTCATTGCCATTCAAAAAAAGGCTCGTCTAAATTGGAGCAGACAACATCAGTCTTGGACACAAAATCAGTGGGCTCCTGTTCTATTTAGTTATGAGTCAAGATTTAGTCTTAACACGGATTCTAGACGTGTACTAATCTGGAGAGAAACCGGAACTCGAAACCAACCCTCAAACATCAGAGAAAGGAACCGTTACGGTGGCCAAGATGTCATGGTCTGGGGTGGTATCAT
The DNA here is from genome assembly GCA_030710605.1 of Cordylochernes scorpioides. Classification (NCBI taxonomy): domain Eukaryota; kingdom Metazoa; phylum Arthropoda; class Arachnida; order Pseudoscorpiones; family Chernetidae; genus Cordylochernes; species Cordylochernes scorpioides. Next base: position 12,671,690 of record CP092873.1, on the reverse strand, counting down.
GTTAGACGCACGCACGCCACTACATGTGTTTGATGGCGGCACCCTGACTTCTCAGCGGTACAGAGAGGAGATACTGGACCCCTATGTATGGTTGTTTAGGCGTGGGGTCGGACTCTCGTTCATCTTTATGGATGACAAACTCGACCTTATAGAGCCCTGATGGTAGACGAATATCTTGAGGGTATTCAAAGGATGGAGTGGCCTGTCAGATCACTAGACCTCAATCCTATAAGACATGTTTGGGAAGCCTTGGGGAGACGAATTGGATCCTGTTCACCTCACCCAGGACCACCCAATAACTGAAAAATGCTTTGGTAGAAGAGGGGATTTGTTGCCTCAAGAGCTCTTTTATAGCTTACTAAACAACATGAAATGTCGTTATGACAGCTGTTTGGCTGTTAGAGACGACCACACAACCTATTAAGTCATCAAATATTGGTCAATATCTACCTGAATTTTAGACTAATTAACATAAATTTGTTTTACTTTGTAAAAAAATATTTTAACAATAAATTTACTTTGTCCACTTGATATTTTATAGTTTTGTCTATCCACCTACAAATTTTAGTCTAAAACAATTCTATATATTTTTAGAAAACTAACATTAAGTGTTTGTTTCCTTAATTTTGGACACCAGTGTATAATAAAAATGTCAAAAACTCATGAAATATTATTATATACGTTTGAAAAACACTCATGGACTAAACTTATGTATGTTTCATATTTTAATATTGCCAGTTGTCTATTTTTTTCAAGGACACAGAGGGGCAATTTTGTTCAAACATATTTATCTCGTATGTCTTCAATAAAGATCACTGCGTATCAAATATCTTTCAGAGTTAATGCCTGAATCCCGATATACATGCTAAAAGGTATAAATTACTTAAGTTTTGTCCATGAGTATATATTTATAATTTAGTCTATACAAATGAGTTAAATGCGCGGGCCTTTTTTCATATTTTATTTATTCAGTATATAATATATTGTCGCGGAGATAAATAAAGCAAGGGCAAACTTGGGAATAAATAATTTATTATAAGAGGTATTTATAGGGAGAGAACTTACCCCAAGTTAAAAGTTAATCCTCATGAACGGGCTTAGCCACCGTCCCGTTTTCCTTATTTACAGATCAGCTTCCCAGAAGCCCCCACACCTGTGGTCCCCCCCCCCCCCCGGGGTCCAGGGATGATTGATAGTTGTCCCATCTGGATGGTGCTATTTGACAATATTACATATAACAATAGCATGTCAAAAGATAATTTCATGTAATTTTTCTAAATTTTCTGAGTATAATACACTTTCTACTAGTGTATTTTGTAGAAATGTTTGCTATAAATCGGCTTACTACTGTAACTAAAGATGTATTAGAAAGTTTCCATTGAAAGTTTCAAAGCTAAAGTGTCTTTTAGGCAGAGGTGTCCTTTCATGGAGGTTTTACTATATGAGCAATTGAATGATTCCAAATAAATTCAGATATATATTTATAAGAAGATGACATGCCACCTGTTGTTATTTTTAAATTCATATGAAATTTTCGAACGTTTTTTCTGAAATTTTTAACAGGTGCTTTGAAACTGGACACTTTCCAGCTCCCTGGAAATTGGGTGATGTAATTTTAATCCCCAAAAAAGGTGTTGAGAACTTTCTCGCGTTTCATCTCATATATTATCTTCTTATATATAAAAGTCAATGTCTGTTGTCTGTTTTGCGATAAACTCAAACACTAATGAACCAACGAAATTTAACAAAATCTACAAGCAATCCAGGGCTAGGTTTTTTAAACTATTTCAATTCTCTGGCTATCGGGCTAACCTGCCCTTTAACAGGAGAACTTAAAGTATGAATTCCAGCTAACTATCAACAAATCAACAAAAATTCCAATAAGTAATCGTTAAGTATTTTTTCACTATTTGTACAAATACTTGTATTTCTCTATCTTTCGGAATAGCATGCTCTTCAACAAGCGTATATAGTTAGCAGGAAGTCATACTTATAGTTCTCCTGTTGAAGGGCATGTTGGGCCGAAAGCTAGATCGTAATGTAGTGGTTGCTCTACACCGAACGTCACCCCGATCGGTACCTAGGTCGTCTACGGACGATTTGATGCTCCTGCATTTCTTCAAACAGGTTGAGTGACGGCAACAACGCTCCAGTTGCTGTCTAGCACGACCCGGGAAGGTCTGATCGTGGACCCAACGAGGGAGCCCGCTATTCGCACCACGAAAGCTAGAGAAATAAAGATAACAAAATATACTTAACTCTATCTCTCTCTAGATTGCTTGATGATTTGTTTATAGTTAGCTGGAAGTCATACTTGTAAGGTATCCTATTGAAGAGCATGTTGGTCAGAGAAAGCTATAGAAATAAAATAAAGAGCAAAAGATACTTAACTCTATCTATGTCTGTATTGCTTGATGATTTGTTTATAGTTAGCTGGAAGTCATACTTGTAAGGTATCCTATTGAAGAGCATGTTGGTCAGAGAAAGCTATAGAAATAAAATAAAGAGCAAAAGATACTTAACTCTATCTATGTCTGTATTGCTTGATGATTTGTTTATAGTTATCTGGAAGTCATACTTCTAGGTATCGTATTGAAGGGCATGTTAATCAGAGAAAGCTATAGAAATTAAAATAATTGAAGACGGGGCTCTGGCACATTTGTAAGTGCAAAGTCGAACTGCTTTTCACATGTGTAGACATGTGGTGCGCTTACAGAAAAAGCAGTCGCTAACTACCCACCATGATTATCATGGCCTGTACCACGTGTACTAGGAATAAGCAAAAATAAATACTTGAAGAAACTTAGCCCTGGATTGCTTTTTGATTTTGGTAAACTATAATGGCAGGGAGATATTATTGAAAGATAGCTATGCTGAGGACAAAGAAGGGACAAGTTTGTCGAGAAGACAGGACAAGATGGAAATGTCCCACTGGTGTCGTCCATCAAGTGTCTCCACATTAATAACTCACGTCACATAACTCCTGTCCACATTGGACGTCAAGTTGGCTGAAGTCTAGTGGTGAGGAAATTGTCAAACTTACCTCTGTAAACTTCAATATGTAACTTGTCTTCAGTGAAATTACACATTTCAACAATAATCAACTTAATTTTATATATATCGAGCATTCCTTTAGCTAATTTTATTATTATCATTTATAAAGTAGCTGATTTATTTATATATACACCCATACACCTCGCTTTGCGTCGGGGTTACGTTCCAAAAAAACACGACGCAAATTCACACGACGCAAAGTGAAAATATGTGAAGGCGCAATCAAAAACAAAGGTGTTGCCATATTTTAGAAAAAAAAAATTAATGACTCGAATCCAAAACAACGCAACTTCGAAAATCTAACGACGCACAGTGAAAATCATTAAAAATTAAGCAGCGACGCAACTTCGAAAAAAACGCAAAACGAAACGACGCAGAGCGAGGTATTGGTTTATATGTTATATAAATAAAAATATTTTCTGTTGATTTTTGATTATCTTGAGGATTATGCTATGGTAATGCAGTCGTGGTTAAAAATATTGAAAGTATAATAATAAAAATGGTTTTGATCAGAAATTGCTTTAATTGAGCTGAAGGAATATATTTAAAACATAATTTGATAAAAGTAATGCCTGGTTTAAGGCGTAAGAATAAAATGAAAAACTTATTTACATAATGTACAATGGTTTGAGCCGGCCATCGGGAAACAACAACAATGATTTTTATAGGGTAAGCGTGACTTCTGGCGGTCGATTTAACAGAGTATTTGTATCTACGGAATTTTAAATAAAATAATATTTTGATATAACATATATGTTATAAATAGAATATTCATATATTTATATTGTTTATATGTATATAGAATTCTTTAGATAATAAAAAGGCATCTATTGGATTGAATAAAAAATGTATCTGCCAATATTTCGGTTGGCTGAACTCCAACCTTTGTCAAGGCATTACACACACACATATATATATTATATAAAATATATACATTATATATTAATATATATATTAAATTAAATTATGATTTTTGCTGTTTTTTGATTATCCTGAGTTATAGAATTTATATCTGTTGCTTGATTTTGGTATGCAGTCGTGGAAGAGATTATAACCTTGAAAAAAATATAAAGTATTGATCATAGATTCCTTTATTTGAGCCAAGAAATATATACAAAACATAATTTGGGTAAGCACTGCTTGGCTTAAGGCGTAAGAATAATTAAAACAAAATATTATTTACATAATTACAAACATGTTGAGCCGACTAACGGGGAAGAACAACAATGTGATTTTATATGGGAAGCATGACCTCTGGCGGCCGATTTAACAGAATATTTTTATCTATGATATATATTTTTAAATAAAACAATATCTTAATATAACATTTTGAATAATAATATAAAATTTCTAAATAAAATATTTTAATTTAACATATATATATATAAAACGAAAATTAAAATTATACCGCGAAAGTTTCTTTTTAAAAATCGAAATTTATTTTCAAAGAGAAATAGCGACATTTCAAACTTTGAGGATGAGGTATGGAAAGGTGAAACATGAAGAGTAGTGGAGAACGGAAAAATAAAAAGTGTCCAGGGGCGGGAATCGAACCCACACCCTTCTGCTTACCGGGCAGGTGCCTTGTCCACTCGGCTACCCTGGACGTATTTTTCCGTTCATAACTTATATTTAAAGTAACATTTAAAATACAATATAACGCGGCTGATGATTGTAAAACGAAAATTAAAATTATACCGCGAAAGTTTCTTTTTAAAAATCGAAATTTATTTTCAAAGAGAAATAGCGACATTTCAAACTTTGAGGATGAGGTATGGAAAGGTGAAACATGAAGAGTAATGGAGAACGGAAAAATAAAAAGTGTCCAGGGGCGGGAATCGAACCCACACCCTTCTGCTTACCGGGCAGGTGCCTTGTCCACTCGGCTACCCTGGACGTATTTTTCCGTTCATAACTTATATTTAAAGTAACATTTAAAATACAATATAACGCGGCTGATGATTGTAAAACGAAAATTAAAATTATACCGCGAAAGTTTCTTTTTAAAAATCGAAATTTATTTTCAAAGAGAAATAGCGACATTTCAAACTTTGAGGATGAGGTATGGAAAGGTGAAACATGAAGAGTAATGGAGAACGGAAAAATAAAAAGTGTCCAGGGGCGGGAATTGAACCCACACCCTTCTGCTTACCGGGCAGGTGCCTTGTCCACTCGGCTACCCTGGACGTATTTTTCCGTTCATAACTTATATTTAAAGTAACATTTAAAATACAATATAACGCGGCTGATGATTGTAAAACGAAAATTAAAATTATACCCCGAAAGTTTCTTTTTAAAAATCGAAATTTATTTTCAAAGAGAAATAGCGACATTTCAAACTTTGAGGATGAGGTATGGAAAGGTGAAACATGAAGAGTAATGGAGAACGGAAAAATAAAAAGTGTCCAGGGGCGGGAATCGAACCCACACCCTTCTGCTTACCGGGCAGGTGCCTTGTCCACTCGGCTACCCTGGATGTATTTTTCCGTTCATAACTTATATTTAAAGTAACATTTAAAATACAATATAACGCGGCTGATGATTGTAAAACGAAAATTAAAATTATACCGCGAAAGTTTCTTTTTAAAAATCGAAATTTATTTTCAAAGAGAAATAGCGACATTTCAAACTTTGAGGATGAGGTATGGAAAGGTGAAACATGAAGAGTAATGGAGAACGGAAAAATAAAAAGTGTCCAGGGGCGGGAATCGAACCCACACCCTTCTGCTTACCGGGCAGGTGCCTTGTCCACTCGGCTACCCTGGACGTATTTTTCCGTTCATAACTTATATTTAAAGTAACATTTAAAATACAATATAACGCGGCTGATGATTGTAAAACGAAAATTAAAATTATACCCCGAAAGTTTCTTTTTAAAAATCGAAATTTATTTTCAAAGAGAAATAGCGACATTTCAAACTTTGAGGATGAGGTATGGAAAGGTGAAACATGAAGAGTAATGGAGAACGGAAAATTTCGATTTTTAAAAAGAAACTTTCGCGGTATAATTTTAATTTTCGTTTTACAATCATCAGCCGCGTTATATTGTATTTTAAATGTTACTTTAAATATAAGTTATGAACGGAAAAATACGTCCAGGGTAGCCGAGTGGACAAGGCACCTGCCCGGTAAGCAGAAGGGTGTGGGTTCGATTCCCGCCCCTGGACACTTTTTATTTTTCCGTTCTCCATTACTCTTCATGTTTCACCTTTCCATACCTCATCCTCAAAGTTTGAAATGTCGCTATTTCTCTTTGAAAATAAATTTCGATTTTTAAAAAGAAACTTTCGCGGTATAATTTTAATTTTCGTTTTACAATCATCAGCCGCGTTATATTGTATTTTAAATAAATATATATATATAGAAGCAATGGGCGCTCCTCCCGTCAGAATCGGGAGGTGAACGTTTATTAGTTTGCCAAAGTTGGTGTTGTGGCTTTGTCACCGACCCGAGGCCTCTAGTTGCCGCGACAGTCAATAGATGGAGTCAGATTCTGACGTTTATTTTGACGGGAGAAGCGCCCATTGCTTCTATGGATTAATTTTCTCCCCCGGCAATTTTTCCATCTATATATACATGGATATTTTTCCGTAAGTGATCTATAAAAGAATAGGGCGCCTCTCCCGTCAAAATAGACGTCAAAACTAAACGCAATTGACGTTCATTTTGACGGAAGAGACGCCCTATGTTCATATATATATATAAAGCTATAACGCGCAATCTATATACATAGAATGAAAAGATCAAAGTACGAATGTTTGCGATGAAAAATGTTGGGAGGACTTGACTCATCATTGGTCAACCCTCCCAGCGGTTTCGCCTATTTAATCTACCAGATTATAATACACTATTGGACAATTCTGCCTATATATGCTACACTCAAGGGTGTAATCTCAGAAATGGTATTTATGCAAACTATGGACATAGACTTTTATGACAGTAGAATTATAAATATTCGCATCGAGCAAGGCTCTTCCTTAAACAATAAGAACAAGGCCAGTTCCATATAAATTAATTAGAAACTTATAGATTCATAGATCTATATTTTGAAAATATAGAGCAATCCAATGATTTTTTATCCAAAATATGCCTTTTTAATTATAGATTTATATATAATAATTTTCTTATATATAAATGTCGCGTTATTACCTTATAATTAATATATATATGTTATATAACAAATATTATTTTTATTTAAAATTATATTTCATAGATTCAAATACTCTGCTAAATCGACCGCCAGAGGTCACGCTTCCCTTGTAAAAACCCATTGTTATTGTTTCTCGATGGCCGGCTCAAAACCTTATGTAGATATGTAAATACATAATAAAATATTTTCTTTTCTTTTAAGAAACTGATAATTTATATTATGCTGATTGTACATATTGTCCAACACTTCTTTCTTTTGTACGCAGTTCTTTTTTCTCGATTTTTTTCTTTCTTTCTTTCTCATCGTTAACATCATATAACTATTCTATTCACGGCCTAAAATTATTGTATATATATATATAGACAAATGTAAAGGGATACATGTATGACAGCGCAAGTGTCCCTGGGGGGACATAGAGCTTTAAATTGATATAAAATGAAAATAAAATAAAATTCTCAATTTGTTTTATCGGAACAATTGAAGCAATATTACTACTTTTTAATGATAATAATTTTGTTATTTTTATAATTTTTTCTAAAAGCATTTTTGTGGTTTTTTAATTAAAAAAATATATGAAACTATTATAGACGCGTATGATTATTTTTAAAATAAAACAATTCTTACTGTCCTTTGTTGTATTGTTTTTTTTTAAGAATCATAAAATGGTTTCGTATTTTGATAACAGATGGCGCGCTAATGTATCATAAAAAATATATAAATATTATCAAACGACATCAGAAAATTATCTCGCATGAGTTTCTTTTCAACGAAAAATCCAAATTTATTTTAAGGAGAAATAACAATTTTTCTAACCTTAGGGATGAGGTATGAAAAGATGAATTGTTAAGAGCAATGATGAACGGAAAAATAAAAGTGTCCAGCTTTTTCCGTTCATCATTGCTCTTCACAATTCACCCTTTCATACCTAATCCCTAAGGTTAAAAATAATCGTTATTTTGCCTTAAAATAAATTTGAATTTTTCGTTGAAAAGAAACTCATGCGGGATAATTTTCTGATGTCGTTTTACAATCGAATCCGCATTATATTGTATTGCATTAGAAATATTATCATTTTTCTTCAAGAGAAAGATAAGAAAAAAACTTGTCTTTCTTCACTTAGCTCAATTTTAATTATTTGAAATTATTATCATGGTTCTGTCTTTGCCCTTTTTACAAACCTATAGCTTCGTTTATTCTTTTGTCTACCCAGCATATGACGTGTAACGGCCAAAGCTATGCTGGAGCTCTTCTTTTTTCCCTATTATATGCTATCTCTTAAGTATATATAATAAACCTTTTATGTTTAAATTAAATAACAAATATATAATTTTCTTAATGATATTCTACAGGGTGTACCAGGTAAATTGGGAATTTCAACAATGGTATTTTAACTGAAATTTTTTGCAAGTAAAAATTAAAATATCTGAATGAAATTTGACACAGTAGTAGATAAAAGGATATAGTTTTTATTTATTCAATGTAGTTTCCATTATTAGCTACAACAGTCTCGAGGCGAGTGCGGAATGAAGCACAGGCCTTGGCGACGATGACCTTGTCCATTTGGGTCATCACCGTGTGAACTGCTTTCTTGACAGACTGGATGGTGGTATGAGGAGCTTTGTTGACATCTCTCTCAACAACGCCCCATACATAGTAGTCGAGGGGATTGCAATCTGGAGAATTAGGGGGCCAAATATCAGGACCCCAGTGACTAGGGACGTTAAGTGTCAGCCACGATTGTGTCTTTTTTGCCTTATGGGCTGGAGCTGAGTCCTGTTGGAAGACATACTTCCTTCCTGCGGCCACCATGTCCATCCAAGGCTTCACAACGGTCTCCAGAACATTGATGTAGGTGTCAGCGTTCATCCTAAGGCCCTTCTCAAAGAAATGGGGAGGCATGACATCACCTTCACTGCTGATAACGCCAAGGACCATTACGGAGGCAGGAAATTTCGTGTGCATCACGACAGGTATCTCTGAGGGGTCTTTACAGATCCAGCGATCATTCCTGGGATTTACCTTTTGGTCCACGTCAAAGTTCTTTTCGTCAGAGAAGAACCTTAGCATGCCAAAAGAGTCGTGTTTCAGGTTGTTGAGGAGGGCAGCAGCCTTTCCTTTTCTGTTATTCTTCATATTCTCAGTCAGCAACTGACCTTTCCGAAGGGCATAAGACTTGAGACCAAGGTCCTAATGGATAGTTCTGACAATTGTCATAGAGCCAACGTCCATTTCCTTGGCTATGGCCCTCATGCTCTTCCCAGGGTTTCCATCAATCTTCTCCTTGACATTTTTGACAAATTCTTCGCCTCTTACCCTGTCCGATCGACGCGAGTGCGTTTTCCTTGTAGCTATCCCCTCTTTGTTACTGTCGGCCTCATCAAACTGCTTCTTGACACGATAAATAGTGGTTTTGGGCAACTTAAGAAAATCCACTATCTCTTTGGGGCTCCTTCCGGCGCGCAGAGCAACGATGATGGCAGCTCGATTTTCAAATTCTCGGTTACTCTTCATCACTACACTGCGCACACATGTACTGTTGCATTTTACATGAATATGGCTACGTAATGAGAAAAAAAAAACAAGTTTTTAATCTCAAGTAGTTTTTGTTTTATGGACTGTCAAAGTTAGTCCCAATTTACCTGGTACACCCTGTATATCTAAATTGATAATAAAAAGAAGAGTGAATTTGTTCGATGGTTTGTTCTCAATAAAAAGCTATGTATTGATATCTTTGTAAATTTTTATGAAACTTTTAACAATTAAACTCATAGACAAAATTTTAGAAAATGTAAAGTTTTGATGTCACCGGTGGTCTTTTTTTTTTAAGGAGACAGAGGCAATTTTTTTCACACTTGGTTATCTCGTGTTTCTTCAATAAAGGTCACTGTGTATCCAATATCTTTCAGAGTTATTGTCTGAATCCCGATATACATGCTAAAAGGTACAACTTCCTTAAGTGTGTCTTCAATAAGATCACTGTGTATCAAATATCTTTCAGTTATTGTCTGAATCCCGATATACATGCTAAAAGGTACACCTTCCTTAAATGTGTCTTCAATAAAGGTCACTGTGTATTAAATATATTTCAGAGTTATTGTCTGAATCCCGATATACATGCTAAAAAGTATAACTTTCTTAAGTGGGTCTTCAATAAAGGTCACTGTGTATCAAATATTTTTCAGTTATTGTCTGAATCCCGATATCCATGCTAAAAGGTACACCCTCCTTAAATGTGTCTTCAATAAAGATCACAGTAATATCTTTCAGAGTTATTGTCTGAATCCCGATATACATGCTAAAAAGTATAACTTTGCTAAGTGGGTCTTCAATAAAGGTCACTGTGTATCAAATATTTTTCAGTTATTGTCTGAATCCCGATATCCATGCTAAAAGGTACACCCTCCTTAAATGTGTCTTCAATAAAGATCACAGTAATATCTTTCAGAGTTATTGTCTGAATATCCGATATATGTACATGCTAAAAAGTATAACTTTCTTAAGTGGGTCTCAATAAAGGTCACTATGTATCAAATATTTTTCACTTATTGTCTGAATCCCGATATACATGCTAAAAGGTACAACTTCATTAAGTAGGTCTTCAATAAAGGTCACTGTGTATTAAATATCTTTCACTTATTGTCTGAATCCCGATATACATGCTGAAAGGTACAATTTACTTAAGGTTTGCCCATGAGCGTATATTTCTTTTTAAGTTTAAGATAACCGAAGGATAACCGGGGCTATTAATTAAACTAAAGAGATTTATTATAAATATAAAACTTTAAAATCTATGAAATTTTTATATTAATTGTATATATCTCTTTATAATATAAATAGTATAAATAGCAATGTTTTTCATTGTTTATATAAAGTTATATTATATATTTTTTACTATTTGATTAATGTTAACTTTGACTTTAAATTGTATATATACATTTCCAGATTAGATTTGTGTAGTAGTTAGGTGGATCACAAATCTCTTAAATCTTCTAATTACTTTTAAATAAATTAATAATATTAATATAATCACATATATATTGTAGTGTGTATAAATCAAGTCTTTGTATATCTGGATATGTGAAAATGTTTATTGATGACGTCACCACGACCAGTCGACAAATATTAACAAGTTAACCAAATTATCTACAATTAGGGAATCTTGAACAAGCAAGCAAAGAAATATTTTAAAGATGATTTTACAAATACAGAGTAATATATATTTTTATAATCTGTTGAATATTTTCATTGAATAATATTAAATAATTAATTATTTCTTTGCCACTATATTATTAGATAGTAAAAATGCATATATTGGATTGAATAAAATATTTATTTGCCAAAATTTCAGTTGGCTGAAACGCCATTAATAAATATAACCATTAAACACGAATTTTCCAAATAAAACAAACTTTATACTGTCCTTGATGTGAGTGACAATATTGGGAGGGCTTAGTTCATCATTGGTCAACCCTCCCAGTGGTTTAACCAATTTAATCTATCAGACAGCTTCTAGAGTTCTAATACTGTATTGGACGATTGGATGGACGATGGACTGCTTATATATGCTACACTGAAAGGTGAAAACTTAGGTATAATATTGTTGCGGAGATTAATAAAGCAAGGGCAAATTTGGGAATAAATAATTTATTATAAGGGGTATTTATAGGGAGAGAGAGTGTGTACAACTTACCCCAAGTTAAAGCGTCAGCCACCGTCCCGTTTTCCTTATTAACAGATCAGCTTCCCAGAAGCCCTCACAGCTGTGGTCCCCCCCAGGGTCCAGGGATGATTGAAAGGTGTCCCATCTAGATGGAGCTACTTGACAATATTTAAGCAAACTATAGACATGAGCTTTCAAGTCGAATTATATATAAAAATGATTATTTTATTTGGAGAAACACAAGGTAATAAGACCAAATTCAAATACATAAATAGAGTGTGACGTTTCGGTAACAGCGTTGTTACCATCATCAGAGAAAAGTGTTTAATGTGATACCAACGCTGTTACAGAAACGTCACACACTATTTATTTATTTGGATTTGGTCTTATTACTTTGTGTTTATAATCTATAATCCAAATTGTGCTTTATCCTTTTTTTGAAGAAGTAACATTGGTGTTCAATGATTCTATTTTGTATATATAGATGGCGCGTTTTGATGCTTTATTATTAATATTCTATATTATATATGCATAATGATAACTGCTTTTTAATTATATATTCACAATATATAGCACATAAATGTATTAGAATAGAGTTAGGTTGGTAGATATGCAAAATAGTAATCATATATAAGATCGATGAATCATAAAAAGATTATTAACTCTCCTAAATTATTTTTCTTGCTAAACGTATTTTCATATTTCTCTAGGCTCTTTTTGTAAAGTAAAATTAAGGTCTAATTACAATTTGGGCGAAAAGATTCCTTTTTATTTGGGGTTTTGCAAGTGTTTAAGTAAATATTGCTCTTCTCTCTCTCAAATGTTTTGAAAGTTCAAGTTTATAACAACAAAATTAGCTTGTTAAACCGTTTGGTTTTCGACCACTACGACCCGGGTTCGATTCCCGCATTGGATACTTTTTTCTGTTTAAAAAAAAAAGAAAAAATGCTCAAATGGCCCCCGATTCTTGCAAAAGTCCAACCCCATCAGCGAGTGCAAGTAACCAAACGGGGCTCTGGCACATTTGTAAGTGCAAAGTCGAACTGCTTTTCACATGTGTAGACATGTGGTGCGCTTACATTAAAAGCAGGCGCTAATCATGGCTTGAGATAAGAAAGAAGAGAAGAAGAAGATAACAAAATGATATTTTTTACAAAAATAATTGTAAAATATGTTATTGGCATGTTACTGCGTTGGCATTCTTTCAGACTGTTTACAGCTAAAATAAGAGATAATAGGGTGTGTGTGTGTTAATTATGTATAATTATGTTGAATATAGAGCAATTTTATGAATATAACAGCATAAACAGAAAAATAGATTTACCATCACAATACCTTAGATATCTCAGAAGAAATCAATAGATCAATTTTATAGGTTCTGGATGCCTTAAAAATAAAATAGACATATTCCATAAAATAGTTAAATTACAAACCAATTTAAAATTTTCAGTTATAAAAATTTTCAGTTATAAATATCCGGGTTTGTTTTTTTGTAAATATTTCTGGAGGGATAAAGTCGTTATTAAAGTAAGCCCGTTGAAGAGCTATTAACGCTTGAAAGCTAACGTTTTTAAAATAAAAAAGATACTCATTGTGAGAATATATTTGTAATTTTAATACTGTTTTCCAAATTTTATCATGAATAGATCAATCCATTTATGATAATTAAAATTTAATGGCATATTTTGGATCCAAATATTTATTAAATTCAAATATTCAGACGAGGCTGTTCGCCTATCTTCTCATGCGCGCATCACGAGGATAATAAGCTTACAAGGTTTTTGAATATTTTCGAGAAGAAGATAGGCGAACAGCCTCGTCGAATAATATTGATATTTAATAAATATTTGTATCCAAAATATGTCACTATTTTAATTAATGTATAATTATATAGTTAATTTTGTAATTTGAAAACTATGTTATTATGTCTTACTAGCTTGGTATAAGATACGCAATAATAAATAATACGCAATATAAACTTCTGTTATCAAATTACAAAACTATTTTAGACGCGTAATATTCTTTTTTTGATTAAACACTTTCTACTGCCCTTACTGCAATGGAAAAATTAAAGGGAGGGCCTGGCTCATCAGTGGTGAACCCTCCCAGAGGTTTAGCCAGTTTAATCTACAATACCGCTGTTATATTGCATTTTTGGAACTTCCTTTTATAATGATACTGATGCTAGACTCTTCGAATGGGTATTTTAGATTAACTATGGACATAAGCTTTGAGGACAGCAGAATTACATATAATTATAAATATAAAATATGCTTCGAGCAATCATCAGTATCACTATAAAAGCAAGTTCCAAAAATGCAATATAACAGCGGTATGGTAGATTAAACTGGCGAAACCGCTGGGAGGGTTCACCACTGATGAGCCAGGCCCTCCCTTTAATTTTTCCATTGCAGTGAGAGCATTACAAATTGTTTAATTAAAGAAAGAATCTTACGCGTCTATAATAGTTTTGTAATTTGATAACAGAAGTTTATATTGCGTATTATTTATTATTGCGTATCTTATACCAAGCTAGTGAGACATAATACCATAGTTTTCTAATTACAAAATTAACTATATAATTATACATTAATTAAAATAGGGGCATTGGATAAAAATATTTATTAAATTTCAATATTATTCGACGAGGTTGTTCGCCTATCTTCTTCTCGGAAATATTCAAAAACCTTGTAAGCTTATTATCCTCGTGATGCGCGCATGAGAAGATAGGCGAACAGCCTCGTCGAAATATTGAAATTTAATAAATATTTGGATCCAAAATATTCCATTAAATTTTAATTATCATAAATGGATTGATCTATTCATGATAAAATTGTGAAAAAAGTATTAAAATTACAAATATATTCTCACAATGAGTATCTTTTTTATTTAAAAAACGCTAGCTTTCAAGCGTTAATCGCTCTTCAACGGGCTTACTATAATATCGACTTTATCCCACCAGAAATATTTACAAAATCAAACCCGCGCAGCGTGGATATTTATAAATGAAAATTTTTATAACTGAAAATTTTAAATTGGTTTGTAATTTAACTATTTTATGGAATATGTCTATATTAATTTTTAGGGCATCCAGAACCTATAAAATTGATCTATTGATTTCTTCTGAGATATCTAAGGTATTGTGATGGTAAATCTATTTTTCTGTTTATGCTGTTATATTCATAAAATTGCTCTATATTCAACATAATTATACATAATTAACACACACACCCTATTATCTATTATTTTAGCTGTAAACAGTCTGAAAGAATGCCAACGCAGTAACATGCCAATAACATTTTTTACAATTATTTTTGTAAAAAATATCATTTTGTTATCTTCTTCTTCTCTTCTTTCTTATCTCAAGCCATGATTAGCGCCTGCTTTTAATGTAAGCGCACCACATGTCTACACATGTGAAAAGCAGTTCGACTTTGCACTTACAAATGTGCCAGAGCCCCGTTTGGTTACTTGCACTCGCTGGTGGGGTTGGACTTTTGCAAGAATCGGGGCCATTGGAGCATTTTTTCTTTTTTTTTTTTAAACAGAAAAAAGTGTCCCATGCGAGAGTCGAACCCGGGTCGTAGTGGTCGAAAACCAAACGGTTTAACCAGCTCATTTTGTTATTATAAACTTGAACTTGCAAAACATTTGAAGAACAATATTCACTAAAAACTTTCAAAACCTCGAATAAAAAAGATTTTTTAAAAGGAATATTTTCGCTCAAATTGTAATTAGACCTTAATTTTACTTTACAAAAAGAGCCTAGAGAAATATGAACATGGCAAATTCTGAAAACTACAATTTAGGAGAGTTAATAATATTTTTATGAATAATAGATCTTATATATGATTACTATTTTACATATCTACCAACCTAACTCTATTCTAATACATTTATGTGTTATATATTGTGAATATATAATTAAAAGGTAGTTATCATTATGCATATATAATATAGAAAATTAATAATAAAGCATCAAAACGCGCCATCTATATATACAAAATAGAATCATTAAACACCAATGTTTCTTCTTCAAATAAAGGATAAAGCACAATTTGGATTGATGATTATAAACACAAGGTAATAAGACCAAATCCAAATAAATAAATAGTATGTGACGTTTCGGTAACAGCGTTGGTATCACATTCAACACTTTTGTCTGAAGATGGTAACAACGCTGTTACCGAAATGTCACACTCTATTTATGTATTTGCTCTTATTACCTTGTGCTTCTCCAAATAAAAAATCTTTTTTTTATATATAATTCGACTTGAAAGCTTATGACCATAGTTTTCTTAAATATCATACCTAAGTTTTCACCTTTCAGTGTAGCATATATAAGCAGAATTGTCCAATACAGTATTAGAACTCTAGAAGCTGTCTGATAGATTAAATTGGTGAAACCACTGGGAGGGTTGACCAATGATGAACTAAGCCCTCCCAATATTGTCAATCACAGTAAGGACAATATAAAGTTTGTTTTATTTGGAAAATTCGTGTTTAATGGTTATATTTATTAATGGCGTTTCAGCCAACCGAAATTTTGGCAAATAAATATTTTATTTAATCTAATATATGCCTTTTTACTATCTAATAATATTGTGGCGAAGAAATAATTTATAATTTAATATTATTCAATGAAAATATTCAACAGATTATAAAAATATATATTACTCTGTATTTGTAAAACCATCTTTAAAATATTTCTTTGCTTGCTTGTTCAAGATTCTCTAGCTGTAGATAGTTTGGTTGATTTGGTAATAATTCTCGATTAGTCGTGGTGAAGTCATCAATAAACATTTTCACATCTCCAGATATACAAAAACTTGATTTCTACGCTACAATATAGATGTGATCATATTAATATTATTAATTTATTTAAAAGCAATTAGAAGATTTAAGAGATTCATGCTCCACCTAACTACTACATAAATCTAATCTAGATATATATATGTACAATTTAAAGTCAAAGTTAACATTAATCAAATTCCGATAGATGGCGCAAGCCATTAGCACGATAAGGAGATGCCTTTTTCTTAATTAATCAAATAATAAAATATTTGTATATAATATGACTAAACAATAAAAACATCGCTATTTATACTATGTACATTGAAGATATATACAAATGATATCAAAATTGCATAATTTCATAGATTTTAGAGTTTTATATTTATAATAAATCTCTCTAGTTTAATTAATAGCCCCCGTTATCCTCCGGTTATCTTAAAACTAAAAGATATACACTCATGGACAACACTTGAGGAAATTGCAACTTTCAGCATGTATATCGGGATTCAGACAATAACACTGAAAGATACACTCATGGACAAAACTTAAGGAAATTGCAACTTTCAGCATGTATATCGGAATTCAGACAATAACTCTGAAAGATACACTCATGGACAAAACTTAAGGAAATTGCAACTTTCAGCATGTATATCGGAATTCAGACAATAACTCTGAAAGATACACTCATGGACAAAACTTAAGGAAATTGCAACTTTCAGCATGTATAACGGGATTCAGACAATAACTCTGAAAGATACACTCATGGACAAAACTTAAGGAAATTGCAACTTTCAGCATGTATATCGGAATTCAGACAATAACTCTGAAAGATACACTCATGGACAAAACTTAAGGAAATTGCAACTTTCAGCATGTATAACGGGATTCAGACAATAACTCTGAAAGATACACTCATGGACAAAACTTAAGGAAATTGCAACTTTCAGCATGTATATCGGAATTCAGACAATAACTCTGAAAGATACACTCATGGACAACACTTGAGGAAATTGCAACTTTCAGCATGTATATCGGGATTCAGACAATAACTCTGAAAGATACACTCATGGACAAAACTTAAGGAAGTTGTACCTTTCAGCATGTATATCGGGATTCCAATGCATATGGTAGATTAAACTGGCGAAACCGCTGGGAGGGTTCACCACTGATGAACCAGGCCCTCCCGTTAATTTTTCCACTGCAGTAAGGGCAGTGGAAATTGTTTAATTTCAAAAAGAATATTACGCGTCTAAAATAGTCCGTAATTTGATAACAGATTGCGCGCGCGCTAGTGCATCGTAATATAAACTTCTGTATTTATATAAGGAATAATTTGTGTAAATACGAGGGCCATCCAATAAATAAGTTTCCCAATTTTTTTTTTTTTTTTGCGAACGAAACGTTGTAAAAATTAGTTAGTATTGTAAGAAATGGTCACTAGGATGCGTTGGAAGCGCGTGACCTTCAAAATCACGCTACTCGTACGCGCAAGTCCGTAGCGCTTCAGTTTCCATGAAGCTACCACTGGTGAACGTGTCCACTTGCGAACTACGTTCTGTAATTCGTTTTTTCAAGGCGAAAAATGAATCTGCGGCCAATATTAACCGCAATTTAATGTCAGTGTATGGTGAAGGATGTATGAGCATATATTGTATATTGTACCTTATGTTGAAAATATCAGGGTTCAGGGGTTAAGATTCTTTTAAAACATTTTAATTCACAAATCTGTAGTTTTCGGGCACAAACACTGGCTACAATAAATCACCAGTAGAACAAGATTTTTAAAAAATCAAATATACATAGGGTACTAAAATTTATTTGAATGCTAACCCTACTAAGATTATGAATTCAATCTATAAATATAGTCTCCATAAGTTTGTATAATTATACAATAGGAATTTCCATCATTGCTTAACATATTGTAAATAACTACCTTGCGATTTCTTCTATCTGCTTATGTTGTTGCTTATTTGTTTAATGTATATTTTTATTCAATGCTCTTAATTTTTTTTTTTTTAATTCTGTTACCTACTCTACTACAATATGAATTAGCATAGCCCCTGCGCAAGGATGACACGCAAAATCGTGAAGCGTTCCATACTACAATATGAATTATTGTAAATAGTTTCACGCGTAATTATCCGGATCGGATATAGCGTGTCTTGTTTGCAACTGGTAAAGAAAAAAGATACAATAGAATTGTTAAGAAAAATGTTTGAATGCCAATTTAACTTGGATCTCCACTACACGAGCTTATCGGATTTGGTATTCAGAAATGAAATCTTTATTTGAAGGTTATGGGATGGGTGTTCAGGGGCCAAAATTGTATATTACTTTGAAGATATGGTGCTGACGCTTAATAAGGAGAATACCAAGGACTGACAGAGAAGAAATTATTATAGACGCGTATGATTCTTTTTTAAAAATAAACAATTTCTACTGTCCTTACTGCAATGGGTAAATTAATGGGAGGGCCTGTTGTAAGTAAGGACACTAGAAATTGTTTATTTTTTAAAAAAGAATCATAGGCATCTATAATAGTTTCGAATTTTGATAACAGATGGCGCTCTAATGCATCATAACAGAGAATAATTACAAAAAGTATAACAAGACTCAGAACGAAACACAATAAAGGAATGATAATACATCCAGATGACACAAGAACCTACAGGACATATAACAATTGTCATGGTGTGGAACTAACACCTACCCACATTTTCTCATGCCCAGCAATGGTCACAGCCTTGCAGAAAATTGACATGGACCCAAAGCAGCAGCTTTACGCACCCAAGATAGTGGACATTGCGACTACTGTGATAGAGATGCATGGAGACATCTGAGGCTCTTCATTGGACACAGCTACAACAATACAGTATAAACACCCAATATAGAGGACATTGAGACTGCTATGATAGAGATGTATGGAGACATCTGAGGCTCTTCATTGGACACAACAACAACAATACAGTATACACACCCAAGATAGAGGACATTGCGACTTCTGTGATAAAGATGTTTGGAGACATCTGAAGCTCTTGATTTGCTACGACGACAACAACAACCTAAGCAATGAAGATGTCTTTAAAATGATTTAGGATGGATATGACACCTACTGGAAATGATTGAGAGGGGAACAACCGGTATTTCTGTTTGACAATCGGAATGGTTTGCAGTACTCCTAGAAGAATGTATGAAGAAAAGGCCAGAAATATGAAAACCGAAGATTGTATTATTGGACAATTTAGTTGAAATTTTCCCTTGAAATTATCTCAAAACCTGTCCTAGATAAGAAGCTCTTTGTTGGTAAATAAAATATTATTGAATCCTCGAATACTTTGGGAATAAAAATTACCTAAAGTTTACGAAACAAATAAAGATATAAAGATTTTAAAAGGCATCTCTTGACCGTATAACTTAACATTGCTTATGGCTTAGGTCATTTCTCGGATAATTATATATATATTAAAAATAAAAAGAGCATACCTTGACCACGAGCACATGTGCTCAACACCTGATAGAGATGTATGGAGACATCTGAAGCTCTTCATTGGACACGACAACAACAACAATACAGTATAAACACCCAATATAGAGGACATTGTGACTACTGTGATAGAGATGTATGAAGACATCTGAAGCTCTTCATTGGACACAACAACAACAATACAGTATTCACACCCGAGATAGTGTACATTGCGACTGCTGTGATAGAGATGCATGGGGACATCTGAAGCTCTTCATTGGACACGACAACAACAACAATACAGTATACACACCCAAGATAGAGAACATTGCGACTGCTGTGATAGAGATGCATGGGGACATCTGAAGCTCTTCATTGGACACGACAACAACAACAATACAGTATACACACCCAAGATAGAGAACATTGGGACTGTTGTGATAGAGATGCATGGGGACATTTGAAGCTCTTCATTGGACACGACAACAACAATACAGTATACACACCCAAGATAGAGAACGACTGCTGTGATAGAGATGCATGGAGATATCTGAGGCTCTTCATTGGACACGACAACAACAACAATACAGTATACACACCCAAGATAGAGGACATTGCGACTGCTGTCATAAAAATGCATGGGGACATCTGAGGTTCTTCATTGGAGACGACAACAACAATACAGTATACATACCCAATATAGAGGACATTGCGTCTGTTGTGATAGAGATGTATGGAGACATCTGAGGCTCTTCATTGGACACGACAACAACAAAAACAAGGTAGTGAAGATGTCTTTAAAATGATAATTTTTTATTTTTTAAATTGTTTTTCATATATATATATATATATAATAACGAATATATTCAAAAAGGATAAGTTTCTTTATTTGAAAAATCAATTCGAGCTTTCGGGCGTAAGCTGCCCTTCTACAGGAATAAAGGATATAATTTCAAGTAGTCATGTATGTACAGTTATATATATTTTCTATTAAATGGTTAGATAGATAGATAGATAGATAGAAATTTTGCCGGGAGGAAATTGATCTAAAGAGACAAGGGTCGCCTCTCCCCGGCGTCTGGTTTAAGACGTCTATTTTGACGGGAGAGGCGACCCTTGTCTCTTTATATATATATATATATATATATATATATATATATATATATATATATATATGTGGCAATATAGTGATAATGTGGGGAGAGAGAAATAAGGAAACCACAAGTTTGGAGGATGGGACCCAGGCAATCCGAGAGAGAGTGGCAGCGCTAGCGGGGCTGCCACCGCAGAACGACCGTCTTTGTGAGGCGCACCACCCCCGACTATCAAAAATAGTCCCCAGGTGTTGGCGGACGGGCCCCATTTTCCGCCTCTTTGGAATGTCCTGCTGTCTCAATTGACCGTACTTTACATCCCATCTCTCTCTGGGATGGCTCTAGGTTTGTTTTATTATTCCTGGAAGAGTATATATTATGACATATGGCCCCCGTTGAAGAAGGCTGAACATGGTTTGAGTATACTTAAAGCTGGAGAAGCCAGGAATAGAGAAAATAATTTTACAGTTGAAATTAGTTAAGGTAATGGTGACATAGTTTTATGTAAATAAAATTTTGTATAGTACACAAGTAAATATTATTTACAAGCAGTTTTACAACACCGGAGGGTTTGATATTTATGGGAAATTTTAAAAATATCAAGGTTATAAAAGGCTATATACAATAAATTCTAATGTATTATAAGGGAAATGTTATTGAGAGGTGTGAACAAGGAGAATAAGAGTCACATACACATGATGAAAATATTGAGCCATTAAGACTGGGGAACTCTACACTTTAAGATATGTTTTCAGGCGGACATGGCAAGGGGAAGACTTGGCATGGGCTTTCTATGCTATAGATGTAGAGTACGAGAAATGAGGTTGAGGCTGGAAATTGCGTGAGCTCAGTACTGAGGTAAATATCGAACTACATGCAATGTTAGAATTTCGGCGAACAGAGCGAGGGGAAACTTGCTTTGGGCCACTCTACCTTATCTATGTAGTTACTTGTGTAGCGAGTCCGAGGGGAAAAGTCCCGTGTGTAGGTGAGGAAGTCGAATGGACTTATATTTAATTTGCGAAGATAAAGTAGTTCGAGATGCAAAGGTAGAATATAGGCGGACAGAGCGAGGGGAAACTTGCCCTGGGCCTTCTATCCTATAAGTGTAGAGTACGAGAAATGAGATTGAGGTTGGCAATTGTGTGAGCTCAGGACTGAGGTAAATATAAAACTACATACAATGTTAGAACCTTGGCGAACAGGGCGAGGGGAAACTTGCCCTGGGCCATTCTACCTTATCTATGTAGTTACTTGTGTAGCGAGTCCGAGGGGAAAAGTCCCGTGTATAGGTGAGGAAGTCGAATGGACTTATATTTAAATTGCGGAAACTATGCGCGCACAGTGCCAAAAATTGGGACGAGGACTGCGTTGTCCGTTACAAGTGACAAGCTGCTCGGAGACGAGGTGTTTGAACCTTCGTGGGAGCTTGTGCAAGGCGATGATTTCGCGGTGGGTTGAAAGTAAGACCCATGTCTGCGCGAAATGATGACGGACCGGACAGAATCAGCGACGATGTTTAACGTACCTCCGTGGGAAATATCGAAGGTAGGCTATATCGTGCTGGTTTGGACAATGGACAAACATAGATTTGAAGACAGGGTCCGTGTGGCGAACGTGTGGCGCGAGAAGAAGGGGCGAACTGTGTCGCTCGATGCAGATTGTTCAAGTGAGAACAAAAAGGAGTTGACAAATATCTAGCAGTTAGTCAATCTGTGCATCCTGTGACGAACACACCATTGGCTAGATGGTGTGGGTCGGTGGATAGGCTAGAGATGAACTACGAAATATATTATCATAAATGAAGGGCGAAGGTTAGGATTTTGAAATGACAATATAGAAGTTCGATAATTGATTAATCAATAATTCTCTATAAAAGGTCCTGAGCTGGTATAAGGTTAACAAAGTTGTAAGAATGAGAAAGGGGCATTAAGGGGCAGTAGATAAGTTGATTATGAAAAATCTATTGTTAATAGTAAAAATCGTAAAGCATTAATAGGTAGTATTCCATTTTTTTTTTTTTTTTAAGAGTTACGTTAAAATGGAAATTATTCAATTAAAATGACGATTGTTACATTCTACTGGTAAGGTAACTAATTAAATGAGTTTCACATAGCTAGATATAATATGGGTAATAAGATCACTGTTAATAGGGGTGGAGAGATAAATGGAAATATTAAATATTTTTACATATTCACACATATTGAGCTAATTATGGAAATTTGGGACAATTTACAAGGAATGACTTATTTAAAGAATGAATGGTAGGAGTTAAAACAATTACACTTACAGGTTATGCTGGTTTAGAGAGCAGGTAAGTTCATTGAGATTCGGGAGAGTTCTGTCTGTGACACTGTGCGTACCAGTGTTGTACATCACAGTAGTGGCAGGGATATGGCGGGGTCTTGTCCATGATGATGGAAGGTGTCCTGCCCTGGCACGGTGGTCGTTCTTGGCAGATCTAGTGCTGGAAGAAGTGTGTGGCAGCTCCATATCCGTTGTAGGTGAATACTTCTTCGGGATCACGGTTCAAAGGTTGGCGAAGAAGGGGTTGAGGGCTCGAAGAGAAGTGGTTACAGTTGAGTTGGGTTTGGCCGATCATCGTGGCTTGGCTTCTTGTTTCTTCATACTCTGGTATATGAGGGATTTGCTTCCCGGCCAGGTCTTATCCTGTCGACTTTCAATGTGGCAATATAGTGATAATGTGGGGAGAGAGAAATAAGGAAACCACAAGTTTGGAGGATGGGACCCAGGCAATCCGAGAGAGAGTGGCAGCGCTAGCGGGGCTGCCACCGCCGAACGACCGTCTTTGTGAGGCGCACCACCCCCGACTATCAAAAATAGTCCCCAGGTGTTGGCGTACGGGCCCCATTTTCCGCCTCTTTGGAATGTCCTGCTGTCTCAATTGACCGTACTTTACATCCCATCTCTCTCTGGGATGGCTCTAGGTTTGTTTTATTATTCCTGGAAGAATATATATTATGACATATATATATATATATTTAAAAAAAGATGCTTATATTGGATTTATAATTATTTTATTGTTCCAATATTTCGAGGGGCAACTTGCCTCTCTTATATTGGAACAATAAAATAAATATAAATCCAATATAAGCATTTTTTAAAAATATAATTTTAATTATGGATTGCTCAATCTTCAAATATACATATGTTATATAAAAATATTATTTTATTTAAAATCAGATTTTCATAGATTCAAATATTCTGCTGAATCGACCGCCAGAGGTCACTCTTCCCCTATAAAACCTCGTTGTTGTTTTATCCCAATGGCCGGCTCAAAACTTTTGTACATTATGTAAATAATCTTTTGTTTTCCTTATTCTACTCGCCTTAAGCCAGGAATTACTTTTATCAAATTATGTTCTTTTATATATTCCTTTAGTTCAATTAAATTAATGATCAAAATTATTATTATTATCATAATTTCAATATTTAACCACGACTGCATTACATTACCATAATCCTCAACGTGATCAAAAATCAAGCAGAAAATCAAATCTCATTCATCTTTATTTATAACATATATATATATATATATGTGACAATATAGTGGTAAATGTGGTGATGGGAGAAATAATCACATGACGAGTTGTTAGAGTAATCCTCCAGGCAGCCAGCCGAGAGAGAGCGAGCGAGACGTTATCAGCTGAACGACTGTTTTCCCTGTGTACACAACCGGGGGGGGGGGGGGGGGGCTAATCAGGATAGTCGCCAGGTGGTGACGCCCCCCTCAGGAATGTGGCCAAAAAATGGTTGTTAGTTAGTTGTCTAAAGTGTCTCGCTTTAGCGGCCCATTTCTCTCTCGTTGGCTGTTGGTTTGTTTTATTAATCCTGGAAGAGCATATATTATGACATATATATATTATTAAAAAATATTTCTTCTGTTTATTTTAGAATATTATTGTTATAGAATTATTACTTGCTGATTGATATAGAGAATTGAGCATTTGCTTGAGGTTGTTATACATGAGTATTTAAATTGCAGTCGTAGTAACAACAATAAAAATAGTTTAGATCAGAATTAGCGTAAATTGAACTTAAAGAATACATTTTAAAAAAACAGATTTTGATATCGTACTGCCTGACTTAAGGCGAGTAGAATAAGGAAAACAAAAGATTATTTACATAATTACAAAAGGTTTGAGCCGGCCAACGGGAAACAACAACAATCGGTTTGTGAAAAAAAAAATAGTACAAATGTGATATTGTACTGGGATAAGGTGCATAAATTATGAAAAAGGCATTTCCTTATCGTGCAACTGAAAGTTTCTGATGGCTTTCGCCATCTATCAGAATAAATATCAACTATTCTCGTTGATATTTATTCCGATAGATGGCGCCAGCCATCAGCAACTTTCAGTTGCACGATAAGGAGATGCCTTTTTCATAAACAATAGGTTTATATAGGGAAGGTGGCGACGTCTGGCGGACAACTTAACAGAGTAATTTGTTCTAGAATTTATAATTTCAAAATAAAATATAATTTTTATATAACATATATATATTAAATAATCTCAAAATTCAGATATTTTACTTTAGAAATATATATCTACTTATATAATTGCCTTATTCTGTCTGTGTGAAGTTCACTGTCTGAAGATCACGGATAGATTTTGGTCATCAACGCGCGCATCATCATTATGATCATTATCATTATCTAATGATAATTATTATTATCTACTTATATAATTGCCTTATTCTGTCTGTGTGAAGTTCACTGTCTGAAGATCACGGATAGATTTTGGTCATCAACGCGCGCATCATCATTATGATCATTATCATTATCTAATGATAATAATAATAATAATTATTATTATCTACTTATATAATTGCCTTATTCTGTCTGTGTGAAGTTCACTGTCTGAAGTTCACGGATAGATTTTGGTCATCAACGCGCGCATCATCATTATGATCATTATCATTATCTAATGATAATTATTATTATCTACTTATATAATTGCCTTATTCTGTCTGTGTGAAGTTCACTGTCTGAAGATCACGGATAGATTTTGGTCATCAACGCGCGCATCATCATTATGATCATTATCATTATCTAATGATAATAATAATAATTATTATTATTATCTACTTATATAATTGCCTTATTCTGTCTGTGTGAAGTTCACTGTCTGAAGTTCACGGATAGATTTTGGTCATCAACGCGCGCATCATCATTATGATCATTATCATTATCTAATGATAATAATAATTATTATTATTATTATCTACTTATATAATTGCCTTACTAGACGAATGGCCCGGGGGCAACGCCCTGGTTTTACCCGAGTGCGTATATATTTTAAAAACGTTTTAATTCAAATACTATTCGTTACAATTATAAATTGGCGCCATGGATGTCACTCTTGTGAAACGTCCCGTTCCAAACTGTGTGTTTTAAAATGTTTTAATTAAAATACTATTCGTTACAATTATAAATTGGCGCCGTGGATGTCTCTCTTGTGAAACGTCCCGCCCCAAACTGTATGTGTCTTGAAAATATAAAAATAAAAATGTGAATTTTCATAAAGATTTCATCATGTCGATTTTTTATATAAAAAAGATTAAATAATTGTGCAAAACGGTATATACGATATATAAACATCAAAAGAAATAATGAGCCTATCGTTCAAATATAAAATTCGAATAAATATAAAAGAGATACTAAAAATTAAATACCTATTTAATGAATATCATATTTTTTCTTATATAAAGGTACTTATATATAATTAAATACTTATATATAATATAATTTATATAAAATATATAAAAAAAATATATATATAAAATATATAATCTATAATATATAAAGGTTACCGATTTGAAAGTCTATTTTATAATTTTAGATTGTATAAGAAACATATTTTCATTTAAGTATTGTACTTGTGGCCTAGTGGTCATGGCATCTGCCCGGTAAGTGGAAGGTCGTGGGTTCGATTCCCATCCCTTGACACTTTTTTTATTTTATCCTTTCTGACCAAAATCTATCCGTGAACTTCACACAGTGAACTTCACACAGACAGAATAAGGCAATTATATAAGTAGATAATAATAATAATTATTATTATTATTATTATTATTATTATCATTAGATCATGATAATGATCATAATGATGATGCGCGCGTTGATGACCAAAATCTATCCGTGAACTTCAGAGAGTGAACTTCACACAGACAGAATAAGGCAATTATATAAGTAGATTCTGTCTGTGTGAAGTTCACTGTGAAATTCACGGATAGATTTTGGTCATCAACGCGCGCATCATCATTATGATCATTATGATCATCTAATGATAATAATAATAATTATTATTATTATCTACTTATATAATTGCCTTATTCTGTCTGTGTGAAGTTCACTGTGTGAAGTTCACGGATAGATTTTGGTCAGAAAGGATAAAATAAAAAAAGTGTCAAGGGATGGGAATCGAACCCACGACCTTCCACTTACCGGGCAGATGCCATGACCACTAGGCCACAAGTACAATACTTAAATGAAAATATGTTTCTTATACAATCTAAAATTATAAAATAGACTTTTAAATCGGTAACCTTTATATATTATACTAGCGGATGTGCCCGGCTTCGCCCGGGTTTTACCCGAGTGAATGTTTGTCTAACGAACATTTGTTAAAACAATTCTCTATAAACTTATAAAACGTACTCGGCTTCGCCCGGGGTTTTACCCGAGTAAAGGTTTGTCTAGCGAACATTTGTTAAAACAATTCTCTAAAAACTTATTTAAAAAAAAAGATATATTTTGATAATTTGAAACTCGTAAATTTGAATCTCTCGATAAAGTGAACATTTTTTCCCGGTCCCTGTGTGCCGTGTCATCCTGAATTTTGTCTTTCCTAATTTTCTACATTAGAAAATCATAGTTTTATCTAGTGAACATTTTTTCCCGTGTCACATTGCCTTTATTCTTCATTGTTGGCTTTTTATATTATATTTACTCTTCATTGTTGGCTTTTTATCTTAAATTTATTCTTCATTGTTGGCTTTTTATATTACATTTACTCTTTATTGTTGGCTTTTTATCTTACATTCATTCTTCATTGTTGGCTTTTATATCATATTTACTCTTCATTGTTGGCTTTTTATATTATATTCTGACCAAAATCTATCTGTGAACTTCACACAGTGAACTTCACACAGACAGAATAAGGCAATTATATAAGTAGATTTACTCTTCTTTGTTGGCTTTTTATCTTACATTCATTCTTCATTGTTGGCTTTTTATATTACATTTACTATTCATTGTTGGCTTTTTATCTTACATTCACTCTTCATTGTTGGCTTTTTATCTTACATTCATTCTTCATTGTTGGCTTTTTATATTACATTCACTCTTCATTGTTGGCTTTTTATCTTACATTCATTCTTCATTGTTGGCTTTTTATATTACATTTACTCTTCATTGTTGGCTTTTTATCTTACATTCACTCTTCATTGTTGGCTTTTTATATTATATTTTTAGATTGAGATTATGAGCTAGTATGTAAAAATATTAACTCTGTTGAAATTTAATTTTGTATTTATATATAAATAAAATTAACTCTGTTGATTTTTTTGTATTTAATCGATAACAGCGAAGTTACGCATGTTAATGTTAGGGAAAAATATTTTGATGTTAAGCAAAACCTGCTCCATCTCGTTTTACATAAATGTTGAAAATTTGGTCGAAATTGATGCATTGTAACGAAAGTTTTTAGTGATGTCCTCTTATGAAATTTGCATTTTATTAATATAGATATTGTAGCGAGTAATTAGTTTTATCATTTTTATGTAAATATTTTAATTTATTTTTAATGCCTGATTTTTGCATAGGTGTTTGTTGTATTTTTGATTCCTATATATACTTTGGCGTGTATTCATTAAGGCATTCATATATTTTCCGGTTGTTCTTCTTTTGATCTCGGTTTGTTTGGTAAATAAAATAACGTTCTTCGTTTGCGGATCACCGACTCTACCTTTTTGCTACGCTACAATATTATATATATTATATATTTTATATATTTTTTATATATTTTATATAAATTATATTATATATAAGTATTTAATTATATATAAGTACCTTTATAAGAATAAAATATGATATTCATTAAATAGGTATTTAATTTTTAGTATCTCTTTTATATTTATTCGAATTTTATATTTGAACGATAGGCTCATTATTTCTTTTGATGTTTATATATCGTATATACTGTTTTGCACAATTATTTAATCTTTTTTATATGAAAAATCGACATGATGAAATCTTTATGAAAATTCACATTTTTATTTTTATATTTTCAAGACACACACAGTTTGGGGCGGGACGTTTCACAAGAGAGACATCCACGGCGTCAATTTATAATTGTAACGAATAGTATTTTAATTAAAACATTTTAAAAACACACAGTTTGGAACGGGACGTTTCACAAGAGTGACATCCATGGCGCCAATTTATAATTGTAACGAATAGTATTTGAATTAAAACGTTTTTAAAATATATACGCACTCGGGTAAAACCCGGGCGTTGCCCGGGCCATTCGTCTAGTTCTGGAATAATTGGTAATATTTGGTAATTGGTAATAATATTACAAATTAAAATAAAATAGGTGCATTAGCCATGATGCAACAATATGAGACCAAATAATAAGCCGTTTGTACAACACTGTTTCTTTTAATGATATAAACTGATTAGATACTTTAATTACATACACACATCCCCAGCCTATCTTTCTCTCTTATATAAGATATTTTTTGTATTAATCAACCAGGCGCTATATTGAAATATATGCGCCTATTATAGAGTTAACAAACAAAATAACAAACAAATTAGAAATTAGGATTAAATATTTACAAATTTACATGTATTATTCGACAGAGTTCATTCAATTTATATAAACAAAGTGGCTGATGTAAAAGAGTTAAATCATTTAAATCAGGGAACAATCGGTGTTTCACTTCTGTAAAGTTCGGACAGTCATAGATAAGGTGAAGAGCAGTTTGTTCAGTTTCTCTGCAGGAACTATTTGGTGTTTCTGAAAGACCTCTTTTATTTCTAGAATTTTCTGTGTGATGTGACAAATTGAGTAACTATAAAATTTGGATGCAAAAACACAAAAATCTAAAATGCAAATATTTTATTTAAAAAAAGAACATGTATTTTATTTTCATCATTGACTATTATTTTATTTTTGACCATAGATTCAGAATACTTTGAATATTGTTGTAAATATGTATAGTTAACCTACCTATTTTTTTAATTCACGAATATAGGATTCATTTTATAAATTCTATATTTCTGTGAAAAATATATATAGTGTAATTCTTTTCAAGTAATTAAAAATAAAAACTACTTGATAAGTAAATAATTATCTTTACTTTTTCACGACTGAACCTTCAATTCTCTATCTTTTTCAACAATAAAACATTATAATCATAACATATAAATATATGAAATATATATACACAATTAGACAAATAAAGCTTTAAAATCGAACGAGAGAATGCGATAGAAAAATCTCTAAAATTAACTAATAATTATAAAACGAACTTAAATCGATTATAGACAACTATTAAATTATGGGTTTGTACTCCATGTTAGGAGCGGCTGCACATAGCGTCTGTTCCTCATGTCAGAGGCGGCCATTTCTTTTGGAGCTAAGTCGGCCTGCCACTGAGTAGTGCTCCCAGTCTTAATGACAAAGGCAGACGTATTCTACTTCACCCAATCATGATGGTTGTCAAATTTACAAGCTTGATACCTTAATATGATTGAGTGGAGATAAGAAAGAAGAAGAAAAAGACACACATAATCTTTCTTTAATACTTTATTTCCAATGCGACCTTCTATCTTCCTTTTTCAGAGGTTCATTATAACGTTGGAAGTATTAAAGATAGGTGGATGTGTGAATAATTTATAACTCAATTATTGAACCTACCTACAAATTGGTGCACTCGCGTTTTCCGCTTAAAATTTATACAAACTATATTTCTACCTCTCAAATATGATAAGTTATATAAACTTTTATAATACGACCTAATCCTATCAGAAATATTTAAACTAGAAACTAAACATTCTGGTTTTGTTAGTTCTGGCTATATTCTGTAGAGATTTTCTAAAAAGTCAATACTATTTGCACTATATAGCTCCACTAGTCAAATATAATAAGTTTTATAAACTTCTATAATACGAACTAATATTCACTCTTAGTTATTCTATCAAAATAGACTAAAATATAAACTAAACATCCTGGTTTTGGTAGTTCTGGCTATATTCTGCAGAGACTGTCTAAAATGTCAATTCTATTTACACTATATAGCTCCACTAGTCAAATATAATAAGTTTTATAAACTTCTATAATACGAACTAATATTCACTTTCTATCAAAATAGACTCAACTATAAACTAAACATCCTGGTTTTGGTAGTTCTGGCTATATTCTGTAGAGGTTGTCTAAAAATGCAATTCTATTTGCACTATAGTTCCACTTGTCATATATAATAAGTTTTATAAACTTCTATAATACAACTAATATATCACTTTAAATCATTCTTTCAAAATACACTAAACTATGAACTAAACATCCTGTTTCTAGTAGTTCTAGCTATATCCTGTAGAGAGGCTATTTTTATCATAGAGGCTGTCTAAAAAGTAAATTCTATTTATATTATAATTCGACCTGTCAAATATGATCAGCTCTATAAACTGATATTATATACATGAGCTAAAAAACTTCAAGTTTCAAATGCGACTAAACTAGAACTAAACATCCTATTTCTGATAGTTCTGAAGGTATTATGGTGAAGCTAAATGTAAACATCAATTTTCTATTTGTTCTATTATTCCACCAGTCAAATATAATAAACTCTATAAACTGTTATTATATACATGAGCTAAAAAATCTTCAAGTATCAAAAACGACTAAACTATAACTAAACATCCTATTTCTAGTAGTTCTGAAGGTATTATGGTGAAACTAAAAAGTAAACGACAATTCTCTATTTGCACTATTATTCAACGAGTCAAATATGATAAACTCTATAAACCGTTATTATATATATGAGCTAAAAACTTCAAGTATCAAAAGAGACTAAACAAAAAACCAAACATCATATTTCTAGTAGTTCTGAAGGTATTATGGTGAAACTATAAAGTAAGAGTCAATTCTCTATTTGCGCTATAATTCCACCAGTCAAATATGATAAACTCTATAAACCGTTATTATATATATGAGCTAAAAAACTTCAAGTATCAAAAGCGACTAAACTAGAACTAAACATCATATTTCTAGTAGTTCTGAAGGTATTATGGTGAAACTATAAAGTAAGAGTCAATTCTCTATTTGCGCTATAATTCCACCAGTCACAAATATGATAAACTCTATAAATTGTTATTATATATTCGAGCTGAAAAACTTCAAGTATCAAAAGCGACTAAACTATAACTAAACATCATATTTCTAGTAGTTCTGAAGGTATTATGGTGAAACTATAAAGTAAGAGTCAATTCTCTATTTGCACTATAATTCCACTAGTCAAATATGAAAAACTCTATAAACTGTTATTATATACATGAGATAAAAACCTTCAAGTATTAAAAGCGACTAAACTAGAAACCAGCATCCTATTTCTAGTAGTTCTGAAGGTATTATGGTGAAGCTGAAAGGTAAACGTTAATTCTCTATTTGCACTATAATTCCATCTAACACAAATATGAAAAGTTCATCACAAACCTCTATTATATACACGAGCCAATAAAATCTTTAAGTATCAAAAGTGACTAAACTTGAAGCCAAACATCCTATTTATAGTATTTTGAAAGTATTCTGATGAGGCGGGCTAAAAGGTAAACATCAATTCTATTTACAAGATAATTCCACATCGTGTGTTCTTTAAACCGTTATATACGAGCAAATAACAATTTTAAGTCATCCTATTCAAAGATACCAAACCAAACATTTAATTTTTAGTAGTTCTAAAGATTTACTGGGGAGTGATAAAAAGTAAGAGAGTAAATTATATTTTTACATTATAATTCCCCCTCTTAAATATGCTATAACTTC
This sequence comes from Cordylochernes scorpioides, assembly GCA_030710605.1. NCBI lineage: Eukaryota > Metazoa > Arthropoda > Arachnida > Pseudoscorpiones > Chernetidae > Cordylochernes > Cordylochernes scorpioides. Next base: position 12,638,401 of record CP092873.1, on the reverse strand, counting down.
TATAACATATACATGCTAATAAAAACCTTTAAGTTATCCAATAAAAAGAGATTAAACTTGAAACCAAATAATCTATTCCTAGTAGTTCTGAAGGTGTTCTGGAAAGCGCTAAGAGGTAAGAGTCAATTCTATTTACACTATAAGTTCACCTGTCAAATATGATAAGCTCTATAAACCTTTATAACATATACAAGTTAATAAAACTTTTAAGTTATCCAATCTAAAGAGACTAAACTAAACACCAAACATCTTATTTTTAGTAGTTCCCTGATGGTTTTCTGGAGAACGCTAAGAGTCAATTCTATTTACACTATAAGTTCACCTGTCAAGTATGATAAGCTCTATAAACTTCAATAATATATACAAGCTAATAAAACCCTTATATCATCCTTTCTAAAGGGACTAAACTAGAAACCAAAAAACCTATTTTAGTATTTCTGAAGGTTTTCTGGAGAGTACTAAAAGTAGACGTTAATTCTATTTACACTATAATTTCACTAGTCAAATATTATATGGTCTATAAACATCTATAAAATATACAATATATACAAGATAATAAAACCTTTAAGTCATATTATCAAAAGAGACTAAGCTAGAAACCAAATAACCTATTTTTAGTAGTTCTGAAGATGTTCTGTGTGAGCGCTAAAAATGAAAGTCAATCTACTTTAAAATATACGATCTAATAAAATATTTTAAGTTAACCTATCAAAATAAACTGAACTAGAAACCAAACATCCTATTTCTAGTAGTTCTGAAGAGTTTCTGGTGAGTGCTAAAAGTGAAAGTCTAATCTATTCACATTATAAGTTCACCTGTCAAATATAACAAGCTCTATGAACCTTTATAATATATACAAGTTAATAAAACCTTTAAATCATTCAATCAAAAGAGACTAAACTAGAAACCCAATAACCTATTTTTATTAGTTCTCTGATGGTATTCTGGTGAATGCTAAAAAGAGTCAATTCTATTTACACTATAAGCTCATTTGTCAAATATGAAATGCTCTATAAACCTTTATAAAATATACAAGTTAATAAAACCTTTGAGTCATCCAATCGAAAGAGACTAATCTAGAAACCAAATAACCTATTTCTAGTAGTTCTAAAGGTGTTCTGGTGAGTTCTCAAATTAAGAGTCAATTCTATTTACGCTACAAGTTCACCTACCAAATATGTTAAGCTCTATAAGCCTTCATAATATATACAAGTTAATGAAAACTTTAAGTCGTCCAATCAAAAGAGATTAAACTAGAAACCCAATAACCTATTTTTAGTAGTTCTCTGATGGTATTCTGGTGAATGCTAAAAAGAGTCAATTCTATTTACACTATAAGCTCATTTGTCAAATATGAAATGCTCTATAAACCTTTATAAAATATACAAGTTAATAAAACCTTTGAGTCATCCAATCAAAAGAGACTAATCTAGAAACCAAATAACCTATTTCTAGTAGTTCTAAAGGTGTTCTGGTGAGTTCTCAAATTAAGAGTCAATTCTATTTACGCTACAAGTTCACCTACCAAATATGTTAAGCTCTATAAACCTTCATAATATATACAAGTTAATGAAAACTTTAAGTCGTCCAATCAAAAGAGATTAAACTAGAAACCAAATAACCTATTTTTAGTAGTTCTGAAGGTGTTCTGGTGAATGCTAAAAGTCAATTCTATTTACACTATAAGCCCACTTGGTAAATATTAAAACACTATAAACTACAATAATATATACAAGTTAATAAAACCTTTAAATCATCCTATCTAAAGATACTAAACTAAAAACCAAACATCCTATTTCTAGTAGTTTTGAAGAGTTTCTGGTGAGCGCTAAAAAGTAAGAATCAATTCTATTTACGCTATAAGTTCACCTACCAAATATGTTAAGCTCTATAAACCTTTATAATATATACAAGTTAATAAAACCTTTAAGTCACACTATCAAAAGAAACTAAACTAGTAACCAAATAACCCATTTTTATTAGTTCTCTGATAGTATTCTGGTGAATGCTAAAAAGAGTCAATTCTATTTACACTATAAGTTCACCTATTAAATATGATAAGCTCTATAAACTTTCATAACATATACAAGTTAATAAAAATAAATCGCCATATCAAAAGAGACTAAATTAATACCTAAATAACCTGTTTTTAGTAGTTCCCTGAAGGTTTTCTGAGGAACACTAAGAGAGAGAGAGAGAGTCAATTCTATTTACACTACAAATTCACCTGTCAATTTTAAAAAATTCTATAAACCGCTATAGTACGAGCTAATATTCACTTAAAGTCATTCTATCAAAAAGTAACCAAATTATAAATCTTCATTTTTCTTTTAGTACTGAATGCATTCTAGAATGATTGAACAGAAAGAGATAATGGATAAGTGATTTTAAAATACAATATAACGCGACTGATGATTGTAAAACGAAAATTGCAATTATACGGCGAATGTTTCTTTTAAACAAAAATCGAAATCCATTTTTTAAAGAGAAATAACGATTATTTCTAACTTTAAGGATGAAGTATGATAGGATGAATTGTGAAGAGTAATGACAAACGGAAAAATAAAAGTGTCCAGGGGCGGGAAAGGTTGTTCTTTTATCAATTTGATAAAACTGTAACAGCTTCGTCAAATTAAGGGCTCCTATCAAATTAAAAATCCAAAAATCATGTTTCTAATTGTTCTGAAGATTTTCTAAAGCTATATAGAGTATGGATAAAGAAGAAAAAGAAATGTTATTAATAATTATCAAATAATACAGACTTTTATCAAATATAGAATTCATGAATAATAAATTATCGTCTGTTAAAGAAGAATAAATCAAATTTGCATATATCTATATCTAACTAACATACTAATTATAAACACTGATTATACCTGATATCTAACTTGAATAACTCTAGTGTTTTCATGCGTTGAATAATGTAAATAACTTATGTAAATAAACTTTTCTCTCCTTGTTTGGCGCAAGTATCCCTTGCGGGATATAGCGCTTTGGAAATAAAATAAAATAAAAAAAACTTGAATTAAAAGATTCGAAATATCTATTGCGCTATGTTTTTCATATATCAATATTACCAGGTTATATTGGAATAAAATTGATCTACTTTAAGATATAACTTCCCATTATTGAAGCTTTGTTACTTAACAGCTAGTTTGGTTATATTTAAATAAAGAATATTTTATCTTCTTCTTCTTTCTTATCTCTACTCATTCATATTAGGGTATCAAGCTTGTAGAGTTTGTTGATGGTGTTTGCTGGGGATGAGTAGAGCTCATCAGAGAGTCGGTGGACGAATGGGTAACATCCTCGTTTCCTGACAGTCCTGAACCGGGATCGAATCCAGTGTTAACATTTTGTTTAATATGTAAATAACCTTCATATATTATTCATTGCTGTAAATATCATAAACTAGGTTGTTCTTTTTGAGCTCTGCCTAATAAAATGATTTTGGAACAATATCTCATCAATGAGTTAATATTTAATAAATTCAACAAGCAATCTAAGAGAGAGAAAGAGTTATGTACCTTTTGATATTTTTATTTATTTATCTTTAAGCCTAATATGCCCTTCAACAGGCGTGTATAGTTAGCTGGAATTCATACTTCTAGGTCTCTTGTTGAAGTGAATGTTGACCAGAAATCTAGAGAAATAAAAAAGAGTAAAATATACTCAACTCTGAATTGCTTGTAGATTTGTTATATTGTGAAGTCACGGATAAACATGTAAAGAAAGGTGAATCTACAGAATTGTGGAATATCGAAAAAATAAGGATTTTAAACAGATTATAATTGTTTATAGAGAGTTAAAATTTCTAAAAACAAATAAGTTTATAACAGAAAAACTTTATATAACTCAAATCATCTTGATTCACAATACTCTTTATGATATAAAAAGGTCTCAATCCATTATGCTTTTAAGTTTCTCATTATATAGTCCTAACAGAGTAAATATTGATACTTCATAATGGATATTACTTGATTGGCATTGAGTTAATAATAGGTAATGACATAAATAATACTAAAAGTAGAGAAACCAATCCGAAATGATGGAGATAGGAGTAAGGATGGGGGTGGGTAAAGCAAGCAAGGAAAGTCAGACATGCTGGACTGGACCAGACTCTACCTGATGGCAGCCAGATTTAATCTACCTAATGAATGTAATTTAATTAATTACCCAGCAAGGCTGCCGCGATCCCTTGAAGGTTGTTCAGCATCATTGGGGACAGCATTACAGTAGTTCCACTCCCTGCCGCACGCGGCGCTGTCTCATGCCGAGCCAATCAGCGCTCAATGACGTCATCCAGGTCGACTTTAAAAGCTTTTACGACTATCCCCCACTTAAAGACACTTTCTTCCACCCCCCAACTCAATTCCTTGTATCGAGCTACCAATTTAGACCCTCCCTCCTTCTTGTTGGCGCCTTCATTTTTTATTTTGTGCCTCGCCCTCCGTCGAGATATTGTTTCCTTGGCGAATAAATTACTCTTAATTATGTTAATTTATGTGCTATAGCATTTTTATAGCGGAGAATGGCTTGGGGTTTGCTTTCCTAGCGTTATTGGGTGACCTTATTTATGGTACAAATTAGGATTTTTTAATCTGAGTTTTTTTTCTATCACTTTTTCTAGCTATAGTAAAATATTTTTTCACATTGGAGTATGTTCCATTTATAGGAAGTGTACTATGTGTATGTATGTGAAGGATCTTTGAGGATTGTTGTAGTGATTTATTGTTTAGTAATTATGGTGATATACGTGTGTTATTGTCATTAACGCGAACGTAGTCGTTCAACGTTGACATGTAGATATGCGACTTTGAAATTTGTACTGAAACTTTGATAGGTAAATGTGGTTTCTGGTTTACAACGTTGACATGTAGATATGCGACTTTGAAATTTGTATTACAACGTTGACATGTGGATGTACGACTTTGAGTTTGGATTGCAACGTTGACATGTGGATGTGTGACTCTGACTTTTGGATTACAACGTTGACATGTGGATGTACGACTTTGAGTTTGTATTGCAGCGTTGACATGTGGATGTACGACTTTGAGTTTGTATTGCAACGTTGACATGTAGATGTGGGATGTTAACTTTTGGATTACAACGTTGACATGTAGATGTGGGATGTTAACTTTTGGATTACAACTTTGACATGTGGATGTACGACTTTGAGTTTGTATTGCAGCGTTGACATGTGGATGTACGACTTTGAGTTTGGTTTACAACGTTGACATGTAGATGTGGGATGTTAACCTTTGGATTACAACGTTGACATGTGGATGTACGACGTTGACCTTTGTGGTGTAACGTTTACATGTAGATGTGGCTTCTGGTTTACAACGTTGACATGTGGATGTACGGCGTTGACTTTGTACTAAAACGTCGACATGTAGATGTGGCTTCTGGTTTACAACGTTGACATGTAGATGTAAGACTTTGACTTTGTACTAAAACGTTGACATGTAGATGTGGCTTCTGGTTTACAACGTTGACATGTGGATGTACGGCGTTGACTTTGTACTAAAACGTCGACATGTAGATGTGGCTCCTGGTTTACAACGTTGACGTGTGGATGTACGGCGTTGACTTTGTACTAAAACGTTGACATATAGATGTGGCTTCTGGTTTACAACGTTGAGATGTAGATGTACGGCGTTGACTTTGGATTACAACGTTGACATGTGGATGTGGCTTCTGGTTTACAACGTTGACATGTAGATGTACGACTTTGAAATTTGTACTGAAACTTTGATATGTAAATGTGGCTTCTGGATTACAACATTAACATGTAGATATGCGACTTTGAGTTTGGATTACAACGTTGGCATGTGGATGTGCGACTTTGACTTTTGTATTGCAACGTTGACATGTAGATGTACGGCGTTAAATTTTGGTTCACGTTGACATGTAGATGTGGGATGTTAACTTTTGGATTACAACGTTGACATGTGAATGTACGACGTTGACCTTTGTATTGTAACGTTGACATGTGGATGTACGACGTTGACCTTTGTATTCTAACGTTTACATGTAGATGTGGCTTCGGGTTTACAACGTTGATATGTAGAATTTGACTTTTGTATTAAAACGTTGACATGTGGATGTACGACTTTGACTTTTGTTCCTAAACGTTTACATGTAACTATGTACATTGACTTTTGTATTGACAATTTTACATGTATAGACATTGTGACTCTTAAATTACAACGTTAAAATGAAGATATGGGAAAATACCTTCTGGATGCCCAACAATGATGTAAAGATTTACAAAGTTGGCGGGTAGATGTACAACATACGTATACAATTATATCTTGTAGATTGCAACTTTGATCTGTAGATATAAAACTTTGATATATAGATGTACAGCGATATCATTTAGACTTCTTATATGTGAGTTTGTTTTATTGTGCTTTGGCACACTTTTTTAAACATAAATATATAAGTTTTCTTGATGTAGACCATTAATATTACAGCGGTATGGTAACTTTTATTCACTTCAACACACAAAACGCGATATTCCGGCTAGGGATAATTGCGTCGATTTATATTTTTTTAAACAGAAACAGTTATAAACATATTATACAAGAAAAAGTAATCAAAAATAAAAAAGAAACAATAATATATATTAGGAACCTGAACCTTTCAGATTAGAAAGATAACCATAAATATATTTATAAAAAAAGTTAAACCTATGATAATTCTCTCTGCTATTTACAAATTGATATAGATCTACAACATTATTTATTGTCTTTTATCTAGCGGTGAAGAAGCGTGGGCATTCCAGCAGTAGGTGTCTCGAGTCCTGGAATTCGTTGCCACAATGACAGCTAGAGTATGGTAACTTAAAGAGGCAAAACCGCTGGGAGTATTCACCACTGATGAGTCAGGCCCTCCCATTAATGTACCATTGCAGTAAAGGCAGTAGAAAATGTTTTATATCAAAAGGAATCATACGCGTTAAAAATAATTTTAATTTCTCATACGAAATAGTGTCCTATTGCTTATTGTTATAATCGTTTATATATTTATTTACGAATATTGTAAATATGTAAAAACGAATCTCACATATATCGTTAGATTATGCATTTCATCAGGGATTAATTTTATATATTGTGTTTTTAAGAGTTTGATTTTTTTTTTTTTTTTTATTATTATCCCCAGTACACTTGTTACAGGCCATGTTAATCATGATGAGTGGAATTTGGCGAAGCTTTTACTGTAAGTACACCACATGTCTACACATATGAAAAGCAGTTCGACTTTGCACTTATAAATGTGCCAGATCCCAGTAAGAGTTTGATGAATTAATATAATTTCCCTTCGGAAGATTTCTAAAAACATGAAGGAAAATTATAGTTGAACAAATTTGCCTGTAATCAGTGCTTCTCTATTATAAGTTAGATATTATAGCTGGTGGATGTTATTGAAAAGTGGTGGTTATTCTGTCGTGATTGTTGAAAATGGTCTTTACTCTGTCGTGATTGTTGAAAATGGTCGTTATTCTGACATTTTTGTTGAAAATTGTCGTTATTCTGTCGTGATTGTTGAAATGGTCGTATTTCTGCCGTGATTGTTGAAAATGGTCGTATTTCTGTCGTGATTGTTGAAAATGGTCTTTATTCTGTCGTTATTATTGAAAATGGTCTTTATTCTGTCGTTATTGTTGAAAATTGTCGTTATTCTGTCGTTTTTGTTGAAATTGGTGGTTATTCTATCGTGGTTATTGAAAATGGTGGTTATTCTGTCGTCATTGTTGAAAATGGTCTTTATTCTGTAGTGATTGTTGAAAATGGTCTTTATTCTGTCGTTATTATTGAAAATGGTCTTTATTCTGTCGTCATTGTTGAAAATGGTCTTTATTCTGTTGTGATTGTTGAAAATGGTCTTTACTCTGTCGGATTGTTGAAAATGGTCGTTATTCTGTCATTTTTGTTGAAAATTGTCGTTATTCTGTCGTGATTGTTGAAAATGGTCGTATTTCTGCCGTGATTGTTGAAAATGGTCGTATTTCTGTCGTGATTGTTGAAAATGGTCTTTATTCTGTCGTTATTATTGAAAATTGTCGTTATTCTGTCGTTATTGTTGAAATTGGTGGTTATTCTATCGTGATTATTGAAAATGGTGGTTATTCTGTCGTCATTGTTGAAAATGGTCTTTATTCTGTAGTGATTGTTGAAAATGGTCTTTATTCTGTCGTTATTATTGAAAATGGTCTTTATTCTGTCGTCATTGTTGAAAATGGTCTTTATTCTGTAGTGATTGTTGAAAATGGTCGTATTTCTGCCGTGATTGTTGAAAATGGTCGTATTTCTGTCGTGATTGATGAAAATGGTCGTATTTCTGTCGTTATTGTTGAAAATTGTCGTTATTCTGTCGTTATTGTTGAAATTGGTGGTTATTCTATCGTGATTATTGAAAATGGTGGTTATTCTGTCGTCATTGTTGAAAATGGTCTTTATTCTGTCGTTATTGTTGAAAATGGTCCTTATTCTGTCGTTATTATTGAAAATGGTCTTTATTCTGTCGTCATTGTTGAAAATGGTCTTTATTCTGTAGTGATTGTTGAAAATGGTATTTATTTTGTCGTTATTATTGAAAATGGTCTTTATTCTATTGTCATTGTTGAAAATGGTCTTTAATCTGTCGTTATTGTTGAAAATGGTGGTTATTCTATCGTGATTATTGAAAATGGTCTCATTTCTGTCGTGATTGTTGAAAATGGTCCTTATTCTGTCGTTATTATTGAAAATGGTCTTTATTCTGTCGTCATTGTTGAAAATGGTCTTTATTTTGTAGTGATTGTTGAAAATGGTCTTTATTCTGTCGTTATTGTTAAAAATGGTCTTTATTCTATCGTCATTGTTGAAAATGGTCTTTACTCTGTCGTTATTGTTGAAAATGGTGGTTATTCTATCGTGATTTTCGAAAATGGTCTTATTTCTGTCGTGATTGTTGAAAATGGTCGTATTTCTGTCGTGATTGTTGAAAATGGTCGTATTTCTGCCGTGAATGTTGAAAATGGTCGTTATTCTTTCGTGATTATTGTAAATGGTCGTTATTCTGCCGTGATTGTTGAGAATGGTCGTTATTCTGCCGTGATTGTTGAAAATTGTCGTTATTCTGCCGTGATTTTTGAAAATGGTCGTTATTCTGCCAAGATTGTTGAAAATGGTCGTTATTCTGCCGTGATTGTTGAAAATGGTCGTTAATATTTCGTGATTCTGGCATCTATACCATGGTAAATGGTAAATACATATGGTAAACCATCCAAATTAACGGAGAATGTTGTATCTAACAATGGTATTTATTTTAATAAATATCTAGTATAATTTTGTTTCAAATATATTATATTTTCTAACCGTAAAAAACGCGGCGTCATACTTGCGTAGAAAATAAATAAATTCAAATAAAAATCTAAAAAATTAATTATTTTAACAATTTGCATATGTGTCCGCTAAAGTGGCATTAACAGAGTGAATCCTGAAAAACCTCTCTCTATATATACGGTGTATTATAACAGATGAGATTAGAAAACCAGTTAAATCTAGAACAACAATGATACAAACCATCAAAACTAACATCAGTTCATAAACTTTACATCAAAGAGAGTAATCACTAGCGATACTGTGCTGGTGAAATACTTTAACTAATATTTGAAATTACATTACATACATTTGAATAAATACAACAACTTTTTGAATAATTTATTCCTACATTTTAGTTGATTCGCTGTTAACCTTTTCAAGAAAAACAAATCTAACAATAGATTATATAAAAGGGCGTACCTGGATCTGTAAAGGAAAAAAAACAATTTTTTTCTTAAAATATTTCGAGAAATTGCTCCCTCTTTATCAATTTATTGAACACTCTTGATAAAGAGGGAGCAATCTCTCGAAATATTTCAAGAAAAAATCAATTTTTCTTTACAGATCTAGGTACGCCCTTTTATATAATCTTAATTAATGGATCGCCTTTTAACTCAAATCTAACAATGTTTATATTATTAGAGAGAGAGAGAATTCGACACTATATTTCAGACGCGTATGATTCTTTTTTTTTTAATTAAACAATTTTTATAACTTTCACTTTCTCTAAAACTAGAAATAATTTATCGTAAAGATAGAGGCTGCCTGGCCGGCATTCATAGTTCTTCAAATAAAAGACACTTCGGTCAGTAAATCTTTTTATTGTCTCGACGTTTCGACAAAAATATTTTGTCCTCGTCAGGAGCGAACAAAAATTAAAACATTAGGCAAAGCTTATGAAAAAAGGCATCTCCTTATCGTGCAACTGAAAGTTGCTGATGGCTTGCGCCCATCTATCGGAATAAATATCAACTACTCTCGTTGATTTTTAATTATTCCAGAATCGGCCAAATACCCATTCTTGATTAATCAAGAAAAGCTAACCACGGACGCGTTTCGGGCTGTTGGCCCTCACAGCGTGGTGCAAGCTGTACCTCAAAGACCAAAACACTGGTCATTCAGGCATCCTGAAAAATCATGAAACGGGTAGTTGAGGCCAGAATTGCGTGAGACCCCGACACGTGGTTAGATTTTCTTGATTAATCAAGAATGGGTATTTGGCCAATTCTGGAATAATTAAAAATCAACGAGAATAGTTTATATTTATTCCGATAGATGGCGCAAGCCATCAGCAACTTTCAGTTGCACGATAAGGAGATGCCTTTTTTCATAATTATGCACCTTATCCCAGTACAATATCACATTTGTGCTATTTTTTTACATTAGGCAAAGCGTTAGAAATTATTCTATAGAAATCTTTGTTCGCTCCTGACGAGGACAAAAGATTTTTGTCGAAACGTCGAGACATAAAAAGATTTACTGGCCGAAGTGTCTTTTATTTGAAGAAATAGATATAATTTTAAATATATTTTAAAAACTATGTACATATAATAGTTTAAACATTTACACCGAAATATCCATATAAGATATAGCATGTGGTTTGTAATAAATAAATGAATGAACAATTTTTTACTGCTCTCCCATTAATTTATTATTCTATTTTAATAATAATGATAAATGAAATATTTTGATGTAAATATTTGATGACAATGTGTATTTTTTCCTCTCTCTCTCTCTCTTTATTCTTCTTAAAAAAAATAGCTTATGACTATTCTTTACAATCTAAAAAAGTTTTTTTTTTCTTATCCCTAGTACACGTGGTACAGGCCATGATAATCATAGTGGATAGAAGTAGGCGACTGCTTTTACTGTAAGTACACCACATGTCTTGACTTAGACCCAGAGCAGCAGCTTTACACACCCAAGATAGTGGATATTTATAATATGATGCACTAGCGCGCCATCTGTTATCAAAATTATCAAAATCCAATAGTGGATATTGCTGCTGCTGTGATGGAGATGCATGGAGACATCTGAGACTCTTCTTTGGACACGACAACAACAACAACAACACATGTCTACATATGTGAAAAGCAGTTCGACTTTGCACTTACAAAATGTGCTAGAGCCCCGTTACTTGCACTCGCTGGTGGGGTTGAACTTTTGCAAGAATCGGGGGCCATTGGAGCATTTTTTTTTTAAATCAGAAAAAAAGTGCCCAATGCGGGAATCGAACCCAGGTCGTAGCGGTCGACAATCAACGGTTTAGACCATCCTTCCACCGTCCCCCATCTAAAATAGCATTGTAAATATGTATAAACAACTGTAGAAACATGCATGTATATCAGCCCGAGTGTTCCTAGGTATACACCGCGCTTTAAATTGAAATGAATTGATTTATCATTGTAGCATTCTTAGTTTATAGAATAATTCCAATTTGAAAAAATGGGGAGTCAGTGAAAGGATGATCTAAACCGTTGGTATTCGACCACTACGACCCGGGATCGATTCCCGCATTGGACACTTTTTTTCTTTTTAAAAAAAATGCTCCAATGGTCCCCAATTCTTGAAAATTTCCAACCCCACCAGAAAGTGCAAGTAACTAAACGGGATTCTGTCACATTTGTAAGTGTAAAAGTCAAACTGCTTTTCACATATGTAGACATGTGGTGCACTTACAGTTAAAAGCAATCATCAACCTCTACCCACCATGATTATTATAGCCTGTACCACGTGTACTAGGGATAAGCAAATAAAAAAAAGAGTCATACTCGTCTAAAACAGTTTCAATTTTCTATACTAGATGGCGCGCTATTACATTATATTAGAGATGATTATATTCACTGATATTTAAAGATATTTATATACATGTAGAACACGCAGTGTGTCGATATTTCAAATATTTTGAGTTTTAAAACAAAACTAAATTTAATAAAAATATATTTTCGAAATATTGCGAAAGAGTATAAAAAAGAAAGTAAATATATTTTTATAATACTCGATGCCAAATTTTTGTTATTTTTCCAGTTCAATGTATTTAAATATTGACGTATGCTACGCGTTATACACGTTAACAAATGGCTTCAAAAATTAGCTAATATGAACTTTATAAGATTTTTTTAGTCAAAAGGCATCAATTAAGATTATATAAAAGGGCGTACCTGGATTTGTAAAGAAAAGAAAATTCTCTCAAAATATTTCGAGAGATTGCTTCCTCTTTACCAATTTATTGCACAGTAAAGAGGGAAGAATCTCTCGAAATATTTTAAGAAAAAAATTGTTCTTTTTTTCTTTACAGATCCAGGTACGCCCTTTTATATAATCTTAATTAATGGATCGCCTTTTGACTTAAATCTAACAATGTTTATATTATTAGAATTTGACACTCTATTTCAGACGCGTATGATTCTTTTTTTTTTTAATTAAACAATTTTTATAACTTTCACTTTCTCTAAAACAAGAAATAATTTATCGTAAAGATAGAAGCTGCCTGGCCGGCATTCATAGTTCTTCAAATAAAAGACACTTCGGCCAGTAAATCTTTTTATTGTCTCGACGTTTCGACAAAAATATTTTGTCCTCGTCAGGAGCGAACAAAAATTAAAACAGTAGGCAAAGCTTATGAAAAAAGGCATCTCCTTATCGTGCAACTGAAAGTTGCTGATGGCTTGCGCCCATCTATCGGAATAAATATAAACTATTCTCGTTGATTTTTAATTATTCCAGAATCGGCCAAATACCCATTCTTGATTAATCAAGAAAAGCTAACCACGGACGCGTTTCGGGCTGTTGGCCCTCACAGCGTGGTGCAAGCTGTACCTCAACGACCAAAACACTGGTCATTCAGGCATCCTGAAAAATCATAAAACGGGTAGTTGAGGCCAGAATTGCGTGAGACCGCGACACGTGGTTAGCTTTTCTTGATTAATGTAGAATGGGTATTTGGCCAATTCTGGAATAATTAAAAATCAACGAGAATAGTTTATATTTATTCCGATAGATGGCGCAAGCCATCAGCAACTTTCAGTTGGACGATAAGGAGATGCCTTTTTTCATAATTATGCACCTTATCCCAGTACAATATCACATTTGTGCTATTTTTTCACATTAGGCAAAGCGTTAGAAATTATTCTATAGAAATCTTTGTTCGCTCCTGACGAGGACAAAAGATTTTTGTCGAAACGTCGAGACAATAAAAAGATTTACTGGCCGAAGTGTCTTTTATTTGAAGAAATAGAAATAATTTGTATATATATATTTTAAAACCTATGTACATAAAATAGATTAAACATTCACACGGAAATATCCATATAAGATATAGAGTGTGATTTGTAATAAATAAACAATTTTCTAATACTCTCCCATTAATTTATTATTCTATTTTAATAATAATGATAAATGAACAATTTTGGTGTAAATATTTGATGACAATGTATATTTTTTCCTCTCTCTCTCTCTCTCTCTCTCCCTTTATTCTTGTTAAAAAAAATAGCTTATGACTATTCTTTACGATCTAAAAAAGTTTTTTTTTTGCTTATCCCTAGTACACGTGGTACAGGCCAAGATAATCATAGTGGATAGAAGTAGGCGACTGCTTTTACTGTAAGTACACCACATGTCTTGACTTAGACCCAGAGCAGCAGCTTTACACACCCAAGATAGTGGATATTTATAATATGATGCACTAGCGCGCCATCTGTTATCAAAATTATCAAAATCCAATAGTGGATATTGCTGCTGCTGTGATGGAGATGCATGGTGACATCTGAGACTCTTCTTTGGACACGACAACAACAACAACAACACCACATGTCTACATATGTGAAAAGCAGTTCGACTTTGTACTTACAAAATGTGCCAGAGCCCCGTTACTTGCACTCGCTGGTGGGGTTGGACTTTTGCAAGAATCGGGGGCCATTGGAGCATTTTTTTTTTTTTTTTTCATAAAAAAAGTGCCCAATGCGGGAATGGAACCCAGGTCGTAGCGGTCGACAACCAACGGCTTAGATCATCCTTCCACCGACCCCCATCTAAAAACGTATTGTAAATATGTATAAACAACTGTAGAAATATGCATGTATATCAGCCCGAGTGTTCCTAGATATACAAAGGGGATCAATAAATAAGGTGAATAATCTTATTTCTTAAAAATTAAAAAAGCAAAAATAATTTAAACCACAGAATATTAAAATATAACATCGAGAGACTATTTAAGATGTTCTGTTCTTTTTTCCCACGCGCGGCGCGAGACTTCTAAATAAACTAAAATGGTAGCTCCCTTGAAGGATTGCACCACGCTTGAACAACGTGCAGTTATTCGTTTCTTGAATTCAGAAGGTATTCAAACATCTCAAATATGCCAAAGAATGAAAAATATCTATGGTGAGTCTTTTTTGTCTCAAAAACATTTATAAATGGGTTAACGAGTTCAAAAATGGACGAATTACATGTTCCTCAGGTCTCAACGTTCGGCCGGTAAAGTTTTGTTAACAATTTTTTGGGATATTGATGGACCAATCTGTCTTGATTTTTTATCCTCAAGGTAACGTATGAACAGCGACCTTTATTGTGACATTCTTGTAAATAAGCTAAAGCCCGGTATAAGAAACAAAAGAAGAGGGAAGCTTAGTAAAGGTGTTCTCTTCCTTCATGATAATGCAAGGCCGCATACAGCATGTAAAACTGTATCTACAATCATTAAATTAGGTTTTGAAGTTTTAGAACATCCTGCATATAGTCCATACCTAGCCCTCTCTGACTATTTCCTTTTTGGACTACTAAAGAAGGAGTTAGAGGGAAAGCGATTTGACTCGGATGAAGATGTCCAGAAAGTGGTGCAAGCTTTTTTTCACACGCTTCCTAAGAGTGCCTATAAAGAGGGTATTTACAAGTTGCCAGAACGATGGAGACGATGTATAGAAAGCCAAGGTGATTATTTTGAATAAATCAAGTCCTAATTTTTAATACCGTTTGTTTGATTTGTTAGTGTCTTGTACAAAACAACAAATCACTAACTTATCATGAAGACGTATCTTTATTGAATGCCACTTTTGTAATATGTTATTTTACATATCCTACATGAACCAAAACATTAACTTGTGATGATGATATATTCAATCACTGAATAACCTAACATCTTCCCTTTTTTCACTAGTCTTTAAATCTACTTGGTTTTTTTCACCAGTCGACCTGATCTGGTTCTAGTCTCTGATGCAGCATTCTCAGGTTCACTTACCGTGGGGCTGTCACTCTTTGATTGGATTCTGCATTCGGTAGTTTCAATTCTGGTTCTTTTCACAATGTTGTCTCCTCCTGCTGATGAAGTAGATGGTAAGCAATTTGATACAGTTTGTTCTTGATCAATGCTTTCTTTTCTTCCTTCTTCTTGATTGTTTGTAGATTTTTGATTTGCTGAAGCCTGTTGTGGTTTAATCCAGGTTCTATTTCTTCTGTAGGTTCTACCATGAATATTCACATCATAGGATCTTGTGTTGTGTTCATTTGTGATGTTAGCTTTGGACCATGATGGGGTGGTATTGGGTGTTCTGACATACACTTCTTGTCCTATGTCTAAGTCTGGTAAATTTTTAGATTTTCTATCATAGTAGTATTTTGCCTGTTGTCTTTTGATGGATATTTTATCTGGAATATTTTCTGGAATTGATGGTTTAAGTAAATTTGGGTGAATTGGCAGTATAGCTCTAGTTCTTCTAGACATGATTCTTTGTACTGGGCTTGAATCTATGTCTATAGTGGGTGTATTTCTCCAATTTAACAAATTTTGCCAAAAATCACTATTTTCTTGTTTAGATTTCTTCAGTAAATTTTTGGCTATTTTAACTGCCGCTTCAGCTTTTCCATTTCCCTGACTGTGAAGTGGTGATGATGTAGAATGTTGAAATTGCCATTCTTTGCTGAATTTTTGGAATTCAGTTGATGTAAATTGCCTTCCATTGTCTGAGACTATAATTTGAGGAATTCCATATCTGCTGAATTGTCTTTTGCAGCATTCAATTATGTATTCAGATGTTGTATTTTCTAGGCATTCAACTTCAAAAAAATCTGAGTAATGATCCACTATTATTAAGTAATTCTGTTTGAAGATTTCGAATATATCAAGAGATATTCTTTCCCAGGGATAATTTGGAATTTTGTGAGATTTCATTGGTTCTCTCACTTGATTCTGTGAATTTGATAGACAAATAGAACAATTTTCAATTTCTTGCCCTATTTGTGCATTCATTCCTGGCCAAAAGATATTGTCTCTTGCTCTTCGCATACTTGAATTAATTCCAATATGTCCTTGATGGGTTTTCATTATCATCTCTGCTCTTAATTTATTTGGAATTACAATTCTATCATTCTTTAGTATGATTCCATCTTGAACTGTTAATTCTTCTCTAAAATTCCAATATTCTCTGGTTAGCATTGAAGTTTGATTTTTATTTGGTGGCCATCCATTTAGAATAAGTTTATTCACTTCACACAGAATAGGATCAGATGATGTTTCTTCTCTAATTCTCAGGACAGTGTCACTGCATACACTTAATGTTTCCATAACATTGACTGTGGCAATTTCTTTGTAAATGATGTCAATGGGATACACATCATATTTCAGATTTTCATTCCTTACATCTTTGATGCAAGCTCTTGAAAAGATGTCCGCCAAGTGCATTTGAGATCCTTGGACATGTTCTAGTTCTAAGTTATATCTTTGCAGTCTTAAAAGCATTCTTTGGAGTCTTTGTGGCGCTTTAAGGATAGATTTCTTAAATATTGACAAAAGAGGCTTGTGATCAGTTTGCACAATCACTTGACATTTGCCCAAAATGTACTGATGAAATCTTTCGCATGCAAAAACAATTGCAAGACATTCTTTTTCTATCTGAGCATAGTTTTGCTCAGTCTTGCTTAGACTTCTAGATGCAAAAATTATTGGCTGGCTTTCTTGTAGTAGGGTAGCTCCAAGTCCATGTTTACTTGCATCGCATTGTATAGCTATAGATTTGTCCGCATCAAAATATCTTAAAATTGGTGCTTTTGAGGCTAGATCTTTGATTTGTTCAAATGCAGCTTGATGATTCTTGCTCCATGACCATGTTGAATTTTTCATTGTCAATTTTCTCAAAGGTTCACTAATCATTGAAATATTTGGCATGAATTTACATAGGTATGTTGCAAAACCAAGGAAACTTTTGAGTTCTGTTATACTTTCTGGATGAGGCATTTCTTTTAAGGCTTTAACTTTTTCTGGATCTGGCTTTAATCCGTGTGGAGTTATTATATGTCCTAGATATTTTACTTCTTTTAGTCTGAGCTTGACTTTATTGATGTTGAATTTCAAATTAGCTTGTCTGGCTGTCTTGAAAAGATTTTCAAGATTTCTATCATGATCCTTCAGTGCTTCTTCATATGAGTCACCTTTTCCCAAAATCAGAATGTCATCAGCTATTATTTCAATTCCTTCAAGACCTTGGAAGATTTCATAGAGTCTTCTTTGGTATTCTTCAGAAGCAGTCTTTAATCCAAATGGCATTCGAAGAAATTTGTATCTTCCAAAGGGAGTCCAGAATGTTGTAAGGTTCGATGATTCATCAGAGAGCTTCACATTCCAAAAACCATCTTTAGTGTCCACTACTGTGAATATTTTGGCATTTTGAAGATTTGGTATTATTTCTTCAATTGTCGGTATTGGGTATTCAGCTCTTTTCAAGGCGACATTTAATTCTTGAGGATCAATGCATATTCTTAACTTCTTAGTTGACTTTACTAGTACTAGATTGCTAATCCAGTCTGTTGGATAATCAACTTTGGCAATGATATTTTTCTTTTCCATGTCAATCAATTTTTCTTTTAATTCTTTTCTTAAGGTAATAGGTACTTTTCTAGGTGCTTGCTTGATGGGTTTGATTGTAGGATCTGTTTCTAGTTTGTATTCCCCTTGTAAGCATCCAATGCCTTTAAATATGTCTTTATATTTATCTAGAAGGTTATTTTGTTTTGTCCATGTGGATTCAATTTGGCATAAGTCAGCTTTAATTTCTATTAAATTCAATTTCTGGCAAGTTTCAGCACTTAGAATAGGTTTTTCCCAATGATCTATCACTTGGAACACTATAGGATGTTGCTTGTTTTGGTGGGAACAGTTGATTTTGATTTGTCCTCTTGGCTTTAATATTTCTCCTCCATAGCATCTTAGTTTGATGTAGCTTGGCTTAAGAGAAGGATTGCCATCTTGCATGATTTTGCATAAATCTGCAAAATTTAAAACATTGACAGTTGCTCCTGTATCTATTTGGCAAATTATGCTTTCCTTGTATCCATTCAATTCTAATTCTAATTTAGTCATCAATTTTCTAGAAGAAATTTCTGAGACATATTCTAAAGAATAACAATCTTCTTGTTCATCATTGGAGTTTTGAGATTCAAGGCTTTGAACTGTTCTCATTCTGGATTTGCAAACTTTTGCCCAATGATTCTTTTTGTTACACTTTCTGCAGGTTTGATTCCATGCAGGGCATTTTTGTCTGTTGTGCTCATGGAATGTTGCACAATATCTACAAGGAATGTTCTTTTTCATTTTATTTGGTTCATGACTTGATTTTTTATTTTGATTGACTGTTTTCTTTCTTATATTCAATTTGTTCACCTCCTCTTGAGTGTTTTTAGTTAAGTTTTCAATTTGTTTGTTAGCGCTTTCATTAGCCTTACACACATCAATGGCTTTTTGCAATGTTAGTTGAGGATCACTGATCAGCTGTCTTTTGGTTTGCTTGTCAATTATTCCCAAAACTAACCTATCCCTGATCATTTCTTCAGTCATTGCACCATAATTGCATGTGGAAGACAATTTTCTTAATCTACATATATATTGTTCAATACTTTCATTTGTTTCTTGATTTGTTTGGTTGAAAATTGATCTTTCATAAATAATGTTAATTTTTGGTGTAAAATGCTGAGTCAATGCATTTATTATCTCATCTGAGTTATTTCTTTGTTCATCTGAAAGATCGAGATGTTCAAATATATTATAAGCTTCTTTGCCATAATAGACAATAAGGTTGCAACTTTTAATTTGTCTTCTTTATTGTCCAACCCTGTTGCTATTGAAAAGCTACGCCAATGCGATTTGAAATATCTCCAGTTTTCTTCTATATTTCCTCTGAAATTAACTGGTTCAGGTGGCGGTATTTGTAAATACATATTTTTTGTATATTTAATATACGATAAGGCTTGTTTATTATTTTATTAGTCTTAACATAAAATTGAACTTACCGCGATATTTTTTTTCGTTTGTTTTCAAATCACTTTTCTGACACCATGTTTGATTTGTTAGTGTATTGTACAAAACAACAAATCACTAACTTATCATGAAGACGTATCTTTATTGAATGCCACTTTTGTAATATGTTATTTTACATATCCTACATGAACCAAAACATTAACTTGTGATGATGATATATTCAATCACTGAATAACCTAACACCGTTCTTATTTTTTTTAATAAATTATAATTCACCTTATTTATTGATCCCACCTTGCGCTTTAAATTGAAATGAATTGATTTATCATTGTAGCAATATTAGTATATAGAATAATTCCAATTTGAAAAAATGGGGAGTCAGTGAAAGGATGATCTTAACCGTTGGTATTCGACCGCTACGACCCGGGATCGATTCCCGCATTGGGAACTTTTTTCTGTTTTAAAAAATGCCCCAATGGCCCTCAATTCTTGAAAATTTCCAACCCCACCAGAAAGTGCAAGTAACTAAACGGGATTCTGTCACATTTGTAAGTGTAATAGTCAAACTGCTTTTCACATATGTAGACATGTGGTGCACTTACAGTTAAAAGCAATCATCAACCTCTACCCACCATGATTATTATAGCCTGTACCACGTGTACTAGGGATAAGCAAATAAAAAAAGAGTCATACTCGTCTAAAACAGTTTCAATTTTCTATACTAGATGGCGCGCTATTACCTTATATAATAAATGATTATATTCACTGATATTTGAAGATATTTATAAACATGTGGAACACGCAGTGTGTCGATATTTCAAATATTTTGAGTGTTAAAACAAAACTAAATTTAATTAAAATATATTTTTGAAATATTACAAAAGAGTATAAAAAGAAAGTAAATATCTTTTAATAATACACGCTAATAAAAAATTTTGTTATTTTTCCAGTTCAATGTATTTAAATATTGACGTATGCTACGCGTTATACACGTTAAAAAATAGCTTCAAAAATTAGCTAATATGAACATTATAAGATTTTTTTAGTCAAAAGGCATCAATTAAGATTATATAAAAGGGCGTACCTGGATCTGTAAAGAAAAAAAATTCTCTCAAAATATTTCGAGATATTGCTTCCTTTTTACCAATTTATTGCACAGCAAAGCGGGAGCAATCTCTCGAAGTATTTTAAGAAAAAAATTGTTTTTTTTTCTTTACAGATCCAGGTACGCCCTTTTATATAATCTTAATTAATGGATTGCCTTTTGACTTAAATCTAACAATGTTTATATTATTAGAATTTGACACCCTATTTCAGACGTGTATGATTCTTTTTTTTTTAATTAAACAATTTTTATAACTTTCACTCTCTCTAAAACTAGAAATAATTTATCGTAAAGATAGAGGCTGCCTGGCCGGCATTCATAGTTCTTCAAATAAAAGACACTTCGGTCAGTAAATCTTTTTATTGTCTTGACGTTTCGACAAAAATATTTTGTCCTCGTCAGGAGCGAACAAAAATTAAAACATTTGGCAAAGCTTATGAAAATAAGCATCTCCTTATCGTGCAGCTGAAAGTTGCTGATGGCTTGCGCCATCTATCGGAATAAATATCAACTATTCTCGTTGATTTTTAATTATTCCAGAATCGGCCAAATACCTATTCTTGATTAATCAAGAAAAGCTAACCACGGACGCGTTTCAGGCTGTTGGCCCTCATCAGCGTGGTGCAAGCTGTACCTCAACGACCAAAAAACTGGTCATTAAAGGCTTCCTGAAAAATCATGAAACGGGTAGTTGAGGCCAGAATTGCGTGAGACCGCGACACGTGGTTAGCTTTTCTTGATTAATCAAGAATGGGTATTTGGCCAATTCTGGAATAATTAAAAATCAACGAGAATAGTTTATATTTATTCCGATAGATGGCGCAAGATATCATCAACTCTCAGTTGCACAATAAAGAGATGCCTTTTTTCATAATAATGCACCTTATCCCAGTACAATATCACATTTGTACTATTTTTTCACATTAGGCAAAGCGATAGAAATTATTCTATAGATATTTTTGTTCGCTCCTGACGAGGACAAAAGATTTTTGTCGAAACGTCGAGACAATAAAAAGATTTACTGGCCGAAGTGTCTTTTATTTGAAGAAATAGAAATAATTTGTATATATATTTAAAACCTAAGTACATAAAATAGTTTAAACTATTAAATGCAAATATCCATATAAGATATAGCGTGTGTTTTGTAATAAATAAATAAATATTTACTGTTCTCCCATTAATTTATTATTCTTTTTTAATAATAATGATAAATGAAAAATTTTGATGTAAATATTTGATGGCAATGTGTATTTTTCCTATATCTCCCTTTATTCTTTTTAAAAAATAGCTTATGACTATTCTTTACGATCTAAAAAAGTTTTTTTTTTTCTTATCCCTAGTACACGTGGTACAAACCAAGATAATCATGGTGGTAGAAGTAGGCGACTGCTTTTACTGTAAGTGCACCACATGTCTACATATGTGAAAAGCAGTTCGACTTTGCACTTACAAAATATGCTAGAGCCCCGTTACTTGCACTTGCTGGTGGGGTTGGACTTTTGCAAGAATCGGGGGCCATTGGAGCATTTTTTTTTTAAATCAGAAAAAAGTGCCCAATGCGGGAATCGAACCCGGGTCGTAGCGGTCGACAACCAACGGTTTAGACCATCCTTCCACCGACCCCCATCTAAAAAGGTATTGTAAATATATATAAACAGCTGTAGAAACATGCATGTATATCAGCCCGAGTGTTCCTAGGTATACATAGCGCTTTAAATTGAAATGGAAAATTTATCATTGTAGAAATCTTAGTATATATAATAATTCCAATTTGAAAAAATGGGGGTCGGTGGATGGATGATCTAAACCGTTGGTATTCGACCACTACGACCCGGGTTCGATTCCCGCATTGGACACTTTTTTTCTTTTTAAAAAAAATGCTCCAATGGCCCCCAATTCTTGCAAAATTCCAACCCCACCAGCGAGTGCAAGTAACTAAACGGGGTTCTGTCACATTTGTAAGTGGAAAAGTCGAACTGCTTTTCACATATGTAGACATGTGGTGCACTTACAGTTAAAAGCAATCATCAACCTCTACACACCATGATTATTATAGCCTGTACCACGTGTACTAGGGATAAGCAAATAAAAAAAAGAGTCATACTCGTCTAAAACAGTTTCAATTTTCTATACTAGATGGCGCGCTATTACCTTATATAATAAATGATTATATTCACTGATATTTAAAGATATTTATATACATGTAGAACACGCAGTGTGTCGATATTTCAAATATTTTGAGTTTTAAAACAAAACTAAATTTAATAAAAATATATTTTCGAAATATTGCGAAAGATTATAAAAAGAAAGTAAATATATTTTTATAATATCCCAATACAAGATTTTGTTATTTTTCCAGTTCAATGTATTTAAATATTGACGTATGCTACGCGTTATACACGTTAACAAATAGCTTCAAAAATTAGCTAATATGAACTTTATAAGATTTTTTTAGTCAAAAGGCATCAATTAAGATTATTTAAAAAGGCGTACCTGGATCTGTAAAGAAAAAAAAATTCTCTCAAAATATTTCGAGAGATTGCTTCCTCTTTATCAATTTATTGCACAGTAAAGAGGGAACAATCTCTCGAAATATTTTGAGAACATTTTTTTTCTTTGCTTCAATAATTTGTAAATTAAATTTACTGTGCAATAAATTGATAAAAAGGAAGCAATCTCTCGAAATATTTTGAGAATTTTTTTTTTTTTCTTTACAAATCCAGGTACGCCTTTTATATAAAAATTATAAGATTTGTCATAAAATATTACAAATGTTATATTGTTTACTGGGATAAGATTAATAAATTACAAAAGAAAAAAAAGGCATCTCTTTATCGTACAACTGAAAGTTGCTGATGGCTTGCGTCATCTATATCGAAATAAATTACAACTATTCGTTGATTTATAATTATTCCAGAATTTGCCAAATATCCATTTTTGATTTATCAATGTATTTAGCTTAACAAGTGGTTAGCTTTTCTTGATTATTCAAGAATGGGTATTTGGCAAATTCTGGAATAATTATAAATCAACGAATAGTTGATATTTATTCCGATAAATGGCGCAAGCCATCAGGAACTTTCAGTTGCCCGATAAGAAGATGCCCATTTTTTTCTTTTGTAATTTTAAGATTTGTTCCTATTTTCAACAAGGGGACAGCGAGTCATTTGAACATAGGAATAAGTAATTTAAAAGTTTTTTTTTTCTTTCATTCCTTTATTTTGTATCTTTTCCCTCGGATTTACCCTTTCAAATCTGTTTATGAGTCCAATTGTCTTAATTATAACGTGTGAATTTCATTATCTCAATATTGATTGTGATTAGCTTTTGCTTTTTTTTTATCTTCATTTGCGGTGAATCCGTGGTAAATCCATGTATAATAAATTTCTTTTCCTCCAATTTACCCAGACTGATCTATTAACTTGATTGTCTTTATATAATTTTTCCTGTATATAAATATCATATTTACATTAAGGTACTATTACTTTTTTTCATGCATGTATCCTACATTTCTGATTGGAGAATCTGTATAAGACTAAAGGTCTTGATAAAGCTTTTTGTTGTTGTTGTAATTCAAAAGGTTATGTGTAGTATACTTATTCAATTGTAAATATAATTCAGACCTGCAAAAAAAGGTATTTTTTTAATAATCTACGAGGGATTTATTTATTTATTTCAATGTAAAGCACTATTACAAAGACGTATACAGCTACCATTGCAATATGTCCCACTTCTATCTTAATACGTCGTATTCTTCATAAATCGCGAAATACGTAGTGTCGCTGGAGACCCGCTGGCGATTCTCCACCCAACTCTGCAGCGCTGGCAGAAGTGCCATATTCATTGTACATAGTGTATATAATGCATATTATCTTTTCTTAAATAGTACAGATTGTGTACTTTGCATGTATTGACAAGATGTCAATGAAATTATTTTAATTGTCAATTGTCTATCTTAATATTTACCCTTTTGATATATATGTGTATGTATATTGATATTCATATCTACACCCATACCTCGCTTTGCGTCGGGGTTACGTTCCAAAGAAACACGCCGCAAATTGAAACGACGCAAGTGAAAATATGTGAAGGCGCTATCAAAAACAAAGGTGTTGCCATATTTTAGGAAAAAAAAAATTAAAAAAATTAAAGACTCGAATCCAAAACAACGCAACTTCGAAAATCTAACGACGCACAGTAAAAATCAGTAAAAATTAAGAAGCGACGCAACTTTGAAAAAAACGCAAAACGAAACGACGCAAAGCGAGGTATTGGTGTATAACAATAATCTATCCATTTCTCTATTCACCAAGTTCATCAACCTTTTCATAGTTTGTTCTTCAAAAATATTCAATTATGTAAATTATTAAATTCTTATATCCTATATTTACATATATATATCTTTATAGTTCTATATAATCTCTCTCCATTACCTTTGTTTATGTTTCAGTTTGCTGAGGAAGAGGTTGTCCGAAAGCTTCTTTATACAATTAATAAAAAAGGAGTTGCGACATCTTATACCCTTTTGTAATTTATTTAGGATAGAAATCGGTGGACGAGTGGGTAATATCCTTGATTCCCGACAGCCATGAACCGGGATTGAATCCCGCGTTAACATTTTGTCTTCTTCTTTCTTATCTCCACACTGGGTGAAGTAGAATGCGTCTGCCTTTGTCATTAAGACTGAGAGCACTACTCAGTGGCAGGCCAACTTAGCTCCAAAAAAATAATCGCCTCTGACATGAGGAACAGACGCAATGTGCAGCCGCTTCTAACATGGAGTACAAACGCTGCTCATCCTGTATCCCTGGATTAGGACCCCTTACAGGGTACTATCAGCCGGGCCAGCTGAGGTTTTTTTTTTTACCGAGCTTGTTACTGCTCCCCCTCCTCTTTTTTCATCCGAGCTTGGGACCGGCAAAGGGGAAGTTTTGCATTTTGTTGCGAACAATGTTGTTAACATTTGGTTTAATATGTGAATATAACCTTGTGTAATATGTGTAATAACCTTCACATATTATTCATTGTTGCAATTATCATAAACTAGGTTGATCTTTTTGAGCGGTACCTAATAAAGTGATTTTTGAAACCTAGTAATTTATTGAAACCCGCAAACCTGTAATAATTAAAGCGCTATGTACTCCTAGGGACACTTGCGCTGTCATACATGTATGCCTCTACATTTGTCTATACATATTTATACAATAATTTTAGACCGTAAAGAATAGTCATATGTGATATTGGTCTAAATATTGTTTTGTATAATATAAGTCATAATGTATATGTATATTATATAATCTAAAATGCGAATATTTTATTTTTTTAAAACATATATTTTATTTTCATCATTGACTATTCTTTTATTTTTGACCATATATTTAGAATACTTTGAATATTTTTTGTAAATATGTATAGTTAACCTACCTATTTTTTAATTCGCGAATATAGGATTCATTTTATAAATTCTATATTTACTCTGAAAAATAATTTTATGTGTAATTTGCTTCAAGTAATTCAAAATATAAACTACTTGATAATAAATAATTATATTTCCTTTTTCACGATTGCACCTTCAATTCTCTATCTTTTTCAAAAAATATATATATATTTATTTATAACATGTATATAATGTATGTGTATGTATGTGTATAATGTAAGATGGTACATCAAGCTCAATACAGTGATGGCTGGCGTTACATTGTGTTTGGGATGTAATACATACAGTGAACCACAATGTTCGATCGTGAATAAAATTATTCTAACAATAATGTAAGTCTTTTTTGGGTACTCAGACCCCAATATTTTCTGCAAATTGAGAGTAGCAGATTTTTTTAATTTTTTAATCTCTATGAGTGATAATAATAAAAAATAAAGATGAAAAATGTTCCAAAAGGTGTAAGATATTGTAAATAAGAAAATGTCAATAAAATTAGCAAATAGAGCTATATAAGAGATAAATGGGTTAAATGTATTGCAGTAATGAAACGCTAACTGATGTAGTTTGTGTTGGGAAAACAATTATAGATTCGTAGAGGAAGAGAAAGATCCTTTATTACCTAAAGATATAAAACTATAAAAGAAGGACAAAAGAACAAACTATATGTACATCAGCAGCTCACACCGACCTGTCCTATCCAATAACCACTAGCCAACTAACAAACCAAAAAATCTGCGATATATAGACAGAGATGTTAATTAACATAGACAATACTAAAATGATATGCAAATGACAAAGAGTATTGTATCGTAGATATATCTGGAATTGCTACTTTCAACAGTTTGTC
This sequence comes from Cordylochernes scorpioides, assembly GCA_030710605.1. NCBI lineage: Eukaryota > Metazoa > Arthropoda > Arachnida > Pseudoscorpiones > Chernetidae > Cordylochernes > Cordylochernes scorpioides. The sequence continues at coordinate 12,611,398 of CP092873.1, read as the reverse complement.
TAAATCCTCAATCCTGTAATAATGAATAAAATCAAAGTATTATCTTTGGTTTATATAAATTCTACAAGGCCGCAGTCACCGTTCGGAGGAGATTAATAGAATCGCTGAATGTCGTGGTCCATTTGGATGAGGAAAGCGAAGACTAAAACTCGGCTGATTCCACATTCACCTGTTCAGTGATACGCTAACTTATTCACGGTGGATTCTATGGACACTGGACATGCGTCGGACCTGGAGGCTGTTGTTGGGTTCTGTGCCACCTGGAGTATGGGGGCTCCATCTATGCTTCATTCCTGTGGTGAATCTGTATAAGACCATGGAGGCTGTTGTTGGGTTCTGTGCTGCCTGGGTTATAGGAGCTCCATCTATGCTTCTTTCCTGTGGTGAATCTGTATAAGACCCTGATATCTGTTGCTGGGTTCTGTGCTGCCTGGAGTATAGGAGCTCCATCTATGATTCCTTCCTGTGGTGAATCTGTATAAGACCCTGGAGGCTGTTGCTGGGTTCTGTGTTGCCTGGAGTATAGGAGCTCCATCTATGCTTCTTTCCTGTGGTGAATCTGTATAAGACCCTGGTATCTGTTACTGGGTTCTGTGCTGCCTGGAGTATAGGAGCTCCATCTATGCTTCTTTCCTGTGGTGAATCTGTATAAGACCCTGGAGGCTGTTGTTGGGTTCTGTGCTGCCTGGAGTATAGAGCTCCATCTATGCTTCTTCCTGTGGTTAATCTGTATAAGACCCTGGAGACTGTTGCTGGGTTCAGTGTTGCCTGGAGTATAGGAGCTCTATCTATGCTTCTTTCCTGTGGTGAATCTGTATAAGACCATGGAGGCTGTTGTTGGGTTCTGTGCTGCCTGGAGTATAGGAGCTCCATCTATGCTTTTTTCCTGTGGTGAATCTGTATAAGACCCTATAGTCTGTTGCTAAGTTCTGTGCTGCCTGGCATATAGGAGCTCCATCTATGCTTCTTTCCTGTGGTGAATCTGTATAAGACCCTGAAGGTTGTTGTTGGGTTCTTTGCTACCTGGAGTATAAGGGCTCCATCTATGCTTCCTTCCTGTGGTGAATCTGTATAAGACCCTGGAGTCTGTTGCTTGGTTCTTTGCTACCTGGAGTATAGGAGCTCCATCTATGCTTCCTTCCTGTGGTGAATCTGTATTAGACCCTGGAGGCTGTTGTTAGGTTCTGTGCTGCCTGGAGTATAGGAGCTCTATCTATGCTTCCTTCTTGTGGTGAATCTGTATAAGACCCTGGAGGCTGTTGTTGGGTTCTGTGCTGCCTGGAGTATAGAAGCTCTATCTATGCTTCCTTCCTGTGGTGAATCTGTTTAAGACCCTGAAGGTTGTTGTTGGGTTCTGTGCTGTATGGAGTATAGGAGCTCCATCTTTGCTTCCTTCCTGTGGTGAATCTGTATAAGACCCTGGAGGCTGTTGTTGGGTTCTGTGTTGCCTGGAGTATAGAAGCTCCATCTATGCTTCTTTCCTGTGGTGAATCTGTATAAGACCCTGAAGGTTGTTGTTGGGTTCTGTGCTGTATGGAGTATAGGAGCTCCATCTTTGCTTCCTTCCTGTGGTGAATCTGTATAAGACCCTGGAGGCTGTTGTTGGGTTCTGTGTTGCCTGGAGTATAGGAGCTCCATCTATGCTTCCTTCCTGTGGTGAATCTGTATAAGACCCTGGAGGCTGTTGTTGGGTTCTGTGCTGCCTGGAGTATAGAAGCTCTATCTATGCTTCCTTCCTGTGGTGAATCTGTATAAGACCCTGGAGTCTGTTGCTGGATTCTGTGTTGCCTGGAGTAGAGGAGCTCCATCTATGCTTCCTTCCTGTGGTGAATCTGTATAAGACCCTGGAGGCTGTTGTTGGGTTCTGTGCTGCCTGGAGTATAGGAGCTCAATCTATGCTTCCTTCCTGTGGTGAATCTGTATAAGACCCTGGAGGCTGTTGTTGGGTTCTGTGCTGCCTGGAGTATAGAAGCTCTATCTATGCTTCCTTCCTGTGGTGAATCTATATAAGACCCTGTAGGCTGTTGTTGGGTTCTGTGCTGCCTGGAGTAGAGGAGCTCTATCTATGCTTCCTTCCTGTGGTGAATCTGTATAAGACCCTGGAGGCTGTTGTTGGGTTCTGTGCTGCCTGGAGTATAGGTGCTCCATCTATGATTCCTTTCTTCCTGTGGTGAATCTGTATAAGACCCTGGAGTCTGTTGCTGGGTTCTGTGTTGCCTGGAGTAGAGGAGCTCTATCTATGCTTCCTTCCTGTGGTGAATCTGTTTAAGACCCTGGAGTCTGTTGCTGGGTTCTGTGCTACCTGGAGTATAGGAGCTCCATCTATGATTCCTTCCTGTGGTGAATCTGTATAAGACCCTGGAGGCTGTTGTTGGGTTCTGTGCTGCCTGGAGTATAGGAGCTCTATCTATGCTTCCTTCCTGTGGTGAATCTATATAAGACCCTGTAGGCTGTTGTTGGGTTCTGTGCTGCCTGGAGTATAGAAGCTCTATCTATGCTTCCTTCTTGTGGTGAATCTGTATAAGACCCTGGAGGCTGTTGTTGGGTTCTGTGCTGCCTGGAGTATAGAAGCTCTATCTATGCTTCCTTCCTGTGGTGAATCTGTATAAGACCCTGGAGTCTGTTGCTGGGTTCTGTGTTGCCTGGAGTAGAGGAGCTCTATCTATGCTTCCTTCCTGTGGTGAATCTGTATAAGACCCTGGAGGCTGTTGTTGGGTTCTGTGTTGCCTGGAGTATAGGAGCTCCATCTATGCTTCTTTCCTGTGGTGAATCTGTATAAGACCCTGAAGGTTGTTGTTGGGTTCTGTGCTGTATGGAGTATAGGAGCTTCATCTTTGCTTCCTTCCTGTGGTGAATCTGTATAAGACCCTGGAGGCTGTTGTTGGGTTCTGTGTTGCCTGGAATATAGGAGCTCCATCTATGTTTCTTTCCTGTGGTGAATCTGTATAAGACCCTGGAGGTTGTTGTTGGGTTCTGTGCTGTATGGAGTATAGGAGCTCCATCTTTGCTTCCTTCCTGTGGTGAATCTGTATAAGACCCTGGAGACTGTTGTTGGGTTCTGTGCTGTATGGAGTATAGGAGCTCCATATTTGCTTCCTTCCTGTGGTGAATCTGTATAAGACCCTGGAGGCTGTTGTTGGGTTCTGTGCTGTATGGAGTAAAGGAGCTCCATCTTTGCTTCCTTCCTGTGGTGAATCTGTATAAGACCGATGATCTTAATAAAGCTGTAGTGTGTGTGAATAAAGATAAAATTTATTTAAATACTCATAGCCAAAACAATGTGAGCTAAACTCATACGAAATACATAAAAAAAGAATAAAATTAAATTTGAAAATGGATGAAAAAATTTCATTGTTAAACTCTTCGAATTAAAAATTAGAAAAAGAAAAGATAACGGGAAAAGAAGCATTATATATTAGCAAAATTCCTAAAATAATTGTTATAAAAAATTTAAATAAGTCAATTTAACACACAACGCAAATAATTAAATATAAATACTTGTTTAAACTCGGTTATGATTGAATTTGATATGGCCGCAGCCTTACAGAAAATTGACATAGACCCAGAGCAGCAGCTTTACACACTCAAGATAGTGGACATTGCTGCTGCTGTGATAGAGATGTATGGAGACATCTGAGACTCTTCTTTGGACACGACAACAACAACAAGACAGTATACACACTCAAGATAGTGGACATTTCTGCTGCTGTGATAGAGATGTAATGGAGACATCTGAGACTCTTCATTGGACACGACAACAACAACAATACAGTATACACACTCAAGATAGAGAACATTGCAACTGCTGTGATGGAGATGCATAGAGACATCTGAGGCTCTTCATTGGACAAGACAACAACAACAATACAGTATACACACTCAAGATAGTGGAATTGCTGCTGCTGTGATAGAGATGTATGGAGACATCTGAGACTCTTCATTGGACACGACAACAACAACAATACAGTATACACACTCAAGATAGAGAACATTGCAACTGCTGTGATGGAGATGCATAGAGACATCTGAGACTCTTCATTGGACAAGACAACAACAACAATACAGTATACACACTCAAGATAGTGGAATTGCTGCTGCTGTGATAGAGATGTATGGAGACATCTGAGACTCTTCATTGGACACGACAACAACAACAATACAGTATACACACTCAAGATAGAGAACATTGCAACTGCTGTGATGGAGATGCATAGAGACATCTGAGGTTCTTCATTGGACAAGACAACAACAACAATACAGTATACACACTCAAGATAGTGGAATTGCTGCTGCTGTGATAGAGATGTATGGAGACATCTGAGACTCTTCATTGGACACGACAACAACAACAAGACAGTATACACACTCAAGATAGTGGACATTTCTGCTGCTGTGATAGAGATGTATGGAGACATCTGAGACTCTTCATTGGACACGACAACAACAACAAGACAGTATACACACTCAAGATAGAGGACATTGCTGCTGCTGTGATAGAGATGTATGGAGACATCTGAGACTCTTCATTGGACACGACAACAACAACAAGACAGTATACACACTCAAGATACAGGACATTGCTGCTGCTGTAATAGAGATGCATGGAGACGTCTGAGGCTCTTCTTTGGACACGACATCAACAACAATACAGTATACATACTTTTGGGTACTCAGACTCCAAGATTTTCCGAAAATTGAGAGTAGCAGATTTTTTAATCTTTTAATCTCTATGAGTGATAATAATGAAAGATAAAGGTGAAAGATGTTCCAAAAGGTGTAAGAGAGAGAGAGAGATATTGTAAATATGGATATGTCTAAATTGATTTCCGATAAAAAATCATATTTAAAGTTCAATTCATTTTGTAATTACATTCTAAACTTTCTACAAAATCTGGATCTCTAATGTTTTCATGCGTTGAATAATGTAAATAACTTATGTAAATAAACTTTTCTCCTTGTTTGGCGCAAGTATCCCTTGCGGTATATAGCGCTTTGGAAATAAAATAATTGGTAATTGGTATGTCTAAATAAATATCAAATGTTTATCGAGCTGTATAAATGGGCTAAATGTATTGCAGTAATGAAACGCTAACTGGTGTAATTTGTCTAAATCTGCAATCCTGTAATAATGAATAAAATCAAAGTATTCTCTTTGGTTTATAGAAATTCTACAAGGCCGCAGTCACCGTTCGGAGGAGATTAATAGAATCGCTGAATGTCGTGGTCCGTTTGAATGAGGAAAGCTAAGACTAAAACGCGGATGATTCCAGTCTCGCCTTTTCAGTGATACGTTAACCTATGCACGGTGGATTCTATGGCCACTGGACATGTGTCGGACCTGGAGGTTGTTGTTGGGTTCTGTGCTACCTGGAGTATAGGAGCTCTATATATGCTTTCTTCATGTGGTGAATCTGGATAAGACTGGTGGTCTTAATAAAGCTTTATATGTGTGTGAATAAAGATAGAATTTTATTTAAACCCTTATAGCCCATACACAATGGGAGATAACCTCTCATACGAAATATATATAAAAAAGAATAAAATTAAAATTAAAAAATGGATGAAAAAATTACATTGTTAAACTCTTCGAATTAAAAATAAGAAAAAGAAAAGATAACGGGAGAAAAGAAGCATTATATATTAGCAAAAGTCCAAACATAATTGTTATAAAAATTTTAAATAAGTCATTATAACACACAACGCAAATAATTAAATACAAGTACTTGTTTAAATTCGATTATGATTGAATTTGATATGTCCGCAGCCTTACAGAAAATTGACATAGACCCAGAGCAGCAGCTTTACACACCCAAGATAGTGGAATTGCTGCTGCTGTGATAGAGATGTATGGAGACATCTGAGACTCTTCATTGGACACGACAACAACAACAAGACAGTATACACACTCAAGATAGTGGACATTGCTGCTGCTGTGATAGAGATGTATGGAGACATCTGAGACTCTTCTTTGGACACGACAACAACAACAATACAGTATACACACTCAAGATAGAGAACATTGCAACTGCTGTGATGGAGATGCATAGAGACATCTGAGGCTCTTCATTGGACAAGACAACAACAACAATACAGTATACACACCCAAGATAGAGAACAACTGCTGTGATAGAGATGCATGGAGACATCCGAGACTCTTCTTTGGACACAACAACAACAATACAGTATACACACCCAAGATAGTGGACATTGCTGCTGCTGTGATAGAGATGTATGGAGACATCTGAGACTCTTCTTTGGACACGACAACAACAACAACAACATTGAATTTGATTATTTCCATAAAAGCATAGATCGCCTCTCCAGGCAAACTGAGAAGCGTCCATCTGAAAACCATTATTTCCGGCTAATGGAGCTCGTCAGTAAAGAGCGGACTTTATATCATTAGATCCATAAGAGATTAAATACCTCACAATCTGCCAAATGATGACATCTATAGTTCAGACATCTATTTTGATGGAAAAGAGAAATTTTTCTTTTATAGATCAATCTTCTCCCGGCAAAATTTCCAACCAGATTATTACAATAAAGTCCATATATGAGTAATAACTTGAAATCTAATATTTTGGGAAAAACTGGATAGGGAAATTCAATTTATTTGTAGAGGAAATTAAGAATAAAATCGGATATTATCTCAATGTGGACCATGATTGAAACAATGTAAGAATGATGTTAAGATAAAAGTTTTGGCGATATATGAAATCTAATCGTTTTGAATATAGAACAATCTCCATGTTTAAATTTTTGGATAATAAAAAGGCATATATTGGATTGAATATAGATTGCTCTCTTTTTAGAATTCAACCCAATATATTTACCTTATTATTATCTGAAGATTGTAGTATGGATTGCTCAAAATTCAGAATTCAATCCAATATATACCTTTTTATTATCTAAAGATTTAATTATGAATTGCTCAAAATTCAGAATTCAATCCAATATATACATTTTTATTATCTAAAGATTTAATTATGGATTGCTCAAAATTCAGAATTCAATCCAATATATACATTTTTATTATCTAAAGATTGGATTTTGGATTGCTCTATATTCAGAATGACTTTCACCAGTTTTGGTTCCGACGCGCTTCGCCTAGTTAATTCAATGCGATATATGCCTTTTTATTATAAAAAGTAATGTGAAATGTGGAAATGTGTAATGGTAAAATCACAGACTTGGTTTTAAAAAATTATATTTGACCGAGAAAAGGATTAAAAAAGAGAGTTAAAAGAGCGTATGAAGAGGTAACCAGTGTCAGGACCGCACATCGACCAGCTAATCACCTCGCCACCGCTGCTGAATAATCAATGACGTTCCTCCATCTTGTCACCGCTCAGTGATTTCCCGGCTCTCTTCCCCCGCACACTGCTCTCTTCCCTGCCCGCACACCTCTCTCTTCCCTGCCCGCACACCGCTCTCTTCCCTGCCCGCACACCTCTCTCTCTTCCCTGCACGCACACCTCTCTCTTCCCTGCCCGCACACTGCTCTCTTACCTGCCCGCACACCGCTCTCTTCCCTGCCCGCACACCTCTCTCTCTTCCCTGCACGCACACCTCTCTCTTCCCTGCCCGCACACCTCTCTCTTCCCTGCCCGCACAGCCCTCTCTTCCCTGTTTGCACACCGCTCTCTTCCCTGCCCGCACACCTCTCTCTCTTCCCAGCACGCACACCTCTCTCTTCCCTGCTCGCACACTGCTCTCTTCCCTGCCCGCACACCGCTCTCTTCCCTACCCGCACACCTCTCTCTTCCCTGCCCGCACACCGCTCTCTTCCCTGCCCGCACACCTCTCTCTTCCCTGCCCGCACACTGCATTCTTCCCTGTCCGCACACCTCTCTTTTCCCTGCCCGCACACCGCTCTCCCTCTCAGTGATTTCCCGGCTCTCTTCCCTGCCCGCACACCGCTCTCTTCCCTGCCCGAACACTGCTCTCTACCCTGCCCGCACACCGCTCTCTTCCCTACCCGCACACCTCTCTCTTCCCTGTCCGCACACCGCACTCTTCCCTGCCCGCACACCTCTCTCTTCCCTGCCCGCACACTGCATTCTTCCCTGTCCGCACACCTCTCTTTTCCCTGCCCGCACACCGCTCTCCCTCTCAGTGATTTCCCGGCTCTCTTCTCTGCCCGCACACCGCTCTCTTCCCTGCCCGCACACCTCTCTCTCTTTCCTGCCCGCAAACCTCTCTCTTTCCTACCCGCACACCGCTCTCTTCCCTGCCCGCACACCTCTCTCTCTTCCCTGCCCGCACACCTCTCTCTCTTCCCTGCCCGCACACCTCTCTCTCTTCCCTGCCCGCACACCTCTCTCTCTTCCCTGCCCGAAAACCTCTCTCTTCCCTGCCCGCAAACCTCTCTCTTCCCTGCCCGCACACGGCTCTCTTCCCTGCCCGCACACCTCTCTCTTCCCTGCCCGCACGCCTCTCTCTTCCCTGCCCGCACAGCCCTCTCTTCCCTGTTTGCACACCGCTCTCTTCCCTGCCCGCACACCTCTCTCTCTTCCCAGCACGCACACCTCTATCTTCCCTGCCCGCACACCTCTCTCTTCCCTGCCCGCACACCTCTATCTTCCCTGTCCGCACACCGCTCTCTTCCCTGCCCGCACACCTCTATCTTCCCTGCCCGCACACCTCTATCTTCCCTACCCGCACACCTCTCTCTTCCCTGTCCGCACACCACTCTCTTCCCTGCCCGCACACCTCTCTCTTCCCAGCCCGCACAGCTCTCTCTCCCCTGGTCGCACACCGCTCTCTTCTCTACCCGCACACCGCTCTCTTCCCTGCCCGTACACCTCTATCTTCCCTGCCCGCACACCGCTCTCTTCCCTGCCCGTACACCGCTCTCTTCCCTGCCCGCACACCGCGCACTTCCAATAATTAACAACCATTATCATTCATTTTCATCTCACCTTTATATGTTTTAGGTAATACTTCTATCTTTTATAAAATCAAAACGGTATATCCTGACCACGAGCACATGAGCTTTTAGATAACAGAGCGCCATCTGGTGGAACAGAAATCAACTAAACGTTGATTAAGCCTGTTCCCTGATATTTGACCAACCCATTTTCTTGATAAATCATCTATGTTACTTAAATTTATCGACGCCAATGGCTGCTTTTGGCTGATCCGCAGCCGAGCGTGGCTGACACCGCCAGATCCTGACGTCTGGATCTCACCGAGAAGAAGACTTCTGAGCCTATGAGAGGCCGCCATTAGCATCCTTAAGCTGGACTACCGGGTTCTGGACCCTACCAGACTGAGGTCTTTGCGTCTTTGAAGCGAGAGGTCGCTGACCCACAGATACTGGAGTTGCCGAACCATCCGACCTCTGCACCGGGAGGTTTTCACTTCCTGCGAGGTCTTCCTGGATCTGCAGGCCTGGCTTTTCGGCGTTGGTCTCCAGCCAGTGGCAATGAAGACTCTGTTTCGAACGTGGTTTGGGCGGTTGGCTTTTCTTGATTTATCAGAAAATGGGTTAGCTTAATATCACGGAACAAGTTAATTCAATTTAGTTGAATTTTTTGCTTCACTAGATGGTGCTCTGCTATCTAAAATTTCTCATGTGAGAGGTCAGGATATTACTCTTTTGTTTTTAATATATTTATAAATATATTAATTATTTTATATATTTGTATTTTTTAAATTTTCATTCGATGCATATAAATATCATTAAATAATCTAATGTCACATCAATATGGTTACTTTTGGACAGTTAATGACACAAAAGGAGGTTAGCCATAAAAAAAATACAAGAAATAAAAAACATCTCTTTATAAAATAGGCATAAATTTTAATCGTCTTTCTATATTCAGGTCTTTTTCACCAATCTAAGAATAAGATTTTTTTCATATTCCTTCTCGCTCAATAACAAAATAAAATTCATACTACTTTACATAGATGGCTATTTTTGACTTTTAACATTTTAGTGAATTATTGTAAATTTCTCGAAACTATTTACCTTGGACTGATGAGGAATAGAACTAAAAACAATCGTCTTAGGGTGGAATTTCCAAATCCTTTATATACACGTGTATATGAATATGCAGTGGTGAGGTTATCCTGTCTACTGATTGTTGTGGTAGACAGGTTTATGCAGTCATGGGGTCAGTGGTTCCAGGAGTCAATGGGTAAAACAAAAAGACGAGGAAGGTTGGATGTCACCTCAGAGAAAGGCCAGAGCCGAAGACACGGATAATATCCAGTAAAGTCTGATCTATATGAGAGGCAGAGGTGAACTGTTTGTTATCCAAATGTTTGTCGGTTTGTAATCGGAGACCTTTTGTCCTGTCTTGACACCGGCGGACTCTCAATCAAACTTTATTATCCCTTTTTGTATTACATAATGGCCAAACTGGCGAGTTGTATTGTATCTACATTTTGAGGCTGTTACACTATGTTTTTGTTGTTGTTCCTTATCCCCTTGTGTAAAGATTACACGAATTCCATGAGTTCATGAGCTCATGGAATGGGGTATAGGGGTGCAGCTTACATTGATCATGGCACCATGATCCAGGCACACTTTGGTGAAAGTCTGACTTTACCTGTAGTTTGAGGTCGTTCCTAATATGGAAGCCTTTTCTGCCGACTCTAACATGAGGACAGACGCAACTCCTCCGTATTCCTGGAGTACCTGGTCAGATGAACTCAGGATTTTTAAAGAGATAACTATATAGAAAGAACTATACTTATGGTACATATTATTATAATTTGTATTTTAAAAATTATTTCAACTGTGATATTATAACACTATGCGGCGCTGAGTTTGTTTATACAAAAATGGAATGCCTTGATAAAGGTTGGCGTTCAGCCACCGGAAATATTGGCAAATAAATATTTTATTCAATCCAATATATGCCTTTTTATTATCTAATGTTAATATACTAAAAATATCTTATATATAAATCATATTTCGAAATCAAAATATATATAGATCAAAATATTCCTGCTTCTATTTTGACAGTAATTACAATTTCAATTACAATTATTTTATTTCCAAAGCGCTATATCCCGCAAGGGATACTTGTGCCAAACAAGGAGAAAAGTTTATTTACATAAGTTATTTACATTATTCAACGCATGAAAACATTAGAGATCCAGATTTTGTAAAAGGTTTATAATGTATTTACAAAATGAATTGAACTTTAAATATGATTTTTTATCGGGAATCAAATCGTTAAGTTCACAAACAACTAGTTCATTCTTCATTCTATAATCTTGAAATGCTGTATTTGTGCCGTAATGGTGTATTTTTACTTATTATCACTTTATTGTTATCGTAACACTTTAAGAGAAGATTTTTTGGCTGGCTTTTTTCGGTAAAAAAAAATAGTAGAGGTCGTTTTTTTTTTTTAATAATTAAATTGTGATGAAAATGTCAGTCATTTATCAATAATATTTATTTGAAGAATTAGGATTTTACTCCTTTTTTTTTTCATGGCAAATATAGATCAGCTCCATAAATGTAATGGAAGATTCTATGATGACATTCCATTGAGTACCAGCTACGTTCCTTGGCAATATTTTAAAAACGCCGGGGCCAATTTCTGGCGAGTTAGCGCTAACAGGAGAAATATTGAATTCATATTTGAAGATTCCAGTACCAATTGGTATCGGAATGTGTCGCGTATGTCCCTTATAAACCTTCGATTAGGAACGATGTGTTTGATATTAAATACTTTCTTCTTTTACTGCAATATCTCTCGACATCACATTTGAATAGCCTATTGTTGCTTTACCGAAAATTCCTTAAATTTCGACAACACGATGATTCCTTTTTTAGGGTTGAAACTATATTCAAAATCTATAGTTCTAACACCATTTCTGTGTTGTGAATAAGAAAGATATTGAGATATCTCTTCTGATATTCTCTTTTTTATCAATGTATATGCATCGGAATTTTTAGATAGAAAGACATATTGGTTATGATTCCATCTAAATTTCAAAACAATGCTGTTATGAAATAATAGACATTGAAAAATTTTGGTAGGATTTTATTATACTTATTCTAAGTACACAATAGTAGAATAAACGTTCATTCAGTGAACCCAGGAGGAACTCTGAACCTCAGACAGCATCAAACAACACTAACAAGATTTAGAACAGGCCATCTCAAGCCATTGAAGATAGAAAATAACAACAAAATCTACCCCACTTGCCTAAAATGTAGCTAGGCACCTGCAGCAAGAGCACATTTTAGCTTGCATTAGATGTACTAAACAGGACCTTTGGGATAGGCCACTACTTATCATAAAACAGCTCGAGGAGCATGAACTCATGGAATTCATTAAATCTTTACACAAGGGGATAAGAAACAAGTTGTAGTCACAGAATATAATCTCAGCTTTACTTTCTTCAGATCTGTGTAAAACTGGAGTATAGTCGGATCCACCTGCAGAAGCCAGGAAACCTACCAGACCTCTGGGAGAGGCCGCTGCTTATTATAAAACAGCTCGAGAAGCATGGACTCGTGTAATTCGTGTAATCTCTACACAAGGGAATAAGAAACAAGTTGTAGTCACAGAATATAGGTCTCAGCTTCACTTTCTTCAGAGCTGTGTGAAACTGGAGTGTAGTTGGGTCTACCTGCAGAAGCCAGGAAACCTACCAGACCTCTGGGAGAGGCCGCTGCTTATTATAAAACAGCTCGAGAAGCATGGACTCGTGTAATTCGTGTAATCTCTACACAAGGGAATAAGAAACAAGTTGTAGTCACAGAATATAGGTCTCAGCTTCACTTTCTTCAGAGCTGTGTGAAACTGGAGTGTAGTTGGGTCTACCTGCAGAAGTCAGGAAACCTACCAGACCTCTGGGAGAGGCTGCTGCTTATCATAAAAGAGCTTGAGGAGCATGAACTCGTGGAATTCGTGTAATATCTACACAAGGGGATAAGAAACAACAACAACGCTGTCTATAAACAGCTGGAGGAGCATGAACTCATGGAATTCGTGTAATATCTACACAAGGGGATAAGAAACAACAACAACGCTGTCTATAAACAGCTGGAGGAGCATGAACTCATGGAATTCGTGTAATATCTACACAAGGGGATAAGAAACAACAACAACACTGTCTATAAAAAGCTGGAGGAGCATGAACTCATGGAATTGGTGTAATATTTACACAAGGGGATAAGAAACAACAACAACACTGTCTATAAACAGCTGGAAGAGTATGAACTCATGGAATTCGTGTAATCTTTACACAAGGGGATAACAAACAACAACAACAAACGTTCATCCATTGACTTCAAATTTAACAATATGAAAAAGCATACAAGGCTAAGTTTCTTGTACAATTTTATTTCTCTATCGGGCTAACATTCCCTTCAACAGAAGCAACTAGAAGTAATACCACTAATTACTCCTAATTGAAGGTCAGGTTATCCCGAAAGATAGAGAAATAAAATTATTCATGAAACTTAGCCCTGAATACTTTTTGACATTATTAAACAACTAGCCGAATGACCCGGGCAACGCCCGGGTTTTACCCGATTAAATGCTTTTATTCAAATACTATTCGTTTCAATTATAAATTGGCCCCGTGGATGTCATTCTTGTATAATATATAAATGAGTTTTAAAAATTGTAAAAAAAATAGCATCGGCCGGGAATCGAACCCGGGCCGCCAGCGTGGCAGGCGAGCATTCTACTACTGAACCACCGATGGTTATGAGAAATTGCCATATTTGGGTATTTATTCCATTCACAAAAGCAAACGGTGACAGAATTGATTAAGAATTATTGCATGATGACTCTGATACTTGTATATTTTAATAGTACGTATCATGCTAATCATAAAGGATAGATATTTAAGACAAGTAATATTATAGTGAAGTTTTAAACTATTAGCTCCATTTTTATTTTATAAATAGAATAACTTTTTACTGTCCTTTCTGCGATGAAATTCCATTAGGAGGGCCTAATTAACATAAATTAACATAATTATCAGGCATCTTTATAGTGTTGTATATTGATGGATTAAGGGTAGAAGGTTGTCTAAAGTTGGAATATAAAGTCTTAGGAATTAATTGATTAGTTCATTCGCCCAGTTGTTCAGTAGAAGCATCTATAATTCGTTAAGTTACTTCAACTATCATTTGCCGCTTTATAGAATTTAAAATATTGTCGCGCGTGACCCCTCCGGTACCTTGCGACGATGCGCTTCTTCCGCCGTGGATCACCTGCCCGGGCTCCCGTTGCTCTTCCCTGCAGGCCACCCGAAGACGTCCAGAAGAGCAGCAGCAACGATGATGGCGATGGCGATGGCGAGAGTAACGACAGAAGGCGGCACCAAGACTTCAAACAACGACTTTATTGTCATCCACTACTAAACATTACATTTAAATGAGATAATAAACAATGGGTATTTACATTATGTTACATCCTGGGGCCAACATAAAAGTGTATTTACAATAATTTTCCCCAGGAAACAGGACCACAGCAGTCGGCGATTCCCACATCAGTTAGAGAAGGGAAACAGGCAAAAGCGCCATCTATTGGCGGAGGTCGTAGTCATTTGGAGATCTTACACGCGACAATATATAAAAGTAAAGCTTTGATCAGCCAGCGCAGTATTCAGCCAGTTTAGGTGAAATCTTTTTGATATTGCGATAATAATAAAGAACAAAAAAGGAGCTTCTTGTGTAGATCACGTTTATCCCGCTAGCTTTCGAACGACATCGTTCTTCAACGGGCGTGAAGATAATGCATCTTCTTCTTCTTTATCTCCACTCAATCATATTAGGATATCAAGTTGTGACCTTTGATGGTGTCTGTTTGACAACCATTATGATTGGGTGAAGTAGAATGCGTCTGTCTTTGTCATTAAAACTGGGAGCACTACTCAGTGGCATGCCGACTTAGCTCCAAAAGAAATGGCCGCCTCTGACATGAAGAACAGATGCCATGTACAGCTGCTCCTAACATGGAGTACAAACGCTGCTCATCCTGTATCCCTGGAGCCCTTACAGGGTACTATCAGCCGGGCCAGCTGAACCCAGGTTTTTTTAGTGAGCTTGTTACTGATCCCCCTCCTCTTTTTTCATCCGGACTTGGGACCGGCAAAGGCGGAGTTAAGATAAAGCATAATGCATGACATTATATAGAGGTACAATGAGAGACAAGTGATATGTATATTTAAAACTAACATGATGGCAGATAGAATTATAAAGTGAAAAATTAAATTTCTCATTCTGAATTTCTGCTATCGTATCTGTAGGACTTCCCTGTTGTAAATGGTAAATTTCTACAGAGATTGTTCCAAGTTAGTATTCCTTGGCCCGGTAAATTAATTGTGAGATGGAGAGTCGTTATCTCCGGACGGGTAATCTCCAGGGCGAGTTGGTGACAAAACAATTGTCGCGCTGACGTCACTAATTGACCACGGACCCCCGACAAATCCCGACCATAAAGCACGCTGACAGCGGGATTAGGTCTCGGCTGCGGCGTAATTATCTCGTCTGCCCGACTTCTGATCAACTCTTTTGCCGGCGCAGCATCGATTGGTCGAGATAGATAGTGCAACCAGTGGATGCCGTGGGTTACTGCCAGAATGCTGGCATGAATACCTCGCCATTTTGTCCCAGGTTCAACCAGTGGATGCCGTTAGTTACTGCCAGAATGTTGGCATGAATACCTCGCCATTTTATCCCAGGTTCAACCAGTGGATGCCGTTAGTTACTGCCAGAATGTTGGCATGAATACCTCGCCATTTTGTCTCAGGTTCAACCAGTGGATGCCGTTAGTTACTTCCAGAATGTTGGCATGAATACCTCGCCATTTTATCCCAGGTTCAACCAGTGGATGCCGTTAGTTACTGCCAGAATGTTGGCATGAATACCTCGCCATTTTGTCCCAGGTTCAACCAGTGGATGCCGTTAGTTACTGCCAGAATGTTGGCATGAATACCTCGCCATTTTGTCTCAGGTTCAACCAGTGGATGCCGTTAGTTACTTCCAGAATGTGGGCATGAATACCTCACCATTTTGTCGCAGGTTCAACCAGTAGAGGCCGTTAGTTACTGCCCGAATGTTGGCATGAATACCTCGCCATTTTGTCCCAGGTTCAACCAGTGGATGCCGTTAGTTACTTCCAGAATGTTGGCATTAATAACTCGCCATTTTGTCCCAGGTTCAACCAGTGGATGCCGTTAGTTACAGCCAGAATGTTGGCATGAATACCTCGCCATTACGTCCCAGGTTCAACCAGTGGATGCCGTTAGTTACTGCCAGAATGTTGGCATGAATACCTCGCCATTTTGTCCCAGGTTCAATCAGTGGATGCCGTTTGTTACTGCCAGAATGTTGGCATGAATACCTCGCCATTTTGTCCCAGGTTCAACCAGTGGATGCCGTTAGTTACTGCCAGAATGTTGGCATGAATACCTCGCCATTTTGTTTCAGGTTCAACCAGCGGATGCCGTTAGTTACTGCCAGAATGTTGGAATGAATACCTCGCCATTTTGTCCCAGGTTCAACCAGTGGATGCCGTTAGTTACTGCCAGAATGTTGGCATGAATACCTCGCCATTTTGTCCCAGGTTCAACCAGTGGATGCCGTTAGTTACTGCCAGAATGTTGGCATGAATACCTCGCCATTTTGTCCCAGGGTCAACCAGTTGATGCCGTTAGTTACAGCCAGAATGTTGGCATGAATACCTCGCCATTTTGTCCCAGGGTCAACCAGTTGATGCCGTTCTTTACTACCAGGTATATCGACATAAGAGTTCTAATAGTTCTTCATTCATTAACCATACTTCAAATAAGGCAATAGGTTTCTGGAGACGAGTTTCTTTTCATTTTTATTGCAATCTTAAGCTTTAGGGCCTTACCTCCCTTCTACAGTTGTACATAAATGAACAATATTGAAACGCCTTCACACACATTTCTAGAAACCCCTGTTTCCTTAATCAATTCATATTCATGAGATTCATAACTATTGCATCAACCATACTTTCTTTATAGTTTTTTTATTTCTATAAAGGGGGTTGGTGAACGATTTGTTTAAACCATTGATTTCTTATAGCAACGATCAGGATCGAATCCCGCATGGGGCACTTTTTTCTGAATAAAAAAAAAATTGGGCAAATGGCCCCCGATTCTTGCAAAAGTCTAAACCCCACCATTGAGTGCGAGTCACCTAATGGATCTGTGGTACATTTGTAAGTGTGAAATTTGAACTTCTTTTTACATGTGTAGACATGTGGTGTATCTACAGTAGGAGTAGAGGCCCACTTCTATCCACCATTATATCATGACCTGTAAATTGATAATATATATATATTTTTATAAAATAAAACAAAACAGTACTTATCTTTATTGTAGCGTTGGTAGGGATCAGACTCTGGTCACACCGGGATGCGAAGAGATCCCCAGACACAAAAATATCACGTAGAAAAACAATTTAAGCGTCTCCAAACCAATTCTCCCCGCTCTGGGCCCCCCTCGCATTCCCTTAGTCCCCTCTTATATACAAACATGACCACATTCGTTCAATGATAAGGCGTGAGAGATTGGTTCACTAACAAACGAAGACAACATTCTTCCAGCTAAAAATTGATCAGAAAAAAACTGAAAATGTTTGTCAATATAATTTGACACTCTGGATTTTAAAGTTTGGGAAAAAATTGAAATATATTTAAGAAAAATCAACAATCATCACTGTGAAGGATTAAAACCGGTGATGTTTATTTATATATTTTTACTAGCGGATGTACCCGGCTTCGCCCAGGTTTTTCTCGAGGGAATGTTTGTAGTCTAGTAATAAGAAAATATACTACACCTAAAAACTATCAGAGAAAAGAGAAACCACGGAAGGTGAACAGAAAAATGCTTACAATGGATGTTATGTTTACGATATCAAGTTAAATAAAAACAAAGATAAAATTTGCATATGTTGGTCACTATAAATTTGTATATTTGTTAGGCGAAATTAGAAACATGATAAAACAATTGGGTATTTAAAAACAAATGTAGAAATAAAATTTGAAGTATAATAAACAATGTTAAAGATTAGTTTTAATTATTAATCAAGATTGTGTGTGAATATGTGAGAAAGATGTAATATCGTTGTTGTTTTCTTGGCCGACTGTTTTACATATGGTGTTATCTTAAAATTGCTTGTTTTGAATATTTTTTAGATTGAGATTATTAGCTAGTATGTAAAAAAAAAATAACTCTGTTGAAATTTAATTTTGTATTTATATATAAATAAAATTACCTCTGTTGATTTTTTTTTTTTTTTGTATTTAATCGATAACAGCGAAGTTACGCATGTTAATGTTAGGAAATATATTTTGATGTTAAGCAAAACCTGCTCCATCTCGTTTTACATAAATGTTGAAAATTTGGTTGAAATTGATGCATTGTAACGAAAGTTTTTAGTGATGTCCACTTATGAAATTTCCATTTTATTAATATAGATATATATGGAGACGCCGGTTATGTAAATTTCTATTTTTGCTTATTCAGACAGATTTACATATTTGTAAATATAATTGTGTATATAAGGATGTGAAAGTTTAATAAAGTTGTGTCTGTTATAAATCGGGTGTTGGTGAATTATTAATGTAATCAGGGTTGCCTTTCTGGTATTGTGGGCACTTTTAAGGAAGCATATAGGCTTCAATTCGGTTGGAGACCAGAAGAAGTCTGGCAAGAAGATACAGAAGCTCTGCCAAAACTATTTAGATAGGCCAGACATCCAGGATGCGGCAAGCTTTCCGAGCTTTGTAAGTGAGGCAGTGATCGCATCCGAAACAATATATATAGAAATTCTTTGTTGTATATTTTCTGCGCTGCTTATTGAAGGAGACAAAGACAATTTTGTTCACACTTAGTTATCTAGTGTCTTCAATAAAGCTCACTGTGTATCAAATATATTTCAGAATTATTGTTTGAATCTTGATATACACATGATAAAAAATATCAGGTCTCCAGTGAAAAGTATCTTTTCGAAAACCTTTTTATTCTCTAGCTTTTGGGCACGAACACCCATCTACAGGAGAAAACGTGATATAATTGTATGGTATAATTATAGCAAATTTTCTGCTCTAGATGAGCGTTCGTGACCGAAAGCTAGAGATTAAAAAGGTTTTTGAAAAGATAATTTTCCCTGGAGACCTGATATTGATACACGGGATTGAATTGAATACATGATAAAAGGTACAACTTCTTTAAGTTTTGTCCATGAGTGTATATTCGCTATTTTTTAAAGAAAAAATCCCTATCTTTATCTCCCCCCCCCCCCCCCCCCTCCCCACATTCCATGGAGAGACAAGACATCATCACAATCATAAACACCTTACACCTTTGTAGAGTTTCAGTAAGTCGTGACGTATGGACTTCGCATAAAAGAGAATGGTACAGACAGTAAAAATAAATCATTGTTGTCATACTAAGTGAAAAAATCAACTTATTGAGTTTACACACAAGTGAAAAGTACTAGGGTTTAAAGTAAAAAAGTAGAAGATAGAAGGTATAACAGAAATAATAACAAAAACAGCACTTTTCTTTTATTGCAGCATTGATAGAGCGGACCGGGGTTACACAGGTATGTGAGGAGATCACCAGACAAGCACACAGAGAACGTTTTAAGGACTTCCACATATAATAAATGTATTCCAAAAGTGCACATATTGAAAATTTGACAATCAAAATAAATTTATTGACATATTGTCAATACATGCAAAAGTCACTGTCTTCACTATTTTAAAATGATAATTATATATTATGATGCCTTAGCGCGCCATCTGTTATGAAAATTCGAAACTATTATAGACGTGTATGATTCTTCTAAAAATAAAACAATTTCTAATACCCTTACTGCAATGGAAAAATTAATGAGAGGGCCTGGCTTATCAGTGGTGAACCCTCCCAGCGGTTTCGCAAGTTTAATCTACCATACCTCTGTTATATTGCATTTTTTATCTTCCTTTTATAGTGATACGGATGCTAGACTCTTGGAATGGGTATTTTAGATGAACTATGGATATAAGCTTTGAGGACAACAGAATTACATAGGGTTCACCACTCGTGAGCCAGGCCCTCCCATTAATTTTTCCATTGCAGTAAGGACAGTAGAAATTGTTTTATTTTTTAAATAATCATACGCGTCTATAATAGTTTCGAAATTTCATAATTATATGTATATATGCATGATACTATGTTCAATGAATATGGCGCCTCTGCCACCGCTGCAGAGTTTGGTGGTGAATCAATCACCAGCGGGTCTCCAGCGACACCACGTATTTCGCGATCTACGAAGAATACGTAGATCGCGTACTTCGCCACTGAGGATTTTCTTCCAGCCTTCTTTATGTACAAACATGGCTACATTCGTCCAATGACGTGGGAGATCGGTTCATTTAACAAATACAAAACACTCTCCCCAACTAACTCAAAGACTCTAAAATGTTTGTTTGTCATTTAACTTGACATTGTATCGGGATTATATTGAATTGAATAGGTAATAAATCTTCTTGGAAGTAGTATAGTAATATTTGAAATTATCCAATTTGTAGTAATTTCATGCACTTTTAGAAGTTCTTGTTCAATTTTCGAAGAATTAGAAGTATTCGAAAATATTTCAGGTCTTAATTGTCATTCTTTGAATGATTTTTCGATGACATTATCAAACAAAACACATCCTGATCTCTGAAGGGCCCCAACCATCGGGATTATAGGGAAAGGAAATTTGGTGGCAACGGACAGCTACATGAATTCGTAGATGAGGAAAGAACATATAAAAATTTTAATAAATGTGTAGATATATATACAACTTTCTTTTGAACTGGGAAAGAGAGAGAAGGAAATTTTGAGGGAATTGCTTTTGTATGTTTGTCTTTTTTCTCCTTTCTCCTTGTATATAGCCAATTTGATATGATGTTAGAAATGTATTGACGCAAATATCTCTGAGTTTGGGATATCGCATTATAGGATGTTAATCTTCTTCTTCTTCTTTCTTATCTCCACTCAATCATATTAGGGTATCAAGTTGTGACCCTTGATGGTGTCTGTTTGACAACCATCATGACTGGGTGAAGTAGAATGCCTTTGTCATTAAGATTGGGAGCACTACTCAGTGGCAGGCCGACTTAGCTCCAATGACAAAAGTTACTATTACGGGTTATCACACAAAAAACAATAAACTAGGGCCTACAGTAAGAGTAACTTAAACACAGAAAAAGGTACACTCAAGAGTACAACACCAACAACAAAAAAGGGGGTAAAAAAACACGATTTGTTAAATAAAATAAAAACAGTGCTTATCTTTTATTTGCAGCGTTGATAAGGAGCGGGCCGGGGTTTCACAGGTATGCGAGGAGTATCACCAAACAAGCACACAGAGAACGCTATAAGCGTCTCCACTTGAACACCACTCCACGACTCTTCGCATTCCGTTTCAACCCTCTTTTATGTACAAACATGGCCACATTCGTCCAATTAGAATGCTTGAGAGATCGGTTTACTTAACTAACAAAAACAACGTTCTTCGCACTAAAGAAATAGGATAAGATAAGAGTGCAAATATTTGTCAATATAATTTGACACCTAAAGAATTTGACACCTTTGACATGAGGAACAGACGCCATGTACACCGTTCCTAACATGAAGTACAGACTCATCCTGTATCCCTGGATTAGGAGTCCTTACAGGGTACTATCAGTCGGGCTAGCTGAACCCAGGTTTTTTTAGCGAGCTTGTTACTGCTCCCCATCCTCCTTTTTCATCCGGGCTTGGGACCGGCAAAGGCGGAGTTTAGGATGTTAATAAAGTTAATAAGAATAATAATTTTAGGTCATAGAGTAAAATACACGAAGTAGTAAGTCTGTAAACTGTAATTAATACTCTTGTTGTAGCTTATGTATAAAATTACCCTTCAATAGAATCCCAATACTTTTATTAGAGTTTTTTTTTTTTTTTTTTTTTTTTTAAGAGAATAAAATATATTTGTTGAGTATAAAAGATTGTCTGAGTCTTTTTGGCTCTACACGATTCTCCTACACAGATTGAATTTTAATTTATATACACTCACACATGGACAAAACTTAAGTGAAAATTCTTTGATGTCCGGTCATCTATTTTTATTTATTTATTTTTATTTATATATATATATATATATATATATATATATTATAAAAATGAAAATGATAAGATTTTCTGCTGTATTTTGGAATTAGATGGATATATTGAATTATTATTGTTTGTTGCTTGATTTTGATATACATGAGTAAGTTACGATATTGTTCTGCAGTCGTGGCAATAATAAAATAGTTTTGATGAGAGATTTCTTTATTTGTGCTAAGGAATATATATGAAAAACATAATTTGAAAAAAGTTCTGCCTGGCTTGAGGCGAGTAGAATAAGGAAAACAAAATATTATTTACATAATGTACAAAGGTTTTGAGCCGGCCATCGGGAAAGAACAACAATGAGTTTTATAGGGAAAGCATAACCTCTGGCGGTCGATTTAGCAGAGTATTTCATATATGAAATATATTTGAAAAACATATTTACATACAGTTAAATCTGTCTATAGCACCCCCTCTTGGGACTCACCAAAATAGGGTGCTATAGACAGGTCACTTTTAATGTAAATCTCGCATCGTACTACGTATTTAAAATCGGGCGCTATAGAGAGGTTTAACTGTATATTTATTTTTTAAGGAGGCAGAGGAAATTTTGTTCACACTTGGTTATCTCGTGTGCCTTCAATAAAGGCCACTGTGTAATAAATATCTTTCAGAGTTATTGTCTGAATCGCGATATACATGCTAAAAGGTAAAACTTCCATAAGCGTTGCCCATGAGTGTATTTAAAAATTTTGGCAGAAAATTGGTTAAAATGATAGACTTTATTTTAAAGATTAGCTTCATGTTATCATAATTCTTTTTCTCAGCAGAAAATACTAATTTAAAATGCTTTTCATTTTTTTATATAAGAGAGATGAACAATTAAACTTTTCAATTCAATGCCTTCTAATAAAAAATATTATTTAAAATGCATATCTTTAAAATATTTTTACACTTTAAAATAAGATATATAATAATTTGCTTTTCTAAAAATATGATTTTATTAATTCAATCTCTATTATTTCCCTTTTCTTTTCTTAAAGGTAACACTTTTTCCTCTCACACATTGTAATAAAAATATAATTTTAAAATATAAAACGAAAAAATTATTTATTTACATTTTAAAAATACATATTTTAAATTTGCTAAAAATATAATTTAATTAATTGAATTCAATTAATATAGAATATAACATTTTATATATAAATCATGGCAGCGTTTCTCATAGATAAATAAGCTTAGAAGTGGTCGGTTGTAAGGCAGCAGAAGATTGGTGGGTTAAGCGAAACCAAAATGGCGTCTAAATAACAATTTGGAGTAAACCGTTAACAATTTATCTAACCACTCTTGTAATCTGGCCACACAGTACTGCAAAGCTTTAAATAAATTTGTCGAATTAATCTAGCAACGCTTACTTAAAACGCAGAAGAAAAATGAATGGGATATAATATGATGATCAACCCCAAATTCCAACTTCATTAGTACCCTTGATGGCCGGTAGGGTTTGTAGCCACGCCTTTGACTCCGCCCACCAACCTTAACCAATCAATTGCTTTTAATGGCGTCATTTGTCTATGGCCACGCCCCTCCACGTCGACTCCTCGTGAGATGCGACTTAAGTGATAACTGGATTAAGATGGCACAGTGACTGTTTCCATTAGGGTTAGAAGAAATGCGAAGAAACCTGAAGGTTATTTATTTTTTATTTGCCTCTTTTTTTTTTTTTACTCACTCGTTTTCTCCCCCTCCTCTATTTTTTTTAAGGGAAAAAAGAAATATGGAAGGTTGGATTAAAATAAATGATTTTAAAGTACTTTTTCACTTTTTTGTTTTATTTATATATTCTTTTTTTACTTTAAAAGATTAAAATGGATTTTTATTTTATGAATGCCATCTGATAAATTGTTTTAGAAAATAGACTGTCCTCTTATATATATATATATATATAGGGAGTTGGTTGACTATTTATTTCAGGACTTCAATGCATTTTAACAGGTTAGGGGCTTAGAGAATAATTGTGACAAATAGTTAGAAGTGTCAAGCTATATTAGGATATGCTTATAGGATAGTGTTAGAATATGCTTATATGATTGTGTTAGGATATGCTTATAGGGTAGTGTTAGGATATGCTTATATGATTGTGTTAGGATATGCTTATATGATTGTGTTAGGATATGCTTATATGATTGTGTTAGGATATGCTTATAGGATTGTGTTAAGATATGCTTATAAGATGGTGTTAGGATATGCTTATAGGATTGTGTTAAGATATGCTTATAAGATGGTGTTAGGATATGCTTATAGGATAGTGTTTAGATATACTTATAGGATAGTGTTTAGATATACTTATAGGATAGTGTTAGGATATGCTTATAGGATAGTGTTAGGATATACTTATAGGATAGTGTTTAGATATACTTATAGGATAGTGTTTAGATATACTTATAGGATAGTGTTAGGATATGCTTATAAGATGGTGTTAGGATATGCTTATAGGATAGTGTTTAGATATACTTATAGGATAGTGTTAGGATATGCTTATAGGATAGTGTTAGGATATACTTATAGGATAGTGTTTAGATATACTTATAGGATAGTGTTTAGATATACTTATAGGATAGTGTTAGGATATGCTTATAAGATGGTGTTAGGATATGCTTATAGGATAGTGTTTAGATATACTTATAGGATAGTGTTTAGATATACTTATAGGATAGTGTTAGGATATGCTTATAGGATAGTGTTAGGATATACTTATAGGATAGTGTTTAGATATACTTATAGGATAGTGTTAGGATATGCTTATAAGATGGTGTTAGGATATGCTTATAGGATAGTGTTTAGATATACTTATAGGATAGTGTTAGGATATGCTTATAGGATAGTGTTTAGATATGCTTATAGGATAGTGTTAGGATATGCTTATAGGATAGTGTTAGGATATGCTTATATGATGGCTTCAAACTATATTAAGATATGCTTATAGGATAGTGTTTAGATATGCTTATAGTGTAGCGAAATATAAATCTGTGATCGTAGAAAAATAATAAATATTCTGCTACAATATATAGTGAAAAGACACCTTCTGATCATCCAAATGAATGTTGTTGATAGCTTTTTGCCATCTATCGGGAAAAAAACATCAACTTTCTGTTAATGTATTTATTTTTAATCTGATGTGTCCGATACCTTTTTCTTGAAATATCAAGAAAAGACAATCACGTATACGT
The DNA here is from genome assembly GCA_030710605.1 of Cordylochernes scorpioides. Lineage (NCBI taxonomy): Eukaryota > Metazoa > Arthropoda > Arachnida > Pseudoscorpiones > Chernetidae > Cordylochernes > Cordylochernes scorpioides. The sequence goes on along the minus strand of CP092873.1, from coordinate 12,586,082 downwards.
TTCGGGCTGTTGGCCCTCCTTAGCGTGGAGTAGGTTGTACGCTGAAGGCCAAACATGGGTATCTTCATCGCATCTTTTTATTTGTTTATATATTAAAAAAAGGGTATTTAAGGTTAAAATCGTTAAAGGAATGGAAAAAAGGGAACAGTGTAATTTCAACTATATGGGTGTGGCTATGATTTTTGAGGCCCTTGAATCCATGAACTTTGGTTTGTGTCATCTTGGCTTTTCTCGTCCTTCAAGGTCTCCCCAGAGTCCATAAACAACGGGAAAATTCCACAAAGAGACGCTAACCCACACACACGAGTCCACAGAAAGACAGACTCCCACACACAACGAGTCCACAGAGAGACGGACTCTCACACACAACGAGTCCACAGAGAGACAGACTCCCACACACAACGAGTCCACAGAGAGACGGACTCCCACACACACGAGTCCACAGAAAGACAGACTCCCACACACAACGAGTCCACAGAGAGACGGACTCCCACACACAACGAGTCCACAGAGAGACAGACTCCCACACACAACGAGTCCACATAGAGACGGACTCCCATACACACGAGTCCACAGAAAGACAGACTCCCACACACAACGAGTCCACAGAGAGACGGACTCCCACACACAACGAGTCCACATAGAGACGGACTCCCATACACATGAGTCCACAGAAAGACAGACTCCCACACACAACGAGTCCACAGAGAGACAGACTCCCACACACAACGAGTCCACATAGAGACAGACTCCCATACACACGAGTCCACAGAAAGACAGACTCCCACACACAACGAGTCCACAGAGAGACAGACTCCCACACACAACGAGTCCACATAGAGACGGACTCCCATACACACGAGTCCACAGAAAGACAGACTCCCACACACAACGAGTCCACAGAGAGACAGACTCCCACACACAACGAGTAGAGTCCACAGCGAGACAGACTCCCACACACAACGAGTCCACAGAGAGACGGACTCCCACACACACGAGTCCACAGAAAGACAGACTCCCACGCACAACGAGTCCAAAGATAGACGGACTGTTGTATTCCAATTGATTACACACAGCGCTCGACGTTAATTATACTTTAATTAACTATAAGGTAAAGGGAATATATATAGATTAAAAGTAAACACACATGGAGAGAAGGAACATGGCGATGGCAACGCCGCAGGTTAGGGTTACATCAACAGGAAGTGAGTCAGCTCTAGTGTTACCGAAGCCAACCGTCCGCCGCCAGGGTTCCAGCAATCTCCTCCCTCGAAGTGACCTCCTATTCATGGATCACTTCGCCGCTTAAGAGTCTCGAACAATGAAGTTCGTGAAGGTTTCTCCCCTTATTTACTTCAGTACTGAGGAGTTCAATTGAGTTCTGAGCATTTCTCTGGTTCCTTAGGATCATTGGATGAGATCGAGTAAGAGAAGGCTTCACAGTATCTTCATTATGGCTGTCCTCTTCTGTAGGTATCACGTCTTCTTGATCTAATAAAGACACTGGATTCTCTTCAATCTCCCGTTGAGTCCCATAGCTGTAGTGTTCAACTGATGGAAGCACCTCCCGGTTGCTGTCGTTCCTCGATAAATCACTCTCTTTGAAGACACAGTCCCGAGATTCCACCACTTTCTTCATCTCAGGAATCCACACTCTGTAGCCACGTCCTCTGAGTGCATATCCAACAAGGTTACCTTTGACAGCTCTCCTTTCGAGTTTGGATTTACGGACTTCTCTTGGAATATGGACAAATACTTGACAGCCAATAGCTCTTATGTGTTTAAGACTAGGCTTGTTCCCTGTCCACAGTTCATATGGTGTGCTTTCACCATTGTGATTGTTGAGAACTCTGTTTCTGACATAGGCTGCGGTGTAAGTCAGCTCCGCCCAGGAAGCCTTTGGCAGACCACTTCCAGATATAGTGCTCCTGACAAGATCTAGGAGTGTCCTATTCATTCTTTCTGCCACACCATTCTGTTGGGGTGTATACGTCATAGTGTGTTCATGAACTATTCCGACGCTCGTGCAGAAAGTGTCCCATTCTTTGGAACAAAATTCCAAGCCATTATCCGTACGTATTCGTTTTAGTTTCCGGCTGGTTTGTTTCTCAGATTCTTGAATCCACTCTTTGACTTTTCCCAGGGTTTCGCCTTTGTTTTTCAGGAAAAATACACTTGTATATCTCGTAGATTCATCAATGATGGTTAAGACGTACTTGGCTCCTCCCCAGCTCAATACGTCGAGTGGACCCATCAAGTCCGCATGCACCAAGTCCAACGGCATGATTTCTTTTTCCTCCTTGTGTGAGTGTTGAAGGAATGGCAGACGGTAAGACTTGCCGATCAAGCAGTCTTCGCACTTTTCTGGCTTTGCCGGGCTGCAATCAAGTCCTCTTACGCTTTGGTTCTTGGCCATCTTTGCTATCGTATATGCATTTACATGCATCAGCCTTTTGTGCCAAAGTTCCAGTGTAAGCTCTTCCTTGCATTCAGATACAAGAGAAACACGATCATTCTGATCTATCGGAGAGGATGGAGTAGTCTGGACGTAGTAAAGTCTACCCAACTTCTTTCCCTCTATCAAGAGTTTACCTTTCATGTCCATAATGTGGCAACCACTCCTGTTGAAGACAACTTTTCTACCGTTTTCTATCATTTGGAGTACAGACAGAACACTGTGACGCATATCTGGAACATACAAGGTGTTCTGGGCAACCATTTTGCTGGCATCTCCCTTGTTTCCAACAATATTGGCACTGACAGTACCGATACCACATGCTTCTATAGAAGAGCCATTCGCAATAGTGATGGAACTCATATTGCTTGTACACTCTTTCAGACATGTGAAGTAATCTCTTTTGGGAGTCATATGGTGCGTCGCTCCAGAATCTATGATCCAGGTCTCGGCGGTAGCTCCAAACAAAGTGTTGCACATTGCCGACATATTTACGCCTTTGTTTTGGTCAAACCTCTTTGGTCTTTGTTCATTCTTTCCTTTCTTCCTGCATTCCCTTGCATAATGGCCTTTACCTCCACATTTGAAACAAACAACCTTTGCTTTAAATTGTTTTTCGGTTTCAATGGGCTTCGAAGAGGCATTAACGACCATGGCACCCACATCTTTTGGTAGATTAGACAAACGCCTTTCTGCTTCTGCCAACAGCCGTCTTTTAACTGTGGCGGTCGTGAAGTCTGAATCAGGCAAGTTACATATGGTTGAGACAACAGTGTCCCAATCCTCTGGTAATCCACCCAAAAGAACCATAGCCAAATCGCCATCATCAATTTTGTCGCCAATTTGGGCCAGTTCGTTTACAATGTAGTTTATCTTCCCCATATACCCTTCCATATTGCTGTGCTGAGTCAACCTTTCGCCATATAACTGCCTTCTTAGTTGTACGGCTCGATATCTACTATCCTTTGGTGCGTATAATTTTTCCAGTTCCTCCCAGACCTCTTTCGGAGTATTCAAATGTTGAACATGCAATTGTTGTTCATCATTAATCCCGAGGCAAATTTTTGCAAACGCCTTACCCTCCCGCGACAAAAAGAGTTTTGTTGCAACAAGGTCACTAGGGTCAGGCTTAGCCTCTCCTGGATTGATCAAACTCCACAAATCGTTTTCGATTAGAACGAGTTTCATCTGGAAGCTCCAGCTGGAGTAATTAGCACCATTTAATTTTGTAATTGTTGTGTTTGCCATTTTACAAAATATTTGGTAAGTAGAAAAAAAAAGGATGTTCCAAGTAATCAAAGGAAATTTTGTTACTCACGTTTTAGGCTTCGCGCTTCTTCAGTCTGACGTTTTAATCCTTGCGCTTCTTCAGTCTGACGTTTTAATCCTTGCGCTTCTTCAGTCTCATAATCTATGTTGTATTCCAATTGATTACACACAGCGCTCGACGTTAATTATACTTTAATTAACTATAAGGTAAAGGGAATATATATAGATTAAAAGTAAACACACATGGAGAGAAGGAACATGGCGATGGCAACGCCGCAGGTTAGGGTTACATCAACAGGAAGTGAGTCAGCTCTAGTGTTACCGAAGCCAACCGTCCGCCGCCAGGGTTCCAGCACGGACTCCCACACACAACGAGTAGAGTCCACAGAGAGACAGACTCCCACACACAACGAGAGGAGTCCACAGAGAGGCTGACCTCCTAGAACGCCGTGGGCTTCGGGGCGGAGTCATCTCCATCTTCATCTTCACTAGCTGCGGCCGTGGTGCTGCGCGGGACGGCCACGCCGTTCCTCAACTGCCTCACGACCAGCTCGGCCCGACGGGCCCTGGATCGTCCGCGCCTCGCCACCACGCCCATCTCCAGATTCCTGGCGAGATGGACGCCCACCATCAGTCCACCATCCAGGATCGACTAGGCCTAGCTGCGGCGCTGCGCCTTCTCGGGCCACGAAGCAGACGCGGCCCTCAAGTTGGCCCTCCACGCCCTGCCCCATCCGGCCCATCCTGCCTCGGACGGCCCCGCGTGTCCTGCCTGCGGGTTCATCGACCGCTACCTCGGCCACCGATACTTGTGCTGCCGTTCCATCAGGCTTCTCATCAGAGAGGCCTTCAAAATCATCGGGCGGCCCCCTGACCTGCAGGCTTGGATCTTCGGCGGGTCCGGCCTCGAGGACGACGCCCTCTCCATCCTGGCGTCGGCAAAGCTGCGCGTATATCGCCACTTTGTTCAGGTTGGGCTCGGAGGAGCAGTGGAGGACCCGCTTATCGCCTGGTCCAGGACCCTCCAGCGCCGAGGATTGCTTCTTCTGATAAAAGTTACTAATTACGGATTAACACACAAAATTGCAATATACGGGGGCCTACCGTAAGAGTAACTTGAACACAATAAAACCGTACACGCAAAAGTATAACACACAAAAAAAAAGTAAAAAATAATTCACAATTAGTTAAATAAAAATAAAAAGTACTTATCTTTTATTTCTGCTTATGTAGGGATCGGACCGGGGTCACTCAGGGAATGCGTAGAGAACACCAAGCACGGAAAAAATATATATACGAAGAGAGCACTATAAGCGTCTCTGCACAAGATTTTAAATCACAATGCCACCACGCATTCCCTTCAACCCCCTTTATATACAAACATGGCCACATTCGTCCAATTAGAATGCTGGAGAGATCGGTTTACTTATCTGATAAAACAACGTTCTTCGCACTAAAGAAATAGGATAAGATAAGAGTGCGAATATTTGTCAATATAATTTGACAAAAGGTCTCTTTCCAAAAAAAAAAAAACTAACCAATCTACCAAACATTCTTATTGTCCCGTAAGGAAAACCTCCCGCTATTCGGGAGGGAAAAGCTCACGGGAGCCATGTTATAAAGATACAAAAAAAAAAAAAACTAAAGAGAGGAGAAGTAGGCATCCAGGTCGTTCCATACAGGCGCCTTCCATCTTGTTCCTCCCAAAAAGAAAATAACCAAAGATCTGCGCAAACTACGTGAGTTACCATGAGTGATTACCAAGCACACACATATATAATATGCTTTAATAGACAGAGTTTAATGGGGGACTAATAAGCTCTCATCTGGGATCGGCAGGGCGAGGATTTGGTCTCAGAAAATAAGGGCTGAAATGTGCCCTGTCGAACGCCCCATCGACCACTGTAGGTTCGTCATGAGAATCTCCTTTCTCCTGGTCGGGAACAGTCTTGGTCTCTAACGGTGGTGTGGACATCTCTCGGCGGGGAGAGATACGACAGGCACTCCCACCTTCCCGAGCCAAAGGAATCATCCTTCTCCGAGGATAGCACTCGCGTTTAGCAGCTGTGGGCTTTCTATGACGCATGCCCCTGAATGCCTTCATCCTGTCAATATGCACAACTTGTTCATCGTGCAAATTGACTCCGCGCACTCTGAAATTTACTTCAGACACCTTAGCTACCACACGGAAAGGTCCATAGAATTTTGCGGAGAATTTAGAGGACCCCTTGCCCTTAGGAACAGCCAACAATACCAAGTCCCCCGTCTCAAAGGTTCTCACAGTCTGCGTTTTATACTTCTTGACTCGTTCATCATAATTTTCAGACAGGAATTTCCTAACAGTTTCCCTGGCATCTTGCATTTCCTTCAATCTCTCCGCCAAGGATGGCTTTCTGAATTCGCTCACATCTTTATCGCTAACTTCATGATTGACTGCGTCGTAACCAAAGAGCATGTAGTGGGGGCTCTCACCTAACGCTGAGTGCACGGCATTATTGTACGCAGCAACCGCCGCACCGAGGTTGTCTTCCCAATTCCTGCTATTGGCATAGTGACGCAGAATGGAACAAATGGTGCCATTAACTCTTTCAACGATCGAATTGCAGGTAGGACGATAAGAAGTTGTGGACAACTTTTTAATACTATATAATTTACATATCTCTCTGAAAAGGTCTGACTCGAATGCAGCTCCACGGTCAGATAAAATTTCTTTGCACGTTCCATATCTGTTCACTATCTTATTGACAAACTCGAGCCCAGCAGTCTCTGCGGTACAATCCCTGACGGGGATAACCTCAGCGTACCTGGTAAAAGCATCAATGAACACGAGCAGGTATCTATTCCTGTTCCTAGACAAGGTAAGAGGACCCACGAAGTCTACGCATAACCTTTCGAAAGGGTAGTTAGCGGGTTGAATGGGCATATTAGGAGCTTTCTTAAGCCTACCATTGTTCTCGGCACACACTGGGCATGTCTTCACGTACCTACGTACATCAGACATGGCCCCCTTCCAATAGTAATGGCTTAAGACCGCGTAAAGTGTTTTCTCTACTGAGAGGTGCCCTCCTATGGGACTGTCATGGCACCTTTCCAGAATGGTATCGCGGAGAACTGGAGGTATTACGATTTGCTTCACCATCCTTCCCTTACGAGTGGGTCTACTGTCTGGACTGACCTTGACGAGATATCGGGTGGACTTGCTTATAAAATACGTGCCATCACCCTCTTCTACCTCACTATCAGTGCTCAGAGCCCTCTTGTAGATGTTTTTCCATACAGGGCAGTTCAGCATGGACTTCTTATAGTTGGGAATGGTAGTCACCCCTCCATAGACATCGACTACAGCAACCTCAGTATTATAGGTGTCGCGGGACAGCCAGTCAGCCATCGCATTCTCCTTCCCTTTTACATGGAAAAATGTTAATTCCCTGTCCTGTAGCATCAAGGCCCATTTCATGAGCCTACGATTTTTATTCTCTAGTGACTTAAGATATTGCAATGGTTTGTGATCACAGTATATCTCCACCTGCTGACCATAGATGTAGTAGTCAAACTGTTCAATTTCCATAATAATAGCCAAACACTCCTTTTCTATTGTGCTGTAGTTTAACTCGGCACCTCTGAACTTATGGCTGTAGAAACTAATAGGCTGCGGAGTGCCGTTCTTCAACTGTGATAACATACCGCCACATCCTATGTCGCTAGCATCAGTGAATATTAGGAACTTTTCCCTGTAGTCAGGATGAATTAGGATGGGTGCAGAGCTAAGACAAGTCTTTAGCTTGTCATACGCACGCTGCGCTGCCTCGTTCCACTCATACCTGGTGCCCTTCTTAGTCAACTCATATAAAGGGGCCGCTATTTCAGAGAAACCAGCAATGAATTTCCTATAGAAACCAACAGCTCCAAGAAAGCGTCTGACACCTGATACAGTTTTAGGAGGACTCATGTTTTTAATCTTTTCGATGTTGTTCTCCTTAGGATGAATGCCATCCTTGTCCACTCTGTGTCCCAAGAAGGTCACTTCTTCCTGAAAGAGCTGGCATTTGCTCGGCCTCACTTGAAGCCCATATTTTCTAAGCCTGTCCAACACCTCAGTTAAGTCAGCCAGATGCTGCTCCAACGACTCCGAGTATATCAGAACGTCGTCAATAAAACATTGGCAATTCTTGCCCAATAGGCCGCTTAGGATACGATGCATTTCTCTCTGAAATACATTCGAAGATATCTTACAGCCCTGAGGAAGTCTCGACATCTCAAATTTTCCGAAAGGGGTTTGGAAAGCGAAGCATTTCGTTACGTTACTATCCAGCTTCAGCTGATAATACCCACTGGCTAGATCCAAGGTACTAAAATATTTAGCACCTCCCACAGCTGCCATGGCGGTGTCTATCCGGATCATGGGATAATCTTGATTCCTTAATTTATCGTTGACCTGTCTAAGGTCCAGCACGAATCTCAAGGAACCGTCAGGCTTCTTGACAAGATGTACTGGACTGTTCCAATCAGATCTGGATCTTTTTATGATACCGCTCTCTAAGAACTTGTCTAAAAGTACCTTGTACGGCTCTAACAAACTATAGGGAATAGGATACTGCCGCCTAAAAGTAACGTCATTTATGTCAACGTCAATTTTTATTGGCGGAACCTTAGCTGCTTTTAACGCTGCGACATTTTCCACGAACATATCTGATCTTTGTTGCAGTATGTCGCGGACCAGCTGCTGATGTTTGACATTAACTTGGCCAATATCTACCAGTTGCCAGTCTTCAGTCGCCGCAGACATTACATTGCATTCCTCCCACACAGGTGGCAAAGAAATGTTTAATCTCCTTATCTCCTTTATACCAAGAATACCGTCGTAGCCCTTATCTTCAAGTGGCATTAGCCAGAAACTTATGTCTCCTAGTTCGACACCCTTATCTGTATTTACCCTACAGGTTTTTACCTTTGTCAATGTCTGGACGTGGCCTGTGACTGACACAATTTTAAGATTGTTAATAGCTTCGTCCCAGTCCTCATTCAGAACATTACACCTTTCTGAATCCATTATGCTAACTTGGCTTCCTGTATCGTATAACAGGTGCCAAGTATTGCCGTTTATTGATACTCTAACAATAGGCAGAGTTCCAACAGGATCCCGGTTAGAACGAACATTAACAATCTTAGCAATTGGTCGAATACCAGTGGCTGACTTCTGCCAACTCGAGCAAGCACTGGCCGTTTTGCCCGAGTTTAGTAGTTTAAAGCTCCTTTCTCCTTGCAAAACCTGGCAATATGCCCCAACTTCCCACAGCGGAAACATGTTAATTTATGCCTACCGCCATTTTTAGAAGAACCCGGCTTACTCTCGCTAAGCAGTTTAGTCAGCCTTTCTATTTCCTCCTTAAGGTCGTTAATGCACTTCTCTGACTCGTGCTTTGTCTTGCCTACTACAGCATTGAGCGTATCTAACCTTCCCTTCAGACTGCTAACCTCCTCTATGTCCGCCGCACATGCCCGTTGCTTAAAGTGGCAGCGGTTCTCTACACCATCCTCCATGGCCATAATTCTAACTGCCTCGTCAATACAGCTGACCCCACTACGGACAACAGGTTCCTTATACTTATCAAGAACATTGTCTACGAAAATATTGAACACTAAACTGCTGTCCAGGTCGAAATCAATATCTCTCCTAGTGGTCATGAATCTTTCTCTAAACACATTAGGAGTTTCTCCTACACGTTGCTTAAGACCCTCTAATTCTTTTAAACATTCCCTAAATCCGCGCGTTTTTTCAGGAAATAAAATGCCTAATTTCTCTATAATGCTCTCTACCCTACTGTCATTTTTTATGCCCATCTCTTCTATGCTAGCCCGAACTCTAGGCGACAAAGCCTCGAACATAAGCAGTGCTTTAACTTCCTTATTCCATTTACCTATGCTAGCTTTCAGCTCTACTTCCCTGATGAAAGCTTTTAGCCCCACTCCATTGAACGTAGAAAGTTTGATAGAATAGTTACTATCCATAATAACAGTAAGAAAGACAAAAATAACACACAATAATTAATTATATAAAAGATAATAAAAAAAAAACTCAAGGCCAAAATTACGGGAATATAGGCCAAGAAACTATCCTGGCAGGCTCGCCAATGATAAAAGTTACTAATTACGGATTAACACACAAAATTGCAATATACGGGGGCCTACCGTAAGAGTAACTTGAACACAATAAAACCGTACACGCAAAAGTATAACACACAACAAAAAAAGTAAATAATAATTCACAATTAGTTAAATAAAAATAAAAAGTACTTATCTTTTATTTCTGCTTATGTAGGGATCGGACCGGGGTCACTCAGGGAATGCGTAGAGAACACCAAGCACGGAAAAAAAAAATATACGAAGAGAGCACTATAAGCGTCTCTGCACAAGATTTTAAATCACAATGCCACCACGCATTCCCTTCAACCCCCTTTATATACAAACATGGCCACATTCGTCCAATTAGAATGCTGGAGAGATCGGTTTACTTATCTGATAAAACAACGTTCTTCGCACTAAAGAAATAGGATAAGATAAGAGTGCGAATATTTGTCAATATAATTTGACACTTCCTTCATCCCCCATCTTCAATTTATAAAATATTTGTTTCATACAAGTTTATACTTCATTCTTTCATGTATATATTTCTCTTCTTCTTCTTTTTTTTTTTTTTTTCTCTTTGTTTTTGATGTGTAATATTGTCTAGATGACCATAAATATTTTTTATTTGTCAAATTGTCACACACAACGAGTAGTCCACAGAGAGACGGACTCCCACACACAACGAGAGTAGAGTCCACAGAGAGACGGACTCCCACACACAACGAGAGTAGAGTCCACGGAGAGACGGACTTCCACACATAACGAGAGTAGAGTCCACGGAGAGACGGACTCCCACACATAACGAGAGTAGAGTCCACGGAGAGACGGACTTCCACACATAACGAGAGTAGAGTCCACGGAGAGACGGACTCCCACACATAACGAGAGCAGAGTCCACAGAGAGACGGACTCCCACACACAACGAGAGTAGAGTCCACGGAGAGACGGACTTCCACACATAACGAGAGCAGAGTCCACAGAGAGACGGACTCCCACACACAACGAGAGTAGAGTCCACAGAGAGACGGACTCCCACACACAACGAGAGTAGAGTCCACAGAGAGACGGACTCCCACACACAACGAGAGTAGAGTCCACAGAGAGACGGACTCCCACACACAACGAGAGTAGAGTCCACAGAGAGACGGACTCCCACACACAACGAGTCCACATAGAGACAGACTCCCACACACAACGAGTCCACATAGAGACGGACTCCCACACACAACGAGTCCACATAGAGACGGACTCCCATACACACGAGTCCACAGAAAGACAGACTCCCACACACAACGAGTCCACAGAGAGACAGACTCCCACACACAACGAGTCCACATAGAGACGGACTCCCATACACACGAGTCCACAGAAAGACAGACTCCCACACACAACGAGTCCACAGAGAGACAGACTCCCACACACAACGAGTCCACATAGAGACGGACTCCCATACACACGAGTCCACAGAAAGACAGACTCCCACACACAACGAGTCCACAGAGAGACGGACTCCCACACACAACGAGCAGAGTCCACAGAGAGACGGACTCCCACACACAACGAGAGTAGAGTCCACAGAGAGACGGACTCCCACACACAACGAGTAGAGTCCACAGAGAGACGGACTACCACACACAACGAGAGTAGAGTCCACAGAGAGACGGACTACCACACACAACGAGAGTAGAGTCCACAGAGAGACGGACTCCCACACACAACGAGTAGAGTCCACAGAGAGACGGACTACCACACACAACGAGAGTAGAGTCCACAGAGAGACGGACTTCCACACATAACGAGAGTAGAGTCCAAAGAGAGACGGACTCCCACACACAACGAGAGTAGAGTCCACAGAGAGACGGACTCCCACACACAACGAGAGTAGAGTCCACAGAGAGACGGACTTCCACACATAACGAGAGTAGAGTCCACGGAGAGACGGACTTCCACACATAACGAGAGTAGGGTTCACAGAGAGACGGACTCCCACACATAACGAGAGTAGAGTCCACGGAGAGACGGACTTCCACACACAACGAGAGTAGAGTCCACGAAGAGACGGACTTCCACACATAACGAGAGTAGAGTCCACGGAGAGACGGACTTCCACACATAACGAGAGTAGGGTTCACAGAGAGACGGACTCCCACACATAACGAGAGTAGAGTCCACGGAGAGACGGACTTCCACACACAACGAGAGTAGAGTCCACAGAGAGACGGACTCCCACACACAACGAGCAGAGTCCACAGAGAGACGGACTCCCACACACAACGAGAGTAGAGTTCACAGAGAGACGGACTCCCACACACAACGAGTAGAGTCCACAGAGAGACGGACTCCCACACACAACGAGAGAAGTCCACAGAGAGAAGGACAACCAGCAAGGACCAAGAGTCCCCACCGAGCCGGAACACGCCGAGATTGAAACTGATGCCCGCGGTGGGAGCCCGACGGCCCCCGGGGACCGGTGCATCATCCGGCTACGACAGAAAAACTCGCTCAGCCCTACCTCGTTAATATTTCATTGGCAACTTTTTACGGTGAGTCTTTAATTTGGGGATCCCGTTGTTAGATGCACTCTGTTCATGTAGCTTTATCCCTGTTTACTTTTATATACAGTAACTTCATGTTCCATGATCACGTTTGCCTAACCTCGCTTACTGGTTTGCTACCTTCTGCCAGATATGAGATTCTACATAGGTTGTCTGATTGCGTTTACCCGATCAATAGGCTTTATTTGATGCCTCGTATATTGAACTTATAATATTTTATAAGAAATGTATACTATTTTGACGCATATTATTCTTTTCAAAAAATAAAACAATTTTCTACTTTTCTTACTGTAATGATAATTAATGGAAACTCTTGGCTTATTAGTGGTGAACTTTTCCAACGGTTTCGCTAGTTTAATCTACCATACCCTTGTAATATTGCATATTGGGCTGTTTTCCTTTTATACTGATACTGAAGCTTAACTCTTAAAAGAAAAGGTATTTTAAATGAACTATGGATATAAGCTTTGAAGACTGTAGAAATACGGATAATTATAAATATATAATATGCTTCGAGCAATTGCTCTTCCGCAAATAGCAAGTAAAGGTCTTTTTTTTTTAGGAGATGGCCCTCTAATGAATCCTATAAACTATTATGATTATTTATTATGTTTTCTGATCATATATATATATATATATATATATTATACTTTGTTCGATTACTTCTGTTAGCTATATGAGATTATATCATTATATTATGATGCATTAGCGCGCCATCTGTTATCAAAATTTGAAACTATTATAGACGTGTATGATTCTTTTTTTTTTTTTTTTAATAAACAAGTTCTGCTGTCCTTACTGCAATGGAAAAACTAATGGGAGAGCCTGGCTCTTCAGTGGTGAACCCGCCTAGCAGTTTCGCCAGTTTAATCTACCATACCGTTTGAAAAATTGCAAAATAACAGCGGTATGGTAGATTAAACTGGCGATACCGCTGAGAGGGTTCACCACTGATGAGCTAGGCTCTCCCATTAGTTTCTCCATTGCAGTAAGGACAGTAGAAATTGTTTATTAAAAAAAAAGAATCATATGCGTCTATAATAGTTTCGAATTTTGACTATAGATTATCTTATTATGTTTATTCGTGGTAAAGAAGATTATATTAAACGACGAGAGAAAAATTCGTCGAATGATCCGACTGCTTGTTAGTCGAAGATGATTTCCACAGATTGAAGATTGATATATCGCGCCATTTCTATATGTATAAAATGAAAGTATTGAAGTACACCCATACCTCGCTTTGCGTCGGGGTTACGTTCCAAAAAAACACGACGCAAAGTGAAATGACGCAAAGTGAAAATATGTGAAGGCGCAATCAAAAACAAAGGTGTTGCCATATTTTAGGAAAAAAAAATCAAAAAAAAAATTAAAGACTTGAATCCAAAACAACGCAACTTCGAAAATCTAACGACGCACAGTGAAATCAGTAAAAATTAAGCAGCGACGCGAAAAAAAACGCAAAACGAAACGACGCAAAGCGAGGTATTGGTGTACGAATGTTACTTTTATACATAATACAAACTTCTACTGTTTTTCTAGTAAGAATGGTATAAATTTGTTTATATATAAAAGAAACATTCGTACTTCCATGCTTTCATTTTCTACGGATAGAAGATGTTAACGATCCAAATGTTCTACAATGGTAAAAACTGCAGAAGACCACATCGCTGCAAGTATAATCAACCATTTCTTGGATTCCGTCATCGTATGGAATGGTAACTGTGCCATTCTGGAAGATGCCGCTGGTCTTCATAGATCTAAACGGCAAGAGCAATAACGCTATCTATCAGCAGCACGTTCACTGTAACGTTTTAGAGCCATTTGTATCGCAGCACTTCAACTCAGATGGACTCAACAAGAGTGAGCCAATTCGACAAATCACTTCTGTGAGGAGCTGTTTCAAGGCTTTTGAAACGTAGAGGTTTGGCTGCCTCTGATAAAAGTTAACTTTTACGGGTTAACACACAAAGTACAATTTACTAGGACCTAAAGTAAAAGTAGCTTAACACACAGAAAAGCTTACACACAAGAGTATAACAACAACAAAAAAAGCGTAAATAAAAACTCACGATTTTTTTAATATTAAAAAACAGTATTTATCTTTTATTGAAGCGTTGATAGGGAGCGGGTTACACAGGTATGCCAGGAGACCACCAAACACGGACACAGAGAACACTCTCAGCGTCTCCACACAACTCCCTCCTGGGAAAGAGTCCTCGCATACATGTCTTCGCTTCCGGGCTAATTGTCCAATCTAGGTATGCACTTCTAGCCCCCTCATCATGGCAGCAGACGCGATGTCAGGTGGTAAGGGATCCTAGGATCTGGCGGCAGGAGATGTCTCGCAGGGGTGGTGGGAATGTTGGGCAAGCAGGGGAAAGTCCTCGCATACCTATGGTCCCCCCTTATATACAAACATGGCCACATTTGTCCAATAACGTGGAAGATCGGTTCACTTAACAAACAAACAATATTCTTCTCTCCAAACACTGAACAAAAAGAAGAAGAAACACAAATCCAACCATTACCACAATTGTGTCATTTTGTACCCGTAGAAGAAGTCTTCCCCGAAAGCTTGTACAATCATTCTGTCAAATTATATTAACAAATATTTTCAGGTTTTTTTTTTTTTATCATTTTATCAGGAAGAATGTTGTCTTCGTTTGTTAGTGAACCAATCTCTAACGCCTTCTCATTGGACGAATGTGGCCATGTTTGTATATAAGAGGTGACTAAGGAAATGCGAGGGGGGTCCAGAGCGTGGAGAATTGGTGTGGAGACACTTAAAATGTTTTTCTACGAGGTTTTTCCGTGTCTGAGCATCTGCTTCGCATCCCTGTGTAACCCCGGTCCGCTCCTTTTCAACGCTGCAAATAAAAGATAAGTACACCTATCCCCCGATTTACACGGTACTTGTTTTACACGTTTTCGCTTTTACACTGTTTTCCAAATAAGTTTTTTTTTTTATCGCACTATACTAAATGCTACTGTGATTGAACACATTCGCTGTGTACACATCTCACGAGGAATCCCGAGCTTATGTGCTGACTACATATTTTAACCTGTCAATGCATTTTATTTTTATTTATGTGTACACCTATCCCCCGATTTACACGTTTTTCTCAGGAACGTATCTTACGTGTAAATCGGGGGATAGGTATACTGTTTTTATTTTATTTAACAAATCGTTTTTTTTTTTTTTTAATTTATTTCCTTTTTGTTGTTGGTGTTGTACTCTTGAGTGTACATTTTCTTGTGTTCTTTTTAAAATAAAACAATTTCTACTGTCCTTACTGCGATGGAAAAAATTAAAGGGAGGGCCTTTAATTTTTCCATTGCAGTAAGGACAGTAGAAATTGTTTTATTTTAAAAAGAATATTACGCCTCTAAAATAGTTTTATAATTTGATAACAGATGGCGCTCTAGTACATCGTAACATTTTCTTGTGTATCAAGTTACTCTCACGGTAGGCCCTAGATTATGGATTTTTGTGTGATAACCCGTAAGTCTAACATTTTGTCAGTTCTCTTGTATAAAGAATCTCTTCTTCCTGACTTTTGTTTTTTATTTTATAACGAATAGAGAGTTTATCGTTGTCTTAAGATAAACAAATGTTTATTGATATATAATATGATACTTTGTTAAAGAGAGGGGGGTCGGTGGAAGACTGGTTAAACCGTTTGGTTTTCAACCACTACGACCCGGGTTCGATTCCCGCATTGGACACTTTTTTCTGTTTAAAAAAAAATGCTCCAATGGCCCCCTGACTCTTGCAAAAGTTCAACCCCACCAGCGAGTGCAAGTAACCAAACGAGGCTCTGGCACATTTGTAAGTACAAAGTCGAACTGCTTTCACATGTGTAGACATGTGGTGCGCTTACAGTAAAAAGCAGTCGCTAACTACCCACCATGATTATCATGGCCTGTACCACGTGTACTAGGGATAAGCAAAAAAAAAAAAAACATAAAGAGAGAATCCAAAAGTATATATAAATTGATTTATCAACAAGTCTATGAAACAGTAATGGAACCAATTCAATTCAGTAGCAAATTAATTTCTTTAAATTGTGATAATGTATTATTTACAACAACAACAACAAAAAGCCTTTATTTAGGGTCACTGACCCTATACAGGATTCACCAGAGGTATGTATAAGAACAAAGCAGTGAGACAAAGGAAACAACGATATAGACAGAAGAAAAAAAAAACAAGAAAGAGAAAGAGGGAAGCAAGAAAAACAACACAAAAAGAGTAGCAGTAAGAAAGTGAGGAATGAGTGTCACTTGGCCTTCTTCTGAGATATGGACTTGTGGAAACCATAAAACGCTGTAGCAATATACTTATTCTGGGTCATATTGTCAATTATTGATGGAAGAGGATAATGTATTATTTAATTAATTATAGTCACTGACTATATATATTGTAACTTAGAAAATAAAGAAAGACAAACTTCAGGATGACATAGCAATTTATATAACACGGAAATATCTTTATTTACGGGCTGCTAACCAAAATAAAATGATTTTTGAGCCCCAATGGCTGCGTAAAGCGGATTTATTTAACACACAAACTAAATAAATATTTATAAGATACAAGATAAGCAATGAGGGAAGTTTCCAGAATAGCAAAATATAAATAATATATAAATTTAAAATAATAATAATAATCTGTAGATACAATAAAAACTTTGCTACAAGTTAAACAAAAATAAAGGTGAAGATAGAGGCTGCCTGGCCGGCATTCATATTTCTTGAAAAATTTTATTTGCTCCTGACGAGGACAAAAGCTTTTTGTCGAAACGTCGAGGTAATAAAAAGATTTATACTGGCCGAAGTATCTTTTTTTCAAGAAAAATAAAGGTATAATGAAAACAGTATAGTCGTATATTCGTCATTTTAACGTGAATTTATGGAAATAAATTGGAATATAATTTCCAGAAAAAGAAAAAAAATATATTCCTGAAACAATACTAAGGTTCAAAATAAGTTAAAATGGTAGTTTGTAAGAGAATTAAAGAATAATATTTTATATATCATCCTTTATATATACGAAATACACTAAAAATATATATAATTAAATTCGTTATTTAGCTAATTTACACATTCTGGGTATAAAACTAGGGTTTTACCTTTCAAACCTGAATCTATATCCTATTAAATTTTAAGCACCAGATTGGTCAAAAAGTGTTGGGTTTCTATTAGGAATAAACAAACCAAAATTTCATTAAGGAAACAGAAATGTTCACACTTGGTTATCTCGTGTGTCTTCAATAAAGGTCACTGTAATATCTTTCAGATTTATTGCCTAAATCCCGATATACATGCTAAAAGGTACAACTTCCTTAAGTTTTGTCCATGAGTGTTCACACTTGGTTATCTCGTGTGTCTTCAATAAAGGTCACTGTAATATCTTTCAGAGTTATTGTCTGAATCCCGATATACATGCTAAAAGGTACAACTTCCTTAAGTTTTGACCATGAGTGTTCACACTTGGTTATCTCGTGTGTCGTCAATAAAGTTCACTGTAATATCATTCAGAGTTATTGTTTGAATCCCAATATACATGCTAAAAGGTACAACTTCCTTAAGTTTTGTCCATGAGTGTTCACACTTGGTTATCTCGTGTGTCTTCAATAAAGGTCACTGTAATATCTTTCAGAGTTATTGTCTGAATCCCGATATACATGCTGAGAGGTACAACTTCCTTAAGTTTTGTCCATGAGTGTTCACACTTGGTTATCTCGTGTGTCTTCAATAAAGGTCACTGTAATATCTTTCAGAGTTATTGTCTGAATCCCGATTTACATGCTGAGAGGTACAACTTCCTTAAGTTTTGTCCATGAGTGTATATTGGTTATATCGTGTGTCTTCAATAAAGTTCACTGTAATATCTTTCAGAGTTATTGTCTGAATCCCGATATACATGCTGAAAGGTACAACTTCCTTAAGTTTTGTCCATGAGTGTTCACACTTGGTTATCTCGTGAGTCGTCAATAAAGTTCACTGTAATATCATTCAGAGTTATTATCTGAATCCCAATATACATTCTAAAAGGTACGAATTCCTTAAGTTTTGTCCATGAGTGTTCACACTTGGTTATCTCGTGTGTCGTCAATAAAGTTCACTGTAATATCATTCAGAGTTATTGTCTGAATCTCAATATACATGCTAAAAGGTACGACTTCCTTAAGTTTTGTCCATGAGTGTTCACACTTGGTTATCTCGTGTGTCGTCAATAAAGTTCACTGTAATATCATTCAGAGTTATTGTCCGAATCCCAATATACATGCTAAAAGGTACGACTTCCTTAAGTTTTGTCCATGAGTGTTCATACTTGGTTATCTCGTGTGTCGTCAATAAAGTTCACTGTAATATCATTCAGAGTTATTGTCTGAATCCCAATATACATGCTAAAAGGTACGACTTCCTTAAGTTTTGTCCATGAATGTTCACACTTGGTTATCTCGTGTGTCTTCAATAACGGTCACTGTAATATCTTTCGGAGTTATTGTCTGAATCCCGATATACATGCTAAAAGGCACGACTTCCTTAAGTTTTGTCCATGAGTGTTCACACTTGGTTATCTCGTGTGTCTTCAATAAAGGTCACTGTAATATCTTTCAGAGTTATTGTCTGAATCCCGATATACATGCTAAAAGGTACAACTTCTTTAAGTTTTGTCCATGAGTGTTCACACTTGGTTATCTCGTGTGTCTTCAATAAAGTTTACTGTAATATCTTTCCGAGTTATTGTCTGAATTCCGATATACATGCTAAAAAGTACAACTTCCTTAAGTTTTGTCCATGAGTGTTCACACTTGGTTATCTCGTGTGTCTTCAATAAAGTTTACTGTAATATCTTTCAGCGTTATTGTCTGAATCCCGATAAAACTTAAGGAAGTTGTACATTATTGCATGTATATCGGGATTCAGACAATAATTCTGATTTGATACACATTGATCATTATTGAAGACACACGAGATAAACAAGTGTGAACAAAATTGCTTATGTTTCCTTCAAGTGTATATTCACTGAAATTATAACAAACACACTTAAAATCCTTTTTTAAAAAATGTGTTTCTTATAATAAATATATGTATACAGTTGAACCTGTCTATAGCGCCCCCTCTTGGGACTCACCAAAATAGGGTGTCATATAGAGGGGGGTGCTATAGACAGGTCACTTTTAATGTAAATCGCATCGTACTACGTATTTAAAATCGGACGCTATAGAGAGGGAGGCGCTATTTAGAGGGGGCGCTATAGACAGTTTTAACTGTATATGTTAATATCAATTGTAGAAAAAAAATGGCGTGGTGTGTGTAGAGAAATTACACAAATCTATTTCTGGAAACTTTATACAATACAAAGTGATATATTTAGAATATGTTATGGTCATTAATAACCCTCAAGCCATTAAATCCACAATGTACTTCATTTCACCATTTAGTTTTCTCTAAATAAAATAATACCAAAAGATAGACGCGCTATATAAAAAAAAAAATAAAAAGTCGGCAGACGACAAGATTATTTCGATCAGAGAAGTGAACGAGAAGGAAATATATGTGACGACCAAAACTTTTATCCACACAAATAAAAAAAAAAAAAGAGGAAAAGGAAAGCTAGAACAATTTTCCAGATGGGTTGGCAGGTAAAATCCCGGTAAGATAGGGGAGAGAGAAAAACGTACGAGGAGTGCCAACCATCTTTTAAAACTGTAATTACTTGTCGTGAGGTGCAAATTAAAATCTGCATCTGGCTGGGGATTGGTTGGGAAGGATGGTTGCTTAGCAACCAGGGGGATAATTGCGTCTCCAGTAGGTTCTAATGGAATGCTGGCGTTTTGAAGCGGCCGCATTTGTCAGACCCCACGTCCATTTACTGCTTCTGCAGGTCATCCATCACGTCTGCTGCTGAATTATAACCCGATATGGCGACGTCGTCTAAGTGGTGGGGTGGAGGGGACTGTCCCATCTCTTCTAATGGAATCGGCACTTTCTCCTAAATTTCTTCGGTATAACTCACGGCCTGCCTTCAATGGCCAAAATCTTCGGTGAGTTTGCCCAAGTTATTTCCGGGAATTTCCATTATATATATATATATGTTTAAAAATAATAATAATATTTTTCTGTTGATTTTGATTATCTTAAGAATTATGCTATGGTAATGCAGTCGTGGGAATAATAACATAGTTTTGATCAGATATTTCTTTAATTGAGCTTAAGGAATATATAAAAAAAACATAATTTGAGATAAAAAGTACTGTCTGGCTTAAGATTTAAAAAAATGAAAAACTCATTTACATAATGTACAAAAGGTTTGAGCCGACCATCGGGAAAGAGAAAATATCTTTATTTACGGGCTACTAACCAAAAGTTATGATTTTTGAGCCCAAAATCGATGTCAGGTGGCAAGGGACCCTAGGATGTGGAAGCAGGAGATGTCTCGCAGGGGTGGTGGAAACGTTGGGCAAGCAGGGGAATAGCGCCAGGGTGCAGTGAGGCGGGTGCGTTGAATAGGCCAGGAATCCAGGAGAAGTGGCAGATGGAAATGGAGGCAGAAGGTCCTTGAAGCCTAGAACTTGAGGGCCCTAGACTTCAGGATGGGGCAGCTTGAGGCTCTCGCCTCGTGCTTGTCAGGAAGGACCATCGGGAAACAACAACAATGAATTTTTATAGGGAAAGCGTGACCTCTGGAGGTCGATTTAACAGAGTATTTGAATCTATGAAATATAATTTTAAATAAAATTATATTTTATCTATATAACTAGCTTTTGTTTTCTGCTCGAATGAATGTTTTTCTGTTAAAATTTTGTTCCTGCGTACAAAATAATGAACTGGTTTCACCCGTGGTCTCTGCTTTTTGGAATTTTTCCCGATATAATTTTGTATCTGATAATCAAACATGATACAGCAATATCGTCATCATCATTTTCTGAATAAAAATATATAGTTTTAATAATTGATTTATATATTTTTTAAAATAGCCTATCGTCTTCCCCGTATTTTTTTACCTATGTATGGAAATTTTGGTTTGAATTAGTGAACTACTGCGAATTTGTATACCGGACAGACAAACAAACAAACATACAAACATTCATTTTTATATATAGAGAGATATAACATATATAATATATCTCCAGGCTGGAGATCCTGTCCCTAGCCTCTCCAGCCTGGTCATAGTGGTTTTATATATTCCGCTTTACGCGGCCATTGGAGCTCAAAAATCATTTATTTTGGTTATCAGTCCCGTAAATAAAGATATTTTCTCCTTCCCGATGGCCGGCTCAAATATTTTGTACATTATGTAAATAATATTTTGTTTTTCCTTGTTCTATTTGCCTTAAGCCAGGCAGCACTTTTATCAAATTATGTTTTTTTATATATTCCTTTAACTCAATTAAATTACTGATCAAAACTATTTTTCATTATCATTCTTATTATTATTCCCACGACTGCATTACCATAATCCTCAACATGATCTAAATTCAAGCAGAAATTCTCTCAATATTTTTCTTTATAACATATATATAGATTTTAAACTGATTAAACTTGGGGTAAACTGTGATATTGATAATACACTGCGTGACATTGAAAATGGAACACCAAGAAATAGTGGCCAGAAAATTATGCAAATTTCAGGGTAGACGCGCCTAACCGAGTTATGCAAATGATGTAAAATGCGCAGCTCTCGTGCGCACATGGAGTAAGATATAAGGGAAGGAACTTGCAGAAAGGACAGTATTCGTGTCGTTATTTCTTCAAGGAAAATCATTGTAGAAATTGTGTTCTTGTGTCAAAAGACACGTGTAATAACAGAGAATGCCAGGTCATCGTAAACGGAGGCAGTTCAAGCAGACAGACGCTTTTACGAGGGACATGGTGATCGGACTGAAAAGGGCAGGTTGGTCCATACGTCAAATCGCAGCTGATACACACCTTGGTGCGTCCACGGTGCACCGACTGTGGAAAAGGTGGTTGGAACAAGGAAATGTGGCAATTTATAGGAATGTCGGTGCAACCAGAGTGACGTCAGCACGTGTGGATCGGCGTATCCTTCGACAAGCAGTGGCGGCCCCACAAGCCACTTGTACCGCCATCCTGCAACATGTGCAAGACACCCTAGATCATTCCATCTCGACCAGAACCATTTCCCGTCGATTGGTTGCTAATGGCTTGCACTCATGCCGTCCGCTAAGAAGACTGCCATTGACCCCACCGAATAGGCGCCAACGTTTGGAATGGTGCCGGGCTAGATCGACGTGGATGACGGAATGGCACAGGGTCGTGTTCTCAGATGAGTCGCGTTTCTGCTTGGCCAGTGATAGTCGCCGTGTACGCGTGTGGCGTCGACGTGGAGAAAGGTCCAATCCGGCAGCAATTGTGGAACGCCCCACCGTGCGACAACGTGGAATCATGGTTTGGGGCGCAATCGCGTATGATTCCAGGTCACCTTTACTTCGTATTCAGGGCACTATGATGATGTGCTGCGACCGGTGACACTCCCCTACCTTCAGGGGGTACCCAATGCCCTTTATCAGCAGGATAACGCCCGACCGCACACTGCTCGCATTAGCCAACAAGCTCTGCAAGATGTACAAATGCTTCCCTGGCCACCGTACTCTCCTGATCTCTCACCAATCGAGCACGTCTGGAACATCATTGGACGCCGTTTGCATGCCTTGCCACAGCCGCGTTCAGAAGACGAACTGTGGCAAATGGTTGAGAGGGAATGGAGAGCCATCCCTCAGGACGCCATCCGTACTCTGATTGACTCTCTACCTAGACGTGTTGCTGCGTGCATCGCCGTCCGCGGTGGTCCTACTTGCTACTAAGCCGACGCCGTTCTCGCTCTGTATTATGACTATCATTTTGAAATAAAGATCACTTATTGTTCGTCCCTGTCTCTCTCTCTGTCTGCCGAGTTTCATCACTTTCTGGCCACTATTTCTTGGTGTTCCATTTTCAATGTCACGCAGTGTATATTAACAGTATTTTTTATATATTCATCATGAATCTTCACCTTAACTTTCTTTCTTCCTATGCTATTATATTCTGTTATATATATAGGTTTTATAATAATTAAATAAAGCCTTAGGATAAATTGATAACGAATTGAAGGTATAACACACACACACATATATACGTACATATACACACAGTCACATACACAAACACACAATCAGGCCCCTCATCATCGAAGCCTTCAGTGTCCTCGGAAGACCCCCCTGACCTGCAGGCCTGGATTTTCGGGTCTGGTCTCAAAGATGACGACCTGGCCATCCTGACGTCGGCCAAATCCATCATCTACCTTCGTACAGGTTGGGCTGACCACCCGCTCATCGCCTGGGAAAGAGGGCTCACTCACCGGGGCACATCCCCCGCATGATCATCTATATTTTAATTAATTTTTTCCATTTTTAATGTAAATTATTAACAAGAAGTCGATAAAAAAAATTCATTGTCAATTGTCATACGCACACAAACACACACATATGTACATATACATAAGCACACACACACGACGCCCTAACCATCCTCGCGTCGGCAAAGTTACGGATCTACCGCCACTTTGTTCAGGTTGGGCTCGGTGGCGTGGAGGACCCGCTCATCGCCTGGGCGAGAACACTCGCGCGCCGCGGATGCCTCCCTTCATCTTCCAAAAAAAAAAAAAAAAAAAATGTATAATTTTTGTACATATTTCAATCATCTACTTATTATTATATTTACTACTATTGCTATTACAACTCTCTTTGAGTGTACATAATTGACGAGATGTCAATAAAATTGGTTTAATTGTCAATTGTCACACACACACACAAACACACACACTGAAGCCTGAATCCCCCCAACCAAAACAATTTTTTTTTCTCAGTCTTCTTGTTTATCCATTCCAAGGTTGAATAGATTGTTAATGTTTTCAAATAAGAGAGGATCGAAACCACCGCCAGACTTATTTTTTATATGATCCGGCCTGGTACCAATCTCTTTCCATCCCGGTCGAACCTTTATATATTCCACTAATTCAAACAAACAGAAATTGTATCCAAATTGAAATAACAATTTTATAAAATTAATTATTTATTTAAAAAGGCATATATTGGATCAAAATTTCATTTATTTTACTAATATTTCAGTTGGTTGAACGCCAACCTTTATCAAGGTATTATAACATTTTAAAGTGTGTCAACAACAAACAACTTTAAAATGTTATAATACCTTGAAAAAGGTTGGTGTTCATCCAACTGAAATATTGAGAAAATAAAATATATTTTGATCCAATATATGCCTTTTTAATTAAATATTTATTTATGGATTCCTCTATTTTCAAAAAAATAAATAAAATATATTTAAAAAATAATAATCTTTTTTTTTTTTAATAATAAAAAATTCATCAAAAAATTAAATTTTCTTTTTTTTTAACTACTACTAGTTTGATAAAGGGTTAACATGGTTCTGTCTTTTTTACTTTTCTCATCTTAATATCTTCAATTATTCCCTTATTTTTTCTTATGTTCCGCTTATATGACGCGTAACTGCCGAAGCTTTAGTGTGAACTTGTTGTAACCCTTATTGTCTAAAAAATAAAAAATCGTTTGATACCTTATTATATTCTTTATCCACTTTCCATTTAACTTATCTTTTTTTCCCTCGCTCTCTCTTCTTGATCTATTTTCTTTCATATATAAAATATAATAGATATAATATTACTGTTAATATATTGTATGAAAAGTGAAAGTTGTATAAGCTTATGATTTTTCTTTGTTTTAAAAATGAATCGATGTTGGGTCCATATGCTTGAATTGAATATTACACCTTAGTTCTACATATATTTTATTGCTTAAAAAGGAACACAACAAAACAAAAAGAAACTACAATTGCAAATGATTTGATGACTAACTAAGAAAAAGCAAAAATAATATCACAAAATGATCAAAAATTGAATATGTCTGCCAGAAAAATGCTTCAATGAA
The DNA here is from genome assembly GCA_030710605.1 of Cordylochernes scorpioides. Taxonomy (NCBI): domain Eukaryota; kingdom Metazoa; phylum Arthropoda; class Arachnida; order Pseudoscorpiones; family Chernetidae; genus Cordylochernes; species Cordylochernes scorpioides. Next base: position 12,560,703 of record CP092873.1, on the reverse strand, counting down.
TTAAAAAAAAAAAAAAAGAATAATTACAAAATATTAACATATAAACTTCAAACATATATATTATATAATCTAAAATGCGAATATTTTATTTTTTTAAAAACATGTATTTCATTTTCATCATTGACTATTATTTTATTTTTGACCATAGATTTAGAACATAACATTTTGAATATTTGTTGTAAATAGTTAACCTACCTATTTTTTAAATAACGAATATAGTATTCATTTTAGAAATTATATATTACTGTGAAAAATATTTAATGTGTAATTCTTTTCAAGTAATTCAAAATAAAAACTACTCTTTATAAGTAAATAACTATTTTTTACTTTTTCACGACTGCGCCTCCAATTCTCTATCTTTTTCAACAACAAAACAAAATATTCATAACATATACACAGAATAAAAAAAAAATAATAATAAAGATAGTTAAAATGAAAGTAGATAAATATCATATTTTAAGGTATCAAAAAGGTTTTGTATTTTATGTAACAAAATAGGGCTATAACAAGTTCACACTGTAGCCTCGGCAGTTATGCGTCATATGAGCGGTATATAAGGGGAAAATAATAAGTCGTTAATGCCTAAAATATGAAATTTCTTCTTTAAAATGTTCCATGAGTGTACACCTATCCCCCGATTTACACGGTACTTGTTTTACACGTTTTCGCTTTTACACGGTTTTCCAAATAAGTTTTTTTTTTATCGCACTATACTAAATGCTACTGTGATTGAACACATGCGCTGTGTAAACATCTTACGAGGAATCCCGAGCTTATGTGCTGACTTGCTGCACACGCACACCGTGTCTGTATTTCTTCGCATAAAAATTTCGCGAAAATTTTTAATTTTCGATTTACAGGTATTTCTCAGGAACGTATCTACCGTGTAAATAGGGGAATAGGTGTATTATGAAAAAAAGTAAGGTTAAATAAAATAAATTATTGCTAATTTTCATTATTGTTGTCTATATTGCCACGTGGAAAATTAGGAAAGACAAACTTCGGGATGACACCAATTTATTTAAGGCAAAAACAAACTATCAATGATAAACAAAATATAAGCAATGAGGTAAGTTTACAGAGAAGTAAAATATAAACATAAAAATTATATTCTGTTAATAAAATAATAAATACTTTGCTACATACTCCTTGCCTATAGGAGATGTAACCCACAGCTTGTAATTATTGTAGATACTGACATGGATCTGACGTGCTTCTGCCAAAGATTCCATCGAAGTCTTGGAACTTTGTCCCTAGTACCTTTGCGTCCTTTCTCTTGCGGCGTGAAGAGCGGCTTTGTCGTCATATCGTCTATAGGGACATCTTCATATTGGAGGGAAGTCTTGGCTTTGACACGGCGGTGGAATCCTGGAGCCAGTCTCTGAAAATGTAGATCACAGCACCCATGGCTTCAATTTCTTCTCGACGATCTTCAGTTTGTCTTCTCTAACTTACCCAGCATCTCCACCAAAATGCCACGTGGAAAATTAGGAAAGACAAACTTCGGGAGACACAGCAATTTATTTCGAGGAAAGAACAAACTATGAATAATAAACAAAAGATAAGCAATGAGGGAAGTTTACAGAGTATATAGCTAAATATAAACATATAAAATGATATTCTGTTAATAAAATAATAAATACTTTGCTACAATAAATAAAAACAAAATAGAATTACAATAGAAAGACTCGCAGTATATCATTGTTAGAAGAAACCTAAGGTAAACGTGAAGAGTTTCTGTACTCAAAAGGCAGAGAGAGAGACATCATATAAATCCTTAGGTATAAGACTAATTGTATTGTCTTAAATAGACCTTTGTGTATATAACATCTGCCTTTGGTGCATATGTCATATAACATATACATTATTATTTTTATTGTTGAACTCAAAGAGGGCTCTGGTACATTTGTAAGTGCAAAGTCGAATTGCTTTTCACATATGTAGACATGTGGTGCACTTACAGTAAAAGCAGTCGCCTACTTCTACCCACCATGATTATCATGGCCTGTACCACGTGTACTAGGGATAAGCACTGGCACATTTGTAAGTGCAAAGTCGAATTGCTTTTCACATATGTAGACATGCGGTGCACTTACAGTAAAAGCTGTCGCCTACTTTTACCCACCATTATTGTACCTGTACCAGGTGTACTAGAGATAAGCAAAATTAAAATTGTTAAATAAAGATATATTTTACCTTTTTTAACGATTTTCCTTTTTAGACTCCGTTGTAAAACTCACGTATAGAATAAACTTATTGTCTTAATAAAGGAATTTGTGTTTGAATTTGGAATTATTGGTTTAACACGGGGGTGTTAATGGACCAAATGGATTCTCTACCAATCATCCAAAGCGTGAAAACAGTTCACCAATGTCAACTAAACATTGATCTGGCTGGTTCCTCTGTTCCAAGTGAGGCAATGACGCGGCACAGTTAATGAAGATACGCCTGGCGGGTGGGAATGCATGCCACACGTGCGTCCTGGATACCAGAATATTGGTGTTGCAGCTATCGATTGACAGCTAGGGTTTGCTTATTGCCTCTCACTGATCTCCCCCAATACTCTTGTCTCTCCCGTCTCTCCCCTTCTCTAGCACTTCTACTAGACACTGTCACATAGATGTTCCCTACACGACACAGTAGATAGTTTCCAATTTTGCTGTGACTAAAGACCACCAGTATAAAAATCCTTCCAGACACGTTGTCTGGGAGGTGGTTTTTCCAGGTACAATGTCCAAGCACTAGCTTGGATACCGTTACTTGGCTTATGAGTTGAACAGGATAGCAGCGAAGGACATGCTTCGCATGCCGGCTTGTGGACCGAAAGGCCTGGGTGGCCATCTGCTTCTAGGGTGTCACATAGATGTCATCTTACTTAACTATTCCATCATAATCTTTGTATAAAAGAAGAAACAGATCGGGGAGAACTTCTTTATATGAAAAAACGCTCGTACCAAAAATATTGTTGCATCAATTTTAATGCGCCCTACATTTATTCAAAATATTATACACCTATCCCCCGATTTACACGGTACTTGTTTTACACGTTTTCGCTTTTACACGGTTTTCCAAATAAGTTTTTTTTTTGTTTTGTTTTTATCGCACTATACTAAATGCTACTGTGATTGAACACATGCGCTGTGTACACATCTCACGAGGAATCCCGAGCTTATGTGCTGACTACATATTTTAACCTGTCAATGCATTTTATTTTTATTTCTGTGTACACCTATCCCCCGATTTACACGTTTTTCTCAGGAACGTATCTACCGTGTAAATCGGGGGATAGGTGTATGATATTTAATATTTATTTAAAACAGATTATTTAGATTATCATCATTTCTTTTTATAGTTTCATTCCTTTTGTGATATTGTTATTGTACATATATCTTGATTGGTTATTGGAGCGAGAGAGGACCAAGACTGCGGATCACGACCTACGAGGAAGACAACGAATAAATAAACACAATAACTTTAAAAGGTAATTTATTTTTATTTACTTTTATTTATTTGCTTTGAGTATGGAAACCCGCCCGGGAAACGTGTATAACAAAAGAAGGAGGAAACCATGGTCGACGATCCTGCAAAGCTGCAACTTGGTGCAACAATATGTAGTACAAATATATGCAATATATGTATATAAATATATGCAAATCCAATCATATACTATGGAAGGAAAGAAACAGGTGTAAAAGAGGCAAATTCAAATAGGTGGCCGGGATTTGTATAAACTTTTTGTTTAAGTTATATAGATAAACCTATTATAAAAAGGTTAAAAGATTGACAAAAATATGTAGTAAAAATATATAAATACTAGCGGATGTGTACCCGGCTTCGCCCGGGTTTTATCCGAGTGAAAGTTTGCCTAACGAATATTATATATTATGAAGTATAATAAACAATGTTAAAGATTAGTTTTAATTATTAATCAAGATTGTGTGTGAATATGTGAGAAAGATGTAATATCGTTGTTGTTTTCTTGGCCGACTGTTTTACATATGGTGTTATCTTAAAATTGCTTGTTTTGAATATTTTTTTTAGATTGAGTTGAATGAATTGCTGAATTGTTTTTTGTATTTATATATAAATAAAATTAACTCTGTTGATTTTTTTTTTTGTATTTAATCGATAACAGCGAAGTTACGCATGTTAAAGTTAGGAAATATATTTTGATGTTAAGCAAAACCTGCTCCATCTCGTTTTACATAAATGTTGAAAATTTGGTTGAAATTGATGCATTGTAACGAAAGTTTTTAGTGAACAACACTTATGAAATTTCCATTTTATTAATATAGATATACGAACTCAATTGTCTTAATTAGGCTGTAGCGGCTCCCAAATATTAACTTTTCATATTTTCATTATAAGTTTTAATTTGTTTAATAACTATTTAATTTAAATATTAAATTATTCATCTTATAAATATATAATGCTCATAAAATATACTTATTAAAATTATATAAATTAACATTAATATCATATTATTTGTTGTCATATTAATATAATAAAATAATTATACATCATTCTAAATATAAATCATATAAAATGTAAATATTTATCTATAACTAGACGGGTGACCCGGGCTTCGCCCCGGGATTGACCCGTGTGCATATCTACCCGAGTGATATATATTTAGATGAGATTTTTTAAAATAATTGTTTGTTATTAGCATTATCTATTTGTTTGCATCAGCATAATTTAATCTAATTTTGATAGAGGGCGCTGTTCGTGAGCTGAGTAGAATAATTTGAATATATAGTTTTAATAATTGATTTATATATTTTTTAAAAATAGCCTATCGTCTTCCCCGTATTTTTTTACCTATGTATGGAAATTTTGGTTTGCATTAGTGAACTACTGCGAATTTGTATACCGGACATACAAACAAACAAACATACAAACATTGATTTATATATATACTAGCCGAATGACCCGGGCAACGCCCGGGTTTTACCCGATTAAATGTTTTTATTCAAATACTATTCGTTACAATTATAAATTGGCACCGTGGATGTCACTTTTGTGAAACGTCCCGCTCCAAACTTTGTGTCTGAGAAGCGATATTTTTATAGAAAGATGATCTGGCTTTTGTTTTCTGCTCGAATGAATATTTTTCTGTTAGAATTTTGTTCCTGCGTACAAAATAATGAACTGGTTTCACCCGTGGTCTCTGCTTTTTGGAATTTTTCCTGATATAATTTTGTATCTGATAATCAAACATGATACAGCAATATCGTCATCATCATTTTCTGACTAAAAATATATAGTTTTAATAATTGATTTATATATTTTTTAAAAATAGCCTATCGTCTTCCCCGTATTTTCTTACCTATGTATGGAAATTTTGGTTTGAATTAGTGAACTACTGCGAATTTGTATACCGGACATACAAACAAACATACAAACATTCATTTATATATATATATATATATATATAAACGTCTAAACGACGCCATCTCCAAATGCCGCGATATACACAACGACTTCGTCTTTGACCGCGGGAAATACATAATGAACCGAGAGCCCGAAACCGTCAGGAACATCCTCAACGCCGCCAAACATGACATCTATAAATACTACTTACAATTTGATTTTCCTTAACTATTGCTATCCCCTCCCCCACTAACACGTCTCCCTGTAATCTTGATTTTTAAATAAAGTACCGTTTTTGTTGTATATATATATATATATATATATATATATATATATAAATAGTTATTTAATTTTATAGTCCAGTTTTGTATTAAGATTATCTTCACTATTATGATCATTTAAATTCAAATTATAAAATTTGTAAAATGTTATTAATTTGTAGATAGAGAGAGAAAAAAAATCCTTTACTTCTACTACATCCTCAAGTTAATTATATATTTATAATTAATAACAATAAAAATTAACAACGTAACGTCTATTACATCGGCTTTTACACGTCATTTAGACATACTCTAATCCTATATATAGAATAATCGAAGAGAGAATATATATAATAGTTAGAAAAAAGAGAGAAAGACAGAACCATGCACTTTTAATCAAACTAATAATAAGGAAAAAAAAAAGTTTTGTAAAGAAGGTAGATAAGATTGTTAGTATATATATATATATTTTTATGATTTTATATTTTATCCTTTTTTTTTTAAAGATTTTTAAAGGTTTTTTTTATTTTATAATATGATTTTAAATAGTTGTATTTAGTAATATATCTATAGTATGAATTAACATTTGTTATAAGTTTGGATATTATGTTTTGAAACCCTAATGGTAGACCAGACATACACAAAAAACTTTAAATTGAAATAAATTGGAAAAAGAGATCTGCTGGACCGGGGATCTTCAGATAAAAGTCCAACGACATTTCACCCCTTCTTTATTATGTCATAGATCTCTTTTAAACCGGATTTTATGTGTTAATATTAAGTTGTTTCAGTGAAATATTTAAATGAACATATATAACAGATACAAGTGTTAACAAATTCAAACTGTAAACCTACCTCGACCGCGGCGTCCTCCATTGTGAATATCTATTTCTGGCTGACACATGTTGCGGGAGGGGAATGTCCCCCCACATTTCAAATTTAGACCATTTATTCAGAATTTTTTTGAACAACAAGAAAATTAAAGAAGAAAGGAAAAATAGTTAAGGGAATATATATATATATGTAATAAGTTGAGGTTTGTTTGTTGACTCTCGCTATACTGTGTTGACCGAGAGGAACAGTCAGGATGGGGAGTTTTCCAGTACCTCTCTGCACCTTGGAAGACCTTTTACAATTCTCACAAAGTACAGGCAGTCGTGGTCGAGGCAGAGTGGAAAGCTTGGAAATGTCCACGCAAAAAAAAAAAAACGAAAACACAGTTGCACTAAGAAAGTTCCGTGAACAGATAGAGTTGAGCTAGGAGCGAAAGATGGGGAGGTAGAAGTTTTCTTACTATTCTACATGATGGATGAGATGGCTCTGAGGGACGACCGACGTGGGCTCACACAGATGCTGCACTCACCGTGAAGTGACTGTAAAGGAACTGTATTTATAGGTTAAGACGGGGGGCCTTATGCGACAGGGGCCGTTTCTGAGAAAGGGGGCCTTGCATGTCACCAGGTGTGAGAGGGGGCTTTGCATTCCACCAGATGTGGAGTGTGGGTGGTCTTGGTCCATTTTTAGACCTTGTTGTGGGAATTCTAAATCTATCTCGATTTTGACGTTATGACTTCTATCTCTTGCTTAGCTCAACTCTTAATCTATTACAGATTATTATTTATTTATCCTCAGTTTGTACAAATTACATTACATATGATGATGTAAAGACACATGTCAATAATACGTATAATCATTTACAAGATGTGTTTCTATTATACAACATTAAAATCTTATTATAAGTTATATACAATATGGGGTTGTTGGTTTAAATTACCATATATATATCTAACAATTTATAATATAGAAATGATATTTGACCAACACACAAAAAGAACATCAACATGTAGTATACAACAATACATCTGATAATTTTTATTAAATAAATGTAATTAAAGGTGATTTTACAATAAATAATTTGTTATCTGACTCCGCCTAGAATTTCATGCCGCCCACAAGGCTTTCTTGGAGATAAATTTCATTATCAATAGTGATTGTGATTAACTTTTACTTTTTAATCTACATTTGCAGTGAATGCAGTATAATAAATTTCTTTTCCTCCAATTTACCCAGACTAATTTATTTATTAGCTTGATTGTCTTAATTAAATTTTTCCTGTATATAAATTTCATATTACCATTAAGGTACTATTACTGTTTTTCATGCATGTATCTTACATTTCTGATTGGAGAATCTGTATAAGACTAAAAGGTCTTAATAAAGATTTTTGTTGTTTGGTCCAAATTTTTATAATACTCAATTTGTTACAAACCACGGAAATTTCAAGTTTTTTAAATAGAATAAAGGCAGTGGAAGGATTCAAGTTGCTTTTGTGGTATTGAGGAACAAACCTCAAGACATTTACTGATCGATTGCCCAGCATTTCAAGATTATAGAATGAAGAATGAATTAGTTGTTTGTGAACTTAACGATTTGATTTCCTATAAAAAATCATATTTAAAGTTCAATTCATTTTTTAAATACATTCTAAACTTTCTACAAAATCTGAATCTCTAATTTTTTCATGCGTTGAATAATGTAAATAACTTATGTAAATAAACTTTTCTCCTTGTTTGGCGCAAGTATCCCTTGTGGGATATAACGCTTTGGAAATAAAATACAGTAGAACTTGGATAATTCGAACTTCTTTAATTCGAAAACCTCTTTAATTCGAATATTTATCTTGGTCCCTAGAATTTCCTATATAAATAATTTAACATCTTTAATTCGAATTTTTGGATAATTCGAATTTTTTTATGATCCCTTGGGGTTCGAATTATCCAAGTTCGACTGTAATTGGAATTGTATATAAATATATACAAATCCAACCATATACTATGGTACGATTGTTTTCTTTCATAAAGAAGCTCTTCTCCCCAACCTGTGTTTCTTCTTTTTTAGTGAATATGTAAATTATCTCTCTCTCTCTCTCTCTCTCTAGTTGTCATAATCTTTGTATCTACATTATATCTTGAGGTATCCTTGAATGGTAGGCTGATATTATTTTAAAAGGTAAAAATGTTTATAATGCAACTGTGGAATAATGGAGATCCACTCCGGGACGTCGAACAGCGACGGCTCGGGTGACTGTAAACAAACAAGCCCCAGCTGCGCCAGCCGGCAATAAAGGGAGGGGAGCACGGCGTCGTCTGCTAAGCAGTTGCGTGTTTTCCTCTGTCCTCTTAACATTTTTTAAATAAAGTTAGTTTGAAAGAGACTTTTACCCTCTCCTTTCTGCTATTTAGTGATCTGATTTAAATCCTTGCAACACAGCCCACAAAAGAATCATCACTGCGAATTATTCTACCGAACTCGCATCAGTGTTTTGTGAAACGATTACCAGACATTTCTTCACAACAACATAATGCGGCCCATGATTGCAGAATGACATTTGAAAATTATCCCGCGTGTGTTTCCTTTGAAAGAAAAATCGAAATTTATCATACTTCATTCCTAAGATTGGAAATGGTCGTTGTTTCTCCTTGGGATAAATTTCGATTTTTCGTTCAAAGGACACCCACGTGGGATAATTTTCAAATGTCGTTCTGCAAAAGTGTTTATGCAAATCTACACTATCATGATCTTTGTGGGGGGTCGGTGGAAGGCTGGTTAAACCGTTTGGTTTTCGACCACTACGACCCGGGTTCGATTCCCGCATTGGACACTTTTTTTCTGTTTAAAAAAAAAAATTGAAAATGCTCCAATGGCCCCCCGATTCTTGCAAAAGTCCAACCCCACCAGCGAGTGCAAGTAACCAAACGGGGCTCTGCCACATTTGTAAGTGCAAAGTCGAACTGCTTTCACATGTGTAGACATGTGGTGCACTTACAGTAAAAAAGCAGTCGCTAACTACCCACCATGATTATCATGGCCTGTACCACGTGTACTAGGGGTAAGCAAAAAAAAAAAAGATCTTTGTATATTCAATAAAGCTTGGGGGATGAATGAACGGAAGGCTAATGCTATTTTGGAAATGTATAAATGTTAATGTAAATCTACACTATCATGATATCTCTGTATAATAGAGCTTGGGGTATCCATAAACGAAAGTCTGAAACTAGTTTGGATATGTAAAAATGTTTATACACACAAGCCTTTATTAAGACATTCCGTCTTATACAGACGATTCTCCTGTGAGTAATGGATTACAAAGAAATGAGAAGCAAGAGGAGAAATTGAATCCTCGCTCAGAAAATAGAAAAAGAAAAAAAAAAAGGCTGAGGGAGATTTTAAATAGAAAAAAAAAGTAAAAATGTTTATACAAATCTAATCAAATCTTATACAATAAAATGATAAGGCACAATTTGGATTATAGATTATAAACACAAGGTAATAAGACCAAATCCAAATAAATAAATAGTGTGTGACGTTTCGCTAACAGCATTGTTACCATCTTCAGACAAAAGTACTGAAGAAGGGTACTTTTGTACTACTATACTTTTGTCTGAAGATAGTAACAACGCTGTGTTACCGAAACGTCACACACTATTTATTTATTTGGATTTGGTTTATTACCCTGTGTTCATACAATAAAATAAATAATTTAGCGTGATTTTCTCTAGATGAAACAATTTCAACAAATTGCTATTAATTCTCACCAATGAAGACCTAAGTCCTGCCATAATTATTCTTATTGTAGTAAGGAGATTTGGAAGTTTTTATAGCGACTATATTATCAATACACCTATCCCCCGATTCACACGGTAGATACGTTCCTGAGAAAAACGTGTAAATCGAAAAAAAAAAAAAGAATGTCTTATTTTAAATCTTTCAAACCAGCCATGACTTGCCAAAAAATTTGGCTTCTTTTCAGTTGAAGAAGAATATTTTTTGCAATTGCTCTACAATTTTTTCGTATAGTATTTCGTTAGTGCGATAAAAAAAACTTATTTGGAAAACCGCGTAAAAGCGAAAACGTGTAAAACAAGTACCGTGTAAATCGGGGGATAGGTGTACTAAGATATACACTCCTGATATAATTCTAGTTTGATACCTGATCGTAAATTAGACTAGATTATAGTCCTCAGGCGTTTACTATTATATACACTCATAAACAAAACTTAAAGGCATTGTATCTTTTAGTATGTATATCATGATTCAAATAATAACTCTGAACGATATTTGATGCACAGTGATCATTATTGAAGAAAAACCAGATAACTAAGTTTGAACAAAATTTCCTGTTTCCTTTAAAAAAAACAGACGACTGGAAACATCAAATACATTCCACTTCCTTAAGTCTTATCAATGAATGTATGTAAAAAATTTCGTTTATTTTTGTCTTGTATATAAATATTAATAAAACATTTTTCTTTATTATTTATTATTATTTTGAGGGGCGGTGAGCCCGTCGCTGCCTGGGAGGTTGAGATGGGAAGCCGGTAGGGTGAGAGGGACGGGGTGGTGGGAGTGGGTGCTGGGGAGCTGGTAAAGAGGAAGGGATGAGAAGACGGGGAGGAGGGATGAGCGGAAATGAGACGGTATGCCCCATGAAGGTCGCAGGCATATCACCATCTGTCAGCCCCGGGAGTCCAGGCAGAAGAAACCGATGATACCCGAGGATATGCGCAAGGGGGCGGTGAGGAGCTGGAGCAGGAGGAGATGCCGAATAATGGAGAGACGTCAGGATGGGGAGATGGCTAAGGGTTTCTCTGCCACGAGGGGCAGCACAGTCGGTGGATTGTCTGGCCCCCACGTGAAAGGAGCTCCTGTGTGGATTGTAGGTTTTCACAGGAGCCTAATACAAAAATACTCAGCATTAATCTATCTGAACACAATCTGGTGAGTATCTATATCTTGAAGGATCTCTTTGACAAGCCAGCCTAATCTAAGTGGTAGAATCTCACCTCAACCACCATGTTACTCCTCCGATTCAAGTTGGCGAAGCTCAATCTCCGAGGAGGACATATCCTCCTTCTGGCGCCGGTATTCTCTCTCTTGAAGGCCATTTATTCGGCCGCCTCCAGGCGGACTTGCTCCAGCTCAATTTCCAGCATCTTTTTGACCGCCGTCCGGAGAAGCCCAGTGGTGTTAGGGCTATATATACATTTCCTTCCGCATGCAAAGAAGAATCGCAGTCTCTTATTGGTGGTAGGAGCGAGGGGAGAAGGCGCAGACTTTTTCTCCTCCCCCATTATAAAGAGGCTGTCCTCAGGCATCACTTTCCAAGATTTTGTTCTGATTTTCTTGGGGGATTCCACTGCACTGAAATCTTGATCTGGAGCAAATTACTGGTGGTGATGTGGGGGGGGGGCGATATTGTTGCTCCCCTGCCTGCTGCCCGTGATGGTGAAGGTTTGAGGGACCTCTATGATGCTAGAGGAGAGAGGAACTATGGTAGGAGGATGAGGAGGGTTTGGGGAGAGTTGGGTCTGGACAGAGGACATAGACATGGTGAGTGGAGGTTAAGGACTATGGGGCGTAGGAGTGGATTTAGTTAAGGCAGCGACGTATAGGCTCGAAATAAATATTAGAACTCTCTTTTTTGCTCTTGTTTAGCGACTTTCTGCCATTTTATATTTAGGAAATCTATTTGAAAACAAATTAAGATTATAAGAAATTCAAACTATTTTTGAAGTGCATTGTTTCTTTTATAAAATAAATAAATTTATGCAGCTTTACTGCAATGATAAAAATAAAGGGACAATTTTATGATCGCAGTGTAAGGGTAGTATAAAGTTATTTTATTTTAAAAAAACGTACGCGTCAAAAAAACGCTTGGATTTCTTATAACAGATAACGCGCTAAGGCATCATGATACAACTACGATTATGTTAATTGAAAAGAAATATAGTTTATTTGATTTTCATATATCTTAGCTTTCTCTTATTCATATATAAAATGCATATTTGTCATCCCAAAATGTAAAAGTTAAGTCACTTATCCCGCGCGTTTAAATGGACGCAAAAACTTTGCGCCATCCATCGATGTCTCTACAAACTAGCAGAATTGGTTTGATGATAAAGAAACAATACCAGATTTGGCAAATTCCGAACGTCCACCTGAAGACCATGGCCCGAAATTAGCCCAAAACCGAGGTTATTCCGCTAGTTTGTAGATACGGTCAATAGATGGTGCGTAGTTTTTGCATCCATTTTGACAGGAGAGGCACCTTTCTTTTTATAGGACAATATCCTCCAGGAAAAATATTTCCATTAATTCAACGTTCTAATATATTTTTCTAAGAAATGCTGTGAACTCTTTTTGAAGAAAAAAATCAAAAAATTGCGGAATGATTGCATTAGGTCAAGATATATAATTGGTTGTTCATTTAAATATTATTGTAAGAACATTCTCACAAGAGAAATGGAATTAATATACAACATGTGCTCGAATATGAAATTAATTGAGGTCCACACATCATTGTAGATGCTCTGAAAGCTTCAATTGTCACTGCAACGTCAATTTTATAATGAAAATTTTTATTCTGGAATGCCATCATGAACATTGAAGTAGATTAGGACTATTTTGGGCATATATGCCTTGATATAAATAATAAGTTTTCTTTTGAGGTATGTGAGAAAAATTCTTGCTTCTAATTTCAAGCGTGTTCTCAAATATCTAAACACCTATATTTTTTTAAGAAATAAAAGAGCAATTCACTAGAATATAGAAATATTTTCATTCTCAAATATCATCAAATGCTAAGCTTTAACATCTTAATTCCATTGAATCTTGAAGAAAAAAGTCATTTCTATTCATTATTTAGTCAGACTTTAGAGTCTTTTTTTTTGGTACATGGATTAGTAGCGAGATATAGGACTCACTTTTCATCCTAGGTTGAAGTTTTCCTTAATGCAGAATTCAAAGCTCGCAAGTTTTGCTTAAAGAAATGTAGGGTTTCTTAATAATAGTACTTTATGTTTTCTATTTTTTATCCTTGCAATAACAATTCTTTAGGAAGGTTACATTTAGACATTTTGTTGAACCCCAGGGATTCCTTGAGAGTAGTTATATATATGCTTAAATATTAGAAAGTAGCATGTGAAAGAACTACTTCTAAACTGAAATCTTGCTACTCTTGTTCATTATGTTGCCATCTTTCTTTTCCTATAATTTTTTTAGAAATTTTAAAACAGTTTATAGTTCATATAGTGTTAATTTAAGTATAAAACATTTCTAGATTATTAGCTTCAATAAATGCATTCTAACTAAATGTCAAGAGACTTGAAATAATCTGAAGTAATTTTATTTCGTAAAATAAAATTTAAACATTACAAAATTAGTTTATACGTTGGGAATATTCAATCAAATTTTTTAAAATTCATATTTAAAATTACCATATAAAATTCAATGGGTGGTAAAAATGAAATTAATTACAAAACTAAAATCACAAAATGATGTGAGTATTTTATTTATGGTGTGATTTTAAAATAAAATAATCATTTAGAAAATAAACAAAGTGAGCATTGTAATTTTTTTATTTTTTAGTCTAAATATTTTCTTCCTCAGTGTTTTTTTAGAATGAATTAGTCACAATTTTTTTTGCGCAATAAATTTGAATACCACGTAAGTTTATTTTGTTATATTTCAAATATGGATACTTAATTAAGAGAGAATATATTCCTTGTGATTGAAGTATTGGGGGAAAAAAGTAAATATGTAAATGGAAAAAAGTAAATAATCAAGAGGTTCTAGTATTTATTTAAAATAAAAAGATTAAAAATTAAAACTCTAATATTTTCGTATTTATTCAAATCAAATAGTCATATTTGAAATAAGTTTGTTTAAAAAAAAAAATATTGTATTATAGAATTTTTGACTGACACAAAATTTAAAGCATATTTTGTTCTACTGTAATCAAATTTTAATCCCATATGTTTACTAATCATTTATATATTAGAATCTCAATAAATAACCATTCATTCTATATTAAACACCGCTTTCTTTTGGAAAAATTTATCGTATATATCTATAGTTTTATAAAGCTCAGAGTTTATAGAGATTTTATGAGAGAGGTTAGAAATTCTTGTGATGTCATTCTAACTGACAATGGCTTTTATCAGCCAATCAGCAACAAGCTTTTTAAATTGATGAAGAGAAGTGATAAACACAGAAATACTTCTTCCAATCATAAACACAAGGTAATAAGACCAAATCCAAATAAAATAGTGTGTGACATTTCGGTAACATCGTTGTTACCATCTTTAGACAAAAGTACTTTGTTAACGCTGTACTATGTACTAGTACTAACGCTGTTACAGAAATGCCACACACTATTTATTTATTTGGATTTATTACCTTGTGTTTATAATCTATAATCCAAATTGTGCTTTATCATTCTTCCAATCATGTAATAATTTAAATATTAAACTTTTATAATGTGAAAAATATGTTTTGAAAAATATTGCCACGTGGAAAATTAGGGAAGACAAAAACTTAAGGAGGAAACAACAATTTATTTCAGGGAAGGACAAACTATGACTGGTAAACAAAAGATAAGCCACGATGGAAAATTTACAGAGTAGCAAAATATAAACATAAAAATTGATATATAGCTAGCAATAAATATGTATATATATATGTTTCTATGAAAATGTTAATCTGCAAGACGCAGGTTATCATCATCCCTTTTTGATTTGTTTTTGTCACTTTTTTGGCGTTCCGAAAATAAACAATAAAAGGCTGTATCAGACTTTACTAAGACAATAAAGATTTGCTAAAAATAAATGTGTACGAAGATGTTGCATTTGGCGACGAGGATATAAGAGTAAGTACCCTCGAATTTTGAAGTAAATATTTTTAGAAAATATCTTTGATTTTGCATATAATTGAAAGTAAATTTTAAAAGACACAAATTGCAAAGTTTTAGGATGCAAATTTAAGAAAGAGTGAAAAAAAAATGGCTAGTTACCAATTTAAGGAATATAATGAGGAAACTGAAACTTTTGAAACGTTTTATGAACGATTGGAACAGTTTCTCATATTGGAGGAGGCAGGGGATGAGAAGAAAAAGGCTTATCTCCTAACCCTCATGGGAAGTAAAACATATGGTGTTTTGAAGAATTTGTGCAGTCCTATTCTACCTAAAGATAAAACTTTTGATAACCTAATAGATATCTTGAAAAGGCACCTCTCTCCAAAGCACTCAATTGTAGTAGAGAGGTTCATTTTTTTTTAAAGAATGCAATTAAAGGAAGAAGGCATCTCGGATTACTTGGTGGAAATTAAGCGTTTGGCTTCCTCATGCAACTTTGGAAATTTTCTGGAGGATTCTTTACGTGATAAAATGGTTTGTGGATTATATAATGCCAAAATACAAAATAGAATTTTGTCGGAGGGCGACATTTCTTTAGCTAAAGTAATTGAGATAGCATTATCTATGGAAGCGGCCGAGAAAAATACAAAATTATTTCACTTGGAGCAGGGTGAAGATTGTGTGGATAAGTTGAGGATGGAACGCAAGGTTGAATCAAATTTCCAGAATGGCAAATGTAAACATTGTGGTAAACAGCATAAAGAACTATGTAGATTTAAGGAGGCGATATGCTTTAAGTGTAATAAAAAAGGACACATTGCCTCAATATGTTGGAGCAGTAGAAGAAATCTAAGGCAACATCAGAATCAGCCGGGAAATATACATCAGATAGGAGACCAAGAAGAGGAGGAAGAGTATGTCCAGAAAATTATAAGCGTGACGATACCTGAGTATAAAATTAATTTTGCCTCAAAAGTGACCCTCCCTATCTGATGGAGTTAAAAGTAGAAGGAAACTTTATTAAATTTGAAATGGATACGGGTAGTGGTCTAACACTGATATCAGAAAAGGATTTTAAAAATAGTCTTCAACACTTGAAATTGGAAAAAGCGAGTATTATTGTAAGAACTTATGATGGTACCGTGGTACCCATTCTGGGTAAAATCAATGTCAAAGTGGAGTGTCAAGATATTACTTACAAACTTAGAGCGTTGGTGGTGAAAGGAGAAAAGAGGGCTTTGATGGGAAGAAAATGGATAAATAGATTGAAATTGGGCTGTTTCGCGGTAAAACATATGCCTGTGGAAATTACCATTGAGGAAATTTTGAAGGAAAATCAAGCCCTATTTGTGGAGACAACCGAACCAATAAAAGGTTTGACATTTTCAGTAAACATGTGTGATGTGAATCCAATTTTCCATAAGGCTCGTCCGGTGCCTTTCGCCATTAGGCCAGCAGTTACTGAAGCATTAGACAAAATGGTGGCTAAGGGTTATCTATGTGAGGTGGCGAGCAGTAAATGGGCCACTCCAGTGGTTGTAGTGCCGAAGAAAAATAAAGAGATCAGAATTTGCTGCGACTTCAAGGTAACTCTAAATAAATATTTGGACACTGCGGCCTATCCCCTTCCCACACAGCAAGATTTATTCTCCACATTGGCCAAGGGAAAATACTTTTCTAAATTGGACTTGAGGAACGCTTATCTGCAATTAGAGGTGGACCCAGGCACCCGACCGTTACTAACGATAAATACTCATAAAGGGCTTTTCAGGTTTAAGAGAATGCCATTTGGATTGGCAAATGCGCCCAGTTATTTTCAATCTGTAATGGATAGGGTTTTGTCAGGTATAGGAGGCGTAATTTGTTATATTGATGATGTCCTTATAGCCACAGCATCAATTGAAGAACATCTGGTGTTGTTGAAGACTATATTTGCTCGCTTGGCGAAGTATAATATCAAACTAAAGAAAGAAAAATGCCTATTTTTGCAAAAAGAAATTGAATATTTAGGACATCTTGTCACGGAAGAGGGCATCAGACCTTTAGATCATAAGGTACAAGCAATACAGAAGGCCAAAACGCCTACGAATATCTCTGAATTAAGGTCATTTCTTGGTTTGGTAAACTTTTATGGGAAGTTCATACCCAATTTGCCAGAGCTTTTGAAGCCTCTTCATGAGCTTCTTCACAAAAAACGTCCTTGGGTTTGGACAAAGGAATGTGGAGAGGCCATTGACAAGTGCAAGAATAGCATTACCTCTGAGAGGGTGCTAGTCCCTTATGATGCGACTTTGCCATTGTGTTTGGCCACTGATGCATCGCAGATTGGAGTGGGCGCTGTGTTGTCACATATTATAGAAGGCCAGGAGAGACCGATTATGTTTGCCTCACGGACTTTATCGGTAGCAGAACAAAATTATTCTCAGATTGAGAAGGAGGCTCTAGCCATTATTTATGGAGTTACCAAGTTTCATCAATTTATTTATGGAAGAAAATTTATTCTTATTACAGACCATAAGCCATTGGTGACCATTTTGGGCTCAAGATCAGGAATCCCCACCTTATCTACTTCAAGATTGCAGCGTTGGGCGCTTATTTTGTCGGCTTATACTTACGATATTAAATTTCGAAGAACTCAAGACCATGGGAATGCAGATCTTCTGTCACGTTTTCCTGTGGGCTGTGAAGAAATTCCAAGATTAAATAATGTCTATGCTTTATCCTATGTGGAAGAATTGCCGATCACAGCAGAGGAAATTGCCACGGAAACTGAAAAAGACGAAGTGCTCTCATTGGCCAAATTTTATACTCAGCAAGGCTGGCCTGAAAAGGTGGCTGATCACCTCAGACCTTATTTTCAAAGGAAACTTGAGCTAACTGTAGATGGGGAGTGTTTGGTTTGGGGAATGAGAGTTGTCATTCCACCATCTCTCAGAATAAAAATGTTGAACTGTCTTCATGAGACTCATTCCGGTATGAACAAAATGAAGGCTGTAGCAAGATCACATTTTTGGTGGCCAAATCTAGATACCCAAATCGAGTTTTTGGTAAATAAGTGCAGAAGCTGTCAGCAATCCCAGGATGGGCCAAATAAAGGAAAATGGCAACCCTGGAAATGGTCAACCAGACCTTGGCAAAGAATTCACATTGATTTTGCAAATAAGGAAAACATTAATTTATTAATAGTAGTAGATAGTCATTCAAAGTGGATCGAAGCCATCCCAATGAGAGAGACCACCACTCGCAAAACCATTGAGCAACTACGGCGACTTTTTTCTTCCTATGGTCTACCGGAGGAACTTGTATCTGATAATGGACCTCAGTTTACTGGTAGTGAAATGAAAGGTTTTCTGGAAGGAAATGGAATTAAACAAACATTGATCCCGGCGTACCACCCGCAAAGTAATGGCTTGGCTGAAAGAGCGGTTAGAACAATTAAGACTGCCCTGGATAAAAATAAAAGGAAAATTGGGGATACACACACACCATTCAAGACACCTTATCAAAAGTTCTTCTGGCATATCGAAGCACCCCGCATGTGACAACGGGAAAGACTCCATCAGAGCTCTTTATTGGGCATGCGCTTCGAACCAGAGTATCGTTGATACATCCCAGCTTGGCATCTAGAGTTAGGGACCAGCAAGCCAGGCAAATGAAGTATGATCGGCGAACCCATTTGGAAGAATTCCAGATAGATGATTTAGTGTGGTGTAAAAACTTTAGAGGTGGTGATAAATGGATCCCAGGAAAAATTGTGGGCAAGAAGGGAACTAGAGTCTACACCATTTTGATCCACGGACAGGTAAAGGCACAGGGATCAAATTAGAAAAAGGTGGAGGAATGGTGAGGAAGATGAGAGTGGAGATGGAGAGCGTCAACCCGAGCACTCAAGAGGAGCAGGTCCCAGTGCCATAATCTCGGAGGTTGTACGAGACAGAGGTTATATGGAGTCGCTGTCGCCAGGACTAACTAGCCAGCGGTCGGATCAAGATTCAGAGGTTCAGAGTGATACAGACGATGGAAAGTCATTGGAGCCTCTTCGCTCGCTGGACCCCGAGGCCTTGAAAGAGGAGGGTCCTGTCCTAAGGCGGAACCCACCTCGAGCGAGGAGACCGCCTGTGAGATTTCGTGTTTGAAGAGAGAAGATGGTGATATATAGCTAGCAATAAATATGTATATATATGTTTCTATGAAAATGTTAATCTGCAAGACGCAGGTTATCATCATCCCTTTTTGATTTATTTTTGTCACTTTTTTGGCGTTCCGAAAATAAACAATAAAAGGCTGTATCAGACTTTACTAAGACAATAAAGATTTGCTAAAAATAAATGTGTACGAAGATGTTGCAAAAATGACCACTCTGTTAATAAAAATAATCTTCTTCTTCTTTCTTATCTCCACTCAATCATATTAGGGTATCAAGTTTGTAAAGCTTGAGATCATGACTGGGTGACGTAGAATGCGTCTGCCTTTGACTGGGAGCACTACTCAGTGGCAGGCCGACTTAACTCCAAAAGAAATGGCCGCCTCTGACATGAGGAACAGACGCCATGTACAGCCGCTCCTAACATGGAGTACAAACACTGCTCATCCTGTATCCCTGGATTAAGAGCCCTTACAGGGTACTATCAGCCGGGCCAGCTGAGCCCAGGTTTTTTAGCAAGCTTTTTACTGCTCCCTCTCCTCCTTTTTCATCCGGTTTGGGACCAGCAAAGGCGGAGTAATAATAATAAAATTAATAAATACTATGTTACAATATACAGTAAAACCCCTCTATAGTGAACCCCAATGGGACAGAGCTTTTGGTTCACTATAGCCACGGTTCACTATAGCCACTGTTTGGCTATTTTTTAAAACTTTTCTAAATTTTTAAACCGTATAATTAAAAAACAGCCATACAAACAGGAAAAGGCAGCCACTTAATAATGGTCACTTTGTTTCAATTCCCTAAATTGACCTATTTCTTTACAGTAATGCTGAATATCAAAAGAAGTCATTTGATAATAGGTTCTTCTTATCATTAGCATACATGTTTATATATAAACCTATGTATTATTTAAAAATTAAGCCAAATCCCCTAGGCAAAACATTATTAATTATATATTTAAAAGGTATAAGACTATTATAGAACATCTTTCTCAAATAATATAATACTATATTTATTTGAAAAAATGCCTCTAATACCTTGTTGTTTGAAAGTGAAAAGTGAAATTTGAAAATCAGAATTGTCTTAAATAATCGTTATTTCCATCAAAGGAATAAAGCTCCGTGTATTCTGAATCAATTGAGGATGAATCAAAAGTATCCAATTCAGAAAAATCAGACGCGAAACATGTTGATTCGATAGCGCGATCGGTAAAATTGCGAATAAAAACGCAAATTTGCAAACACCAAATCGGTGGTAAAACGGCCGGCCAGGGGGAATATCCGCGAACCCTGAATGAGTCATATACCTAACAAGAATTTCATTCTAAAAATATAACTGTAGTGGTAGTTTTTGAGAATTTATAAGTCGATTTGTTTGTGGCCCATGAGACACGGGGAACTTGGGGGAACTGTTTTTTTTTTTTTTCTCCTTCTTCTTCCAATTCCAATTTCTACATATTATTCTGAAGTGTATATTAAATTTTGTTTTCAACCTGTTATTCAAACCATTTCTGGCTTTAAAATTATTTGGAATTATTTTTTAGCCTAGGTTAAACTTGATATAGAACGCTTCTAAAAGGGCGTGCTGCCACTGTTTTTTGTTTTTTTTTTAGAACGCCACTCTTTGTTTCTTTTCTTTATTTTGAAAGCCATTTGTATTTTTCTTCTATTTAAAAATTGTCGAATGCAAAGATATTCTATTAAATAAAAGTATAATGTGTAAAAATTTATACAACATACAGCAAAAGTAGAATGGAAATGAAAACAAACAATGCCCGCTAATTTTTGTTTTGAAATCGCGATCCGCGAGCTGAAAAATGCTCAAAATTTTGTTGTTTTAAAAAATTTTTAAATCACAATTTTAAGTTCGTTATAAGCATAGTATTTTTAATAGATTTTATCATTTTGGGACCGAAAATAGGTTCGTTTAGGGGTAGTTCGTTATTTTAAAAATCGCAAAGTTCGTTATTATGATGGTATTTTCAATGGAATGGAATCGGGAATCGCCGTGGGTTCGTTATAAGGGAAGGTTCGCTATATCCAGGGTTCGTATTAGCGGGGTTTTTCTGTAGTTGATTTCAATTATATTTGCATACCAACCCTTTGTACATATTTTAATTGTGTTGATATTTTTTCTATTTTCATCTAATTAAAACTTGCATACTAAATATTATTATTATTATTTATTATTATTTTTTTATTATTATTTTTTTTTGCTTATCCCTAGTACACGTGGTACAGGCCATGATAATCATGGTGGGTAGTTAGCGACTGCTTTTTACTGTAAGCGCACCACATGTCTACACATGTGAAAGCAGTTTGACTAATATTATACATATTTCAAATATCTTTATTTTCTTTCAATGTTTAGTTTACCTTTGTAGTGCAAGTGTCCCTAGGGGGACATAGCGCTCTAAGTCGAAATAAAATAAAACAATAATTTTCTACTGCCTTTACTACAATGATAAATGGGAGGGCCTGGCTCATCCATGGGGAACCCTCCTAGCAGTTTCGCCAGTTTAATCTACCATATTGCTGTAATATTGTATTTTGCTGTTTTCCTTTTAAACCACTTGTTTAAACGCTTTATGTTTTAAACACTTGTAGAGTTTGAGATAGTGTCTGCTGAGGATGAGTAGAGTTCATCAATGGATGAATCAATACAGTCAATAATGTGTTTTGGGGATGTAGGTTGACACTTGGTACATATTAAGAAAACCTTGCAACCATTCTATCACTGTCCATAGATGACCAGACTTAAGTCTGGAAATCAAAGACTGTTGTTCTCTTGGGAGGACAGAACCGGTGCTTGTCTCTCCTGCTCTGTACCAGTCATGTGCAGCATTAGATTTCCATTCCTGCAGGCATTGGGTTTTAATGGTACGGAGGAGGTCTCTTTCGTCTAGTTGGGTGGTGGTTAAGTCTGTTAAGGGTAGTTAGATCTTTAGTTAGATGATTTCATCACAACATTCACTGCTAGCAGACGTTTTTCTTTGATATAACTAAATATCGTTTTGTAAATAGAGCAATCCATAAATAAGTCTTTAATTAAAAAGGCATATATTGGGTCAAAATAATATTTATTTTACTAATATTGGTATTTAATAATATTATTTTGAACCAAAATATGCCTTTTTAATTAAATAAATAATTATAAAATTAAAATAATAATTTTATAAAATTACTGTTGTAATATATTTCAATTAATAATGTCTTCTTTCTTATCTCCACACTGCGTGAAGTAGAATGCCTTTGTCATTAAGACTGGGAGCACTACTCAGTGACAGGCCGACTTAGGTTCAATATGAAATGGCCGCTTTTGACATGAGGAACAGACACCATGTACAGCAGCTCCTAACATGGAGTACAACACTGCTCATCCTGTATCTCTGGATTAGGAGCCCTTACAGGGTACTATCAGCCGGGCCAGCTGAGCCCAGGTTTTTTAGTGAGCTTGTTACTGCTCCTCCTCCTCCTTTTTCATCCGGGCTTGGGACCGGTAAGGGCAGAGTTTAAAATTATTAATGTGAATTTTGATACCATAGTGGGGATGTTTTATTTACAGTATAACCTCGTTAATTCAACACTTTACCATAATATGACCCTGTCTTGATGTCCCGACTTCCAGTCTATCAAATAACAAACAGTAATTCAACATTTCTGATAATTTGACCATTTTAAAATTCAAATTTCGACAGTTGATTATTGTTTACATACAAATTTACCGCTAAAAAAGTATTACAGAGGCGAGTAACAGCCGCCAAAAAGCAAACTTTAGAGTCGCGCCTGCATACTTTTGGTTTCTGATTAGTTTTAAGTTTCACTTTGCAGTGCCGTTGTGAATGTGCAAGTGTTATTATTATTTTTTTTTTTTTTTACGCCAGCTATTTATTTGAGGATAATAATATTCCTAGAGAAGGAATCTCCTGACATCATCTTGAAGAAGGAACAAAAGTTAACGGCGACGTGTTTCTTTTATTTGTGCTGTAAATTCAGCAAGCTTTCGGACTTTGACATCCTAAAAGTTGCCTGTCTAAGGACGTCAAAGTCCCAAAGCTTGCCGAATTTACAGCATTAATAAAAGAAACCCGTTAACTTTTATTCCTTCAAAATAATATTCTTTTAATTTCCAACATAGAATATTTTTTCCATATCTATCTTATATTTACTACTTCATTGCATATATATATATATATGGATTAGATTGGAAAAAACCTCAGTAGCGTAGTTATACCTGTCGAAGGGCTGTTGAAAACTTGTATTACCGTTATATATAAAAGAAACTCTTCCCTCAGCAAATTGTCTTTTATTTATAATTTTACCGAAGGGATTATATTAATAACAAATAGAAAATTTTAGCTGTTTTCAAATTTTTATAAATATTTTCCTTTTTTAAATAAACAAAGCATTAAAATGAAGCTATAATGATTATGAGAACATTTTATTTCAATATTCCATTTCAGTGTTTTAGTTTAAATAAATGAGCGTGGCGACTATGTTGATATCTCTTCTGAGTGGATGTGATCGTCATTAGAGATTTATAGACTTTTACTGAAGTGGTTGCTGATGAAACAAGATCTCTCTAACGGCTGCAAAGAGTAATGATTGTATATACAGTGCGTATACCATGAATTACCACTTCCTTTGTAAAATTAGATGACTTATATAAATTCAAACTCCAATTAAAGGCTGCCCTCTGAAAAAACCATGAGTATCCGTGATTTGTGTAAGCTGCTCTGTGATAAGCGATTGGGTTGCAACTTGATGTTTGTGACAGATTTACAGAGATGCAGCAAGCCCTAGGTTCCATTCCCGGACAGTAAGTTGCAGCTGCATTGTCTCTTCCACAGTGTTCAAGTTCTACTTTCACTCATTGTCTCATTCCTGGCCCTGCTCTTCTTACTGTTCCTGTCAAGTTCTACTTTCACCCATTGTCTCTTCCCTGGCCCTGCTAATCTTACTGTTCCTGTCAAGTTCTACTTTCACCCATTGTCTCTTCCCTGGCCCTGCTAATCTTACTGTTCCTGTCAAGTTCTACTTTCACCCATTGTCTCTTCCCAGGCCCTGCTAATCTTACTGTTCCTGTCAACTTCTACTTTCACCCATTGTCTCTTCCCTGGCCCTGCTAATCTTACTGTTCCTGTCAAGTTCTACTTTCACCCATTGTCTCTTCCCTGGCCCTGCTAATCTTACTGTTCCTGTCAAGTTCTACTTTCACCCATTGTCTCTTCCCTGGCCCTTCTAATCTTACTGTTCCTGTCAAGTTCTACTTTCACCCATTGTCTCTTCCCAGGCCCTGCTAATCTTACTGTTCCTGTCAAGTTCTACTATCACCCATTGTCTCTTCCCTGGCCCTTCTAATCTTACTGTTCCTGTCAAGTTCTACTTTCACCCATTGTCTCTTCCCAGGCCCTGCTAATCTTACTGTTCCTGTCAAGTTCTACTATCACCCATTGTCTCTTCCCTGGCCCTTCTAATCTTACTGTTCCTGTCAAGTTCTACTTTCACCCATTGTCTCTTCCCCGGCCCTGCTAATCTTACTGTTCCTGTCAAGTTCTACTTTCACCCATTGTCTCTTCCCTGGCCCTGCTAATCTTACTGTTCCTGTCAACTTCTACTTTCACCCATTGTCTCTTCCCCGGCCCTGCTAATCTTACTGTTCCTGTCAAGTTCTACTTTCACCCATTGTCTCTTCCCTGGCCCTGCTAATCTTACTGTTCCTGTCAACTTCTACTTTCACCCATTGTCTCTTCCCTGGCCCTGCTCTTCTAACTGTTCCTGTCAAGTTCTACTTTCACCCATTGTCTCTTCCCTGGCCCTGCTAATCTTACTGTTCCTGTCAAGTTCTACTTTCACCCATTGTCTCTTCCCTGGCCCTGCTAATCTTACTGTTCCTGTCAACTTCTACTTTCACCCATTGTCTCTTCCCTGGCCCTGCTCTTCTAACTGTTCCTGTCAAGTTCTACTTTCACCCATTGTCTCTTCCCTGGCCCTGCTAATCTTACTGTTCCTGTCAAGTTCTACTTTCACCCATTGTCTCTTCCCCGGCCTTGCTAATCTTACTGTTCCTGTCAACTTCTACTTTCACCCATTGTCTCTTCCCTGGCCCTGCTCTTCTAACTGTTCCTGTCAAGTTCTACTTTCACCCATTGTCTCTTCCCCGGCCCTGCTAATATCAGTTTTCCTGTCAAGTTCTACTTTCACCCATTGTCTCTTCCCCGGCCCTGCTAATATCAGTTTTCCTGTCAAGTTCTACTTTCACCCATTGTCTCTTCCCCGGCCCTGCTAATCTTACTGTTCCTGTCAAGTTCTACTTTCACCCATTGTCTCTTCCCCGGCCCTGCTAATCTTACTGTTCCTGTCAAGTTCTACTTTCAGCCATTGTCTCTTCCCCGGCCCTGCTAATATCAGTTTTCCTGTCAAGTTCTACCTACCAAAGTTAAATTTTTTTTACCTTGAAAAATGGTGACAGTGGGTTGCCAACATTATTTGTATTCATTTACTCTTGTAGAAGGG
Organism: Cordylochernes scorpioides; assembly: GCA_030710605.1. NCBI lineage: Eukaryota > Metazoa > Arthropoda > Arachnida > Pseudoscorpiones > Chernetidae > Cordylochernes > Cordylochernes scorpioides. The sequence continues at coordinate 12,534,714 of CP092873.1, read as the reverse complement.
CAGAGATACCCGAAAGTTTGAGAAAGAATTAATAAAAATTAAAAGAAATTCATCTCCAGACATCTCTGTTGTATTATTTAATTTATATCTAGGAGATTTAATCAATTGAAATGTACAGAGGGTGTTCACACTTATAGGAAACAAGCGCTCAGTGTAAAAAAGGAACTATTACACAATTTTAAAAAATCAACAATGTGGAATTTGAAAAGGCTTAAGCTAATTCTAACATGCAATACATTTCTTTTGTTATTTAAAAAAAAAAAAATGCCCTTCAAATACAATAATTTCATAAGAGGTTATATTTTAGGACTTTCCAGAGCTAAACTTACCTATTTGGACATAATTAAAATATGCAAACAAGATGATATCAACATTTCTATAAAAGGTATTTAAAATATTATTCACGACAAAAATATCAAGTTTTTATTCAAAGCACCTATGGAGAAATGGGCAAAAGATTATCACCCTATATCTTTGAGAACTCCTGCAACTGTCAAAAAAGTAAAAAAAATATATTACAAAAGAAAATCCTATGCCACAAAGAGATATAGCCAAATTAATAGGAACATCAGTGTCAACAATAAATAAAATAATAAATAGAAATTTAGGCCTAAAAGCTACAAAAAAAAACATGCGGTTCACAAATTGTTTCAGAACCATATTCGTCAGCGACACACTATCAGCAGATATTTTTATGAAAATTTCTTGGCTGCTGATAGATGGAAATTTATTGTTACATATGACGAAGCATGGGTATATTTAACCGATTGCAACAGAAAAAGAGCTATATACTATCAAAAAAGGGTGGAAAAATCTAGGCCAATTTGGGTGAAGGAATGTGCCGAAAGTTACCCAAAGGATTTATGGTAGCATACGGTATATAATATGAAGGAAAATTAAAAATAAGAAAAGTTGAAAGAAATGCCAAAATAAACTCTGAGTACTATCAAAACAACATTTTAGAACCTATATTTTTAAATGATATTCCCTCTATCTATGGAAAACAGAGCAACAGAGTCTAGCTTCACCATGATAACGCCACAAGTCATACCTTATCTTCAACACAAGCTTATTTGGAAGATATAAGGCAAAGAACAGGAATCAACACTATTCCAAAGAACAGAACCCCTGTAAAATCTCCTGATTTAGCCCCGAAGGATTTTTGCATTTTTGGATGCCTTAAAAGAGCACTTGGAAAGAGACACCCTAGGACAATTGAAGGTCTCTGGAAAGTGGTAAAGGAAGAATGGGATCTTTTGAGTATGACCATGATCAGAAAGTGTCTGCTATCGTGGAAAATCAGGTGCCGTTCTGTAAATAAACAAAAAGGCTTTCAAATAGAACATTTGAAAAATTTCAAATATGGTGTTAATTTTTAATATTTTATAATAAAACTTGTTTCCTATAAGTGTGAACACCCTCTGTATCTATCTATCTATCTATCTATCTATCTATCTATCTATCTATCTATATATGTATTCAGGATTTGTTATCATTCCATGCTACCAACTAGCCCAGGTTGTAGGAACTGAGAGGATCTGTGTGGCAGGATGAATGCTGCTGGAGCTCTGGTCCATCAGCTGGAGGAACTGGTCCGTAAGTCCAGTGACCTCTTCAGTCCTGAGATTCTCCGTCTGCGGCAGAAACTAAAGGACTACTGTGAGCGGCTGTTGTTCAGCGACCCCCTGGAGTACGGGCTGCGGGCGGAGGAGCTGATGTGGAGGAAGGTGTTCTACGAGTACATCCAGTTTGTGAAGTCCCGCCACAAGTCCACGGGCAGTCCCAACATCAACCTGGCTCTGGAACAACAGATCCTGGCAGGTATCGGCTACTACTATCACCTGCTCCACCGCCTCCAGTCTGAGTTCCAGTACCCCCCCCGTCCTGCCCAACTTCATCCTCAAGGACAGAGGCCTCAGGAAGAACCACTATAAGAAGTTCCAGAAGCACCACGAGCCGGATGCCAAGCTGCAAGGGTTTATAAGACAGGCTTGTCACAGATGCCTGGTGTGTCTGGGAGACCTGAGTAGATACCTGGTAGACCTCGGGCTAGCCCTCCACCGGCCTGTGGCCCAGAAGTACTACATGGATGCAATCAGGCTGGACCCCACTGTGGGCATTCCTTACAATCAGCTAGGCACTCTCCTGGGCCAGGCCAACTATGGCTGCTCGGCTGTGTACAACTACATCAAATGTTTGCTCTGCTCACACACCTTCGAAGGGGCAGAGAACAACCTGCTCAGATTCCTGGAGGCCAACATGCCCCCAGAGTCCACCCCCCTGAAGGATAATGAAGCCAACAAGGTCAAACACCTTGTGGGTCTCCTCCTCAGGCTTTGCTACAACTTCCAGAAGGGGAAGGTGGACGATGCTCAACAGTGCTGCCTCCAGCTGATCCAGCACCTGGACCCCTGCCTCCTTCTGCCCACCGAGGAGTCCAGCCCAGAAACTCCCTTGTGCCTTACTGAAGAGATCCTCTTCCAGATCTCAGTCATCTCCATGATGTCCATCTCCCGGCTGGCAGACAAGCACGTCTCCCTGGCTCCCATGGCAACCGGACTCACCCTCTCGCTCCTCTCCCATCTCATCTACCAGTGCTCCCAGTCATTCCAAACTTCACTGAACCAGCTCGCAGAGTCAGAGAAGAATTCCAAGACGGAGCCCTCAGATGCCAACAAGAAACCCCCAAAAAATCCTTTTCGTAGACTGAGGCAGCTGAGGAGAAGACGTAAGGCCAGTGTCTGCAGCCAAGATGATTCAGAGCTGAGTGAGAATGAGGAAGACAGTGACTCAGAGCTGGATGACAAGGCAGACTGCCTCACCAACATCAACTCCGACAGCGACCTGGACAGCCTCAGCAGCGGGGAGAGTGGCGGGGAGGACCAGTCTACCAAAGAAGGGGAAGATGAGAAGGGAAAGGCTCCCAGCCCTGACAAGCCGGAGATGCCCCCGACACCCGAACATACCGCCACCATCGCCACTCTCACCCATAAAGAATTAGTGGACATCATTTCCAACAACAAGTTTCTGTCTTCCCTCAAGATTCTCTGCGACTGGATGAGGCTGTCCACAGATGTCTACTGCAGTTCCTCAGACATGAATCTTCTCTGGGCCTACCTGGTCAACTTCTTCAACATTCTGCTCAAAATTGAAAGCCTCATCCTTAAAGAGGAGGAGCATCCTTTCCTCTCGCCATCTTTCAAGAGCCTCATTGAGAGAACAAGCAGCAACAACAACGTCTGGAACCAAGAGCTTCCACTCCCAGAGGACTACGAGGTGCGCTGCCTCTCCTTCTTCAGCAAGATCCACATGGGGATCAAGTTTGACTCCATGCAGGTTCTATCCAGGGTGGAGAAGACTTTCCTGCGGATCCACTGCATCCTCAACTTTGGGAGGTTCCTCAGTCAGTCCAGTAAGACCCTGGTGAACTACGATGCTCAAAAGAATATCTTCTATGTCTCAGAAGAGACTGAGGAAACTCCGTTGGTTAATAGTGGCAGCCAGATGAAGTCTGTCATGAGAAATATGGCTCACCTCTGGCTCAAATCTGAGGTGAGTGACCTCGAGCTTCAAGTAAAGTTTGGCAACCAGCAGCATGCCTTCACCCCCTTCCTGGTACCGGACACAGCGGCTCTAATCCACAGCCTGCCAGCCATGAGGAAACTCCTCTCCTTCCGCAAGTTTGTCTTCATCATCCCCTCTACGGTGATCCACAACCTGGATCTCCTGAAGCGGAGCTCTCAGGAATCCCGTGAGGCTCTACGTTGGCTGGAGACAGAGATGAGCAGAGGCCATCGTTTCATCAGGGCTCAGCGCAATCACGAGAAGCTGAGTCTAGCACCAGTGAAATATCCTCACAAGAAAGACAAAGAGACCTGGGAATACTTCAAGGTCCTTGAATGCTGCCACTATCTGACACAGCGAGGCAACGACTTGGTGTCCCTCGTGACAGCAAACCACAAGAATGTCAAGACCCTGGTGTTTACCCTGGCATCTTCCATTGGTGTTTCCATCAAAGACTTGGACGATATTCTTGACAAGATTAACCAAATGGTGGCCAAGACAAAGGTATAGTTTCTTTTTCACCTTTTTTTTTTCCATGATGCTGAGGACAATTATCTTGCGAGCTTTTTCTTTCTTTTGTCAAGTTGTACCTGAACACCGTTGGTCTCAACATTCATAACAAATTGAGAAGAAAAGTGACATGGTTGTTTCTAACTTTTTTTTTTTTTTTAGTCAGTGAAATGATGTGTAATAATAATGGCAATGTTTTGTGAATATTTATTGGGTTGTTTTACACATGAAATGTCATTTTTGTCTACCGTATGTAAAATTGGGAAGATATAAATTTGATATACAGTAAAACCCCTCTATAGTGAACTCTCAAAAGGACTGAACCTGTGGTTCACTATAACCATGGTTTGTTATTGCCATAGTTCACTGTATTATGAAAGGGGGATTATTTCAGGTTTGTTATAAGGAAAAGTTTACTAAGGTTCATTGTAGTGGGGTTTTACTGTATTTAGAATTTATGTGTTTCTTGATCTTCTATTATCATTTTTTTTTCCAATACTTTTAATTCCTTTGGGGAAAAAGATGGTAAATCTAAAAAGAATGAGAACTTTTATGTTAAGTTTTAATTTTCACAGATTCTTTAATTCTCTTTGTATAGTGGGGGGAGATTTGTGAAGTAAAGTTTTTAGAGACTGTAGGAATCAGTTGGAGCAATGTCAGGAGAGCTTGAAGGATGAGAGAGTTGACATTCCAAGTCTGGTATTTTCTGAAAAGTCATCATCAGTGATCAGGATCTTGCACATAATGAAATTTGATAAGATCACTTTTTGTCACATTGATGTTTATTTTTATGCATTATTTCCAACGTATTTCTTCAATTTTACAGCAATATCTTCAATGTTTGAATACAAATCTGCTTGAATAATGTCAACAAGGGTATCATCTTTTTTTTTTTTGGATGAAATGCAGGTTTTATAGATATATATGTGTGGTGTAGGAAATTCTTTGACATCAAACCATTGAGATGTTTTACAATAAATACCTAGGACCCCCTCCCCCCTTTTTTTTTCAGTCACAGCTGACAATTTGATATGACAAAAATAACAACTATCTTTGATTGGATACATTTAAAAGAGTTCCATATTTCCAACAGATTGCATATTTAAGGAATTTTGTCTTTTTTTTACTGTGGTTTGCCGCTCCTTGTGTACCATTTTTTTTTTCACTTTTAACTAAAGCAGCTAAAATTATGGGACACATTTGTAATAGAAACAATAATGGTTTTCTTCAAATTTTTGTGATTTTGTCTTCAAGTAGCTTCCAAATTCTTAGAATTGAGAACAAGTCTTCCATATAGAGGAATCCATTCATATGATTAACTAAATTTGGCAAACCACAAATATATGGTATATACATGCTTACTGTGTCTCTTCCTTATTAAATGTCTGGTACAGTTAGAACATCTCTCTCTTTCTCCCTAAGGATCAACATTTACTTGCAAAGCCAAATTGTTCTTTAGACAGAAATGTCCTCTTACCAGAGAGTAACTAAATTTTAAAAAAGTGTCAATTTTGACAATGTTTAAAACTCTTCTTTAGTTGTGAACATGCTTCTTCATAATTATCATACAAGAAAATAAGACCTAATCCAAATATAATTTAATAGTGCGTGATGTTTCGGCAACAGAATTATCACCATCATCAGACAAAAGAATAAATGCCATTTATTCTTTTGTCTGATGATGGTAATAATGCTGTTGCCGAAATGTAACACCCTATTAAATTATTTGGATTAGGTCTTATTTTCTTGTATTATAATCTATAATCCAAATTGTGTTTTATCATTCACAATTATCAGTAAAACCCCTCTATAGTGAACCCTCAATAGGATTGAAACTGTGGTCACTATAGCCATGGTTCCTGTTATATAGCCATAATAGTTCGCTGTATTATAAAATGTAAATGGATATTATATTCAGGTTTGTTATATGGGAAGGTTCACTATATCCCAAGTTCATTGTAGCAGGGTTTTACTGTATGTTTGTATTATTTGTGTAATTAAAATGATTCCTTTGATCCTTATTCTTTTTTTTTTTTTTTTTTTGCCATGCCTTTTTTATTTTTTATGCTTAAAAAAAAATAATGAAGAAAAAGTAGACCTAAAGTTTAAGAAAAATATGTAATATTGTATTGTAAAAATGAATATTATTTTTAAAATTATTATCCACAAATATAATTTTTTTTTAAATATTGAAATTTGTTTTAAAAAAATTTTTTTTTTCAACTATTCAAAAATTTTTTTTGATTGGCATTTCATCTGTAACAACCCATTGGCCAAATAACCTTTTCCCCCTTTTTTTGTTGTGGCCAAAATATGTGACATTTCTGTGTATAGCTTCATTTTTTAAAAACTTCTCTTGTATAATAACTCCATCTCACACATCCTGTAAAAAAAAAACCCTTTTGTTTGTAATACGGTGTAATAATCCTAAATGTGTCTGCCATTGTATTCAGTTTTGTAAGTAAACCTCACTTCTATTCACATTGTGTCTGTCACTCAATGTTTGGATTGTCCACAACACCTGCTGGGGGGGGGATCAACTGAGAGGCTTAGGATTGCCTGAAGAAGTTTGGGATTACCTGAAGAGGTTTGGGATTACCTGAAGAAGCTTGGGGTTGTGTAAAGAGGTTTGGGATTGCCTGAAGAGGCTTGGGATTGCCTGAAGAGGCTTGGGATTGCTTAAAGAGGTTTGGGATTGCTTGAAAAGGCATGGAATTGCCTGAATAAGTTTGGGATTGCCTAAAGAGGTTTGAGATTACTCGAAGAGGTTTGGGATTGTCTAAAGAGGTTTGGGATTGCTTAAAAGAGGTTTGGGATTGCTTGAAAAGGCTTGGAATTGCCTGAATAGGTTTGGGATTGCCTGAAGAGGTTTGGAATTGCCTAAAGAGGTTTGGGATTGCTTGAAAAGGTTTGGGATTGCCTGAATTATGTTAGTCTGACTTCTTTAATTCAGCATCCCAAAAGGGTTTTCAGTTGAATTAAAGAGGTTATACAGTATTTTGGTGACATACTTGATGTCTTTCAAGAGGGAAAAGTGTCTTTCAAAAAAATATTTAAAAAGCAATAATGCATCATTAATATACAAGAAGTGAAAGCCTTAAAGCACCCTGATGTTTCTTTTAAATATTAGAAAAAAATATATTTACTAACTTGTGCTTTCAGGCCTTGGACAGCATTATAGTTAACATTACTCCTGTAGAAATACTCCAAGGTCTGAAAACTTGAACTAATTTAATTTTATTTTTTTTTGCAAAGATTCTTTCCCTGGATGAATTTTTATTTCTCTCGGATATTATATAAGAGACTATTTTTATAGAATACTTAATCACATCATATACCTTGGTTACCATGGCTTTATACAACCAGGTAACTTATGACAACCATCATGATTGGGTAATGTGTGTAATATATGGATCTTTCCTCCCAAGAGAACAACAGTCTTTGATTTCCACACTTAAGTCTGGTCATCTACGGATAATGACTTTCCAGAATGGTTGCAGGGTTTTCCCACTATGTACTAAGTGTCAACCTGCAACCCCAAGACATATTATTGACTGTATTGACTCATCCATTGATGAGTTCTACTCTTCCCCGGCAGACACCATCAACAAGCTTTACAAGCTTGATACCTTAGTGTGATTGAGTGGAGATAAGAAAGAAGAAGAAGAAGAGGTAACTTATCCAAAGAGACAAAGGTCACCTCTCCTGTCAAAATAGATGTCAAAACCAGACGCCATCTATATCATATCAATAGTTGGTGTCTGGTTTTGACGGGAGAGGTGACCTTTGTCTTTTTGAATCAATGTCCTCCTGGCAAAATTTCCAGGTAACTTATACTGAAAGAGTATGTGAACTTGAAAACTTAATGATGTTTTACCACCCACAATATTGGGACTGCATTCAAAGGCTAACAAGACCAAAAAGGTAATGAATATAAAATATCTTGGCAGTGTAGAGTATTGGTATTAGATAAAAAATGCTCCAATGGCCCCTGATTCTTACAAAAGTCCAACACCACCAGCAAGTGCAAGTAACCAAACAGGGCTCTAGCACATTTGTAAGTACAAAGTCGAACTTCTTTTCATATGGGTAGACATGTGGTACACTTACAGTAAAAGCAATTGCCTACTTATACCCACCTTGATTATTTTGGCCTGTACCACGTGTACTAGGGATAAGCAAAAAAAAAATTGGCATTACCAGAATTTCTGGTGGTGGTGATCGCATTGGTGTAATGTAAAATCTGCTAGTACAGTAGATCTACCTCCATTTAAAGGACAACACCTAATTGTAGAGCCAAAGTGTCCTTTAGGGAGAGGTGTCCTTTTACCAGAGAATTACTAAATAGTAAAAATGTTAATTTTTCAAATGAAAACTATCCTAGAGGTGTCCTCTAGCGCGAGTGTCCTCTTATGGAGTATGTTCTACTCTACCACCATTCAGGTACAGCCTGCACTACATTGCAGCCTCAAAACTCATCCAATGTTGAATTTTCTTGTTGTGTTGTGTTTGTCATTTATTTCTGGAAACAATATATATATATATATTTTTAATTTATCTCATTTGATGGGTCACTGTCATCAGCAAGGTTTAGTTGCATAAACAGGGAGATAATCTTTTAATATAAATTGCATATTAAATCTTGTTACTCCAAGAATTGTGTGGCCCAAATACAGTAGAACCTCCCTGTAAAGGACAACACCTAATTGCAGAGCAAAAGTGTCCTTTAGGGAGAAGTGTCCTCTTACTGGTGAGTTGGTAAATAGTAAAAATGGTAATTTTGCAAATGAAAACTGTTCTTTATAGAGAGGTGTTCTCTAGCGCGAGTGTCCTCTCATGGAGTATGTTCTACTGTACCACCATTCAGGTACAGCCTCCACTACATTGCTCAGGGCCAACAGGCCTAAAACTCAATCATTGTTGAATTTACTTGTTGTGTTTGTCATTTATTTCTGGAAACCATTTTTTGTTTTTATTAACAGAGTATCATTTTTGATGTTCATATTTTGCTACTCTGTAAACTTTCCTCATTCCTTATCTTTTTTTTTTTTTTTCAGAATGACACAGCAATTTATTGAAGGCAAGAACAAACTATGAATGATAAATAAAAGATAAGCAATGAGTGAAGTGTACAGAGCAACAAAATATAAACATCAAATAATGATACTTTGTTAATAAAATACTTTGCAACAATATGTACATAAATAATGTACATTCCGACAGTCATGAACCGGGATCTAATCCTGTGTTAACCTTTGTTTAATATATGAATAACCTTCACTTATTATTCATTGTTGCAATTATCATAAACTAGGTTGGTCTTGTTGAGCGGTACCTAATAAAGTGATTTTGGAACTGGAATATGTACAGGTTCTTCACATTTACAAAATTGTTTGGGGGGGTCGGTGGAAGGCTGGTTAAACCGTTTGGTTTACGACCACTACGACCCGGGTTCGATCCCCGCATTGGACACTTTTTTCTGTTTAAAAAAAAAAATGCTCCAATGGCCCCCCGATTCTTGCAAAAGTCCAACCCCACCAGCGAGTGCAAGTAACCAAACGGGGCTCTGGCACATTTGTAAGTGCAAAGTCGAACTCCTTTCACATGTGTAGACATGTGGTGCGCTTACAGTAAAAAGCAGTCGCTAACTACCCACCATGATTATCATGGCCTGTACCACATGTACTAGGGATAAGCAAAAAAAAAATTGTTTGATTCACTGACCCTATAATAAATTTCTCTCCCTCAGATTTACCTATACCAATCTATAGTAAGGTTTTATTTGGACTATAGATTAGAAACACAAGATCTTCTTTCTTATCTAAAGAGCCCTCAGTGTTGTTGAGGGAACAATGCTTGCTGTCAATCTTGCTGCCAACAGTCTCTGATTTCCAGACTTAAGTCTGGTCATCTACGGACAATGACTTTCCAGAATGGTTGCAAGGTTTTCCCACTATGTACTAAGTGCAATTCTCAACTTGCAACCCCAAAACACATTATTGACTGTATTGGCTTATCCATTGATGAGCTCTACTCATCCCCAGCAGACACCATTAACAAGCTCTAAAAGCTTGATACCCTGATATGATTGAGTGGAGATAAGAAAGAAGAAGAAATTTATAAATAACTATATTGACTTTCCAGAATGGTTGCAAGGTTTTCCCACTATGTACTAAGTGCAATTCTCAACTTGCAACCCCAAAACACATTATTGACTGTATTGACTCATCCATTGATGAGCTCTACTCATCCCCAGCAGACACCATCAAAAGTCTCAAGCTTTACAAGCTTGATACCTTAATATGATTGAGTGAAGATAAGAAAGAAGATGTTTGCTGTTGAAGTCTCCAAGGATGAGTATATTGGGGTCAAGTAGGTGTGCAACTAAGTCTAGTTCAAGGCCTGGTTTTTGGGGTGGGTGATAAGTATTCACAATTGTTAGGGGTCTCTGATTAGGTAGGTGTATTTTGAAGGCCTGTATTTCAGTGTGGGTTGTTGAAGGAGTGACAATTTCTTCAAAAGAAAGGTCTTTGATGAGGGTCAGGAGCCCTCCTCTTCCTGAAGGCCTGTCTTTTGAAACACAAGATAATAAGACCAAATCAATAGCAATTTTGTCTTATTACCTTGTCAATTGATTTAAATATCCTGGATATTAAAACAAGGTAATAAGACCAAATCTAAATAAATAGTGTGTGACGTTTCGGTAACAGCGTTGTTACCATCTTCAGACAAAAGTACTGAATGAGAAATTTTACCACAGCATGCACAGGATTATTGCTGTGGTAAAATTTTTCATTCAGTACTTTTGTCTGAAGATGGTAACAACGCTGTTACCGAAACGTCACAAACTATTTATTTATTTGGTCTTATTACCTTGTTTAATATCCAGGATATTTAAATCAATTGACAAGGTAATAAGACAAAATTGCTATTTATTTGGATTTGGTCTTATTATCTTGTGTTTCAAAAGACAGGCCTTCAGCAGATGGAGGGCTCCTGACCCTCATCAAAGACCTTTCTTTTGAAGAAATTGGTCCCTGATTCTTGCAAAAGTCCAACCCCACTAATGAGTGCAAGTATGTAAACAGGGCTCTGGCACATTTGTAAGTGCAAATTCGAACTGCTTTTCATATGTGTAGACATGAGGTGCACTTAGAGTAAAAGCAGTCACCAACTTCAACCCACCATGCTTATCATGGCCTGTACCATGTATAATAGGGATGGGTAAAAAAATTAATAATAAATAAAAAAAATAGTGCAATAATGCACCATGTTAATATATTAAAATGCTGTGCGAGTTGAAATTTTCCTAAAAAAAAAAAAACACAATTCGTTGCGTTAGACTACTGAACTAAACTAACCTTCCATTTTGATTTTGCAGCCTCAACGTAGGTATTATCCAGTGCGGTGGAGTCAAAATGGCTACAGAAATAAGCGATGAAGAAACCAAGACGTAGGATATTGAATCCATTCTTAGCAAGCTGAAGATATCCTTGAAGATCTGATATATGCAACATCTCTTCACTCAGCAGATGACTGGAGAGAAATATAGTAGTGGTCATGTGTTCTATGTTTATTTTTTTCCTGACTTTTAATAAAATATATTTTTTTCTGGTGTTGTCGTATCTTACCCTTTTTTGTTATATTCCTCTTTTGGATTAGCAAACTTGTTTATCTGATTGGAAAATTAGTAAGATCTTCAAGCTATTCAGACAGAAGAAGATCTAATACACAAGATGGAGCCAATTAGAATTTAACCAGAATATTATAAACACAAGGTAATAAGACCAAATAAATAGTGTGTGACATTTTGGTAACAGCGTTGTTACCATCTTCAGACAAAAGTACTGAATGAGAAATTTTACCACAGCATGGTTTAAATAGTTACTGTTATCAAGTGTGTAAACATATTTAACTATTTAAACCATGCTGTGGTAAAATTTCTCATTCAGTACTTTTGTCTAAAGATGGTAACAATGCTGTTACTGAAACATCACACACTATTTATTTATTTGGATTTGGTCTTATTACCTTGTGTTTATAATCTATAATCCAAATTGTACCTTATCATCATATTATATTAACACATTTTACACTTCGATTCAAAAATTAGCCTAGTGGACATGACATCTGACCGGTAAGCGGAACACTGTGGGTTCGATTCCCAACCCTGGACACTTTTATTTTTCTATTCATCATTACTCTTCACAATTCATCCTTTTACTTCATTCCTAAGGATAGAAATAGTCGTTATTTCTCCTTAAAATAAATTACGATTTTTTGTTCGAAAGAAACATTTGCAGTAATACTTGTCAAACCTCGTTTTACAACTTTGATTCAAGTTTGAGACTTAATCTTTTTATAAAAGTTTATTGTCCTTTTTGACATTTCAGTGAATCACTGTATCCCTAACTCCGCCTTTGCCGGTCCCAAGCCCGGATGAAAAAGAAGGAGGGGGAGCAGTAACAAGCTCACTAAAAAACCTGGGCTCAGCTGACCCGGCTGATAGTACCCTGTAAGGGCTCCTAATCCAGGGATACAGGATGAGCAGTGTTTGTACTTCATGTTAGAAGCAGCTGCACATGGTGTCTGTTCCTCATGTCAGAGGCGGCCATTTCATATTGGAGCTAAGTCGGCCTGCCACTGAGTAGTGCTTCCAGTCTTAATGACAAAGGCAGACACATTCACCCACACATACTTCACCCAGTCATGGTGGTTGTCAAACAGACACCATCAAGGGTCACAACTTGATATCCTAATATGATTGAGTGGAGATAAGAAAGAAGAAGAGACTGTTGCCCTTTAAGAAAAAAGTGGAAGGCTTATTGGTGTTGTTTTTTGTCGATTTATTCTCCAACACATAAAGAAAAATGTCCAGGTTTGCAAAACAAGATATAAAAAATATACAAGTTAAAATGTATTTGCATAGTTAGAATTGATAATAGTATGCAAATATGTACAAATGAATGATAAGGTACAATTTTAATTGTATTTTTTTGTCTGATGATGTTAACAATATTGTTATTAAAATGTCACACATTATTTATTTATTTAGTCTTATTACCTTATATATAAATGAAGTTTAAAATGCTTCAAAATAAGTTTATATCCCTAAAACAAAAGGCAAGTTCAGGGAAATTGTAACAAGAAACAAAGTAATGAAACCTCTCAAACCAAATGAAATGAAAATAGGGGATATTGTATACAGAATAGACTGTCACAACTGCAGCAAAACGTACAAAGGAGAAACGTAACGTCCCCTGGAGGAAAGTACAAAAAAACACAAACAAGGACTCTTTCTTCTTCTTCTTTCTTATCTCCACTCAATCATATTAAGGTATCAAGCTTGTAAAGCTCGAGACTTTTGATGGTGTTTGCCAGGGAAGAGCTCATCATTACTTAACAAACAAGGACTGAAGGACATAAGAAACCCATCAGGATGTTGGTGGACGAATGGTCTAAAGAGTTGGTTTTCAAACACTACGACCCGGGACCCAAAAAATGCTCCAAAAATAACCTCCGATTCTTGCAAAAGTCCAACCCCACCAGAGAGTGCAAAGTAACTAAACAGGGCTCTGGTACATTTGTAAGAGAGAGAGTCGAACTGCTTTTCACATGTGTAGACATGTGGTGCACTTACAGTAAAAGAAGCTGCCAACTTCTTCCCACCATGATTATCATGGCCTGTACCACGTGTACTAGGGATAAGTGAAAAAAAAAAGTTTAAAAAATAACAGATGGTGCGATAATGCATCATGTTAATACATCAAAATGCAAATTGAAATTTTCCTTTAAAAAAAACAACCACACTTTGTTGCATTACTCTCACTCTCCATGTGGTGCACTTACAGTAAAAGCAGCCGCCAACTTCTTCCCACCATGATTATCATGGCCTGTACTAAGGATAAAGACAACAAACATGATTATCATTCACGTGTCCATCTTCCCCATCATTTCCAACCATTCATCATTTGCAGCAAAGTTAATCTCTAATTGACATTCTGTAATGAGACATTAGCGCCTTCTATGTTGAAATCAAGGATCCCTAATGGGAATTCCTTTATGGAGGACAAACCCCGCCCAAAGAACTCCGTCAATTACTTCATTGTCTTCTTTATATGTTGAGAGGTAATCATTCCACTTGGGTGCAAATCCTGTTTTCACACTTCTCAACTTTCTACCAACTAAAATGTAAGTAGAGATGGAAATTTTGCCAGGAGGATATTGATCTAAAGAGACAAGGATCACCTCTCCCGTCAAAATAGATGCCATCTATTGACCGTCGCCACAAACTAGCGGTCTCGGTTAGGTGACAAAGCCACAACACCAGCTATGGCAAACTGAAAAGCGTCCACCTAGAGACCATGGTTTCAGGCTAATGGCCCTCGTCAGTCTAGGGCGGACTTTATTCCATGAGATCCACACAGGGTCGAATGGAATCTTGATAATCTGCCAAAGAGGTGTTTAGCTGGCAAAGTGGCTGGGCCAAATCTATGGTTAAAATATAGATGGAAATATCGATGGTGTCTAGTTTTGACGTCTATTTTGACGGGAGAGGCGACCTTTGTCTCTTTAAAATGTAAGTGTTCAGGATATGCCTACATTGTTATAAATTAAATTATTAATGTATCAAATATACATGAATATCAAGTAGAAATATATGGGAAAGTAGACAAAACACTAATTAAATAAGATAAGGCACAATTTGGATTATAAACACAAGGTAATAAGACCAAATCCAAATAAATAAATACTATGTGACGTTTTGGTAACATCATTGTTACCATCTTCATACAAAAGTACTGAATAATGAATGAATTTGATTCAGTACTTTTGTCTGAAGGTGGTAACAACACTGTTACCGAAATGTTACACACTATTTATTTGGATTTGGTCTTATTTACCTTGTGACTAATTGAATAAGAAGGTAAAATAATAAAAGATGGGGGGTCGGTGGAAGGCTGTTTAAACCGTTTGGTTTTCGACCACTACGACCCGGTTTCGATTCCCGCATTGGACACTTTTTTCTGTTAAAAAAAAAAAATGCTCCAATGGCCCCCCGATTCTTGCAAAAGTCCAACCCCACCAGCGAGTGCAAGTAACCAAACGGGGCTCTGGCACATTTGTAAGTGCAAAGTCAAACTGCTTTCACATGTGTAGACATGTGGTGCGCTTACAGTAAAAAGCAGTCGCTAACTACCCACCATGATTATCATGGCCTGTACCACGTGTACTAGGGATAAGCAAAAAAAAAAGATATTTTATAAATATAGAAGAATTCCAGATCACACATAGAAAGAGTATATGTACCATGATGTATACTTTAAAGTGTAGCATTTAAATAGATATAACCAGAGGTAATTCTCCTTCCAGTCATGCGGTAGATCACCTTGCTGTGTGTTTCCCTCTATTATATAATTTCCCAGCGTTTATCCCATTTTCCACTCTATTAAACCAAACTACTGACAGCTTTATCTCACCAACTAACTATAACACGGTGTAGTTAACTACCTGATTATCAGGAATAGTAACGGTTTTTGGAAAGATAATTAGTGTGATGTAGAGGATAACTAATACAGAGTGGTACAAGAAATGAAACAATTTTTTAGCAAGATTTATTTCTTTGGGGGTCGGTGGAAGGATGGTCCTAACTGTTGGTTTTCGATCGCTACAACCTAGGTTTGATTCCCGCATTGGGCACTTTTTCATTGCTGAGAGGAGAGCTTGAATGAGATCTGGTTGCTCCACTGCCATTTTCTGGTTTTGGTACTATCCAGAATTGTCTTCACGAACAAAGATCTCACTTATGACACCATTTGTGGTGTCATAAGTATGTTGAGGATGACCAAATAAGTATGATGGATCAGTAATGAAATCTTTTTTGACTCCTCTTTATTTACCTTCATGTATTCATGAAGAACAAAACAAGTATATTATGATGCATTAGCACGCCATTTGTTATAAATGTATGTAATTCTACTGTCCTCAAAGCTTATGTCCATAGTTAATCTAAAATACCCATTCCAAGAGTATAGCATCAGTATCACTATAAAAGGAAGATCAAAAATGCAATATAACAGTGGTATGGTAGATTAAACTGACCAAACCTCTGGAATGGTTCACCACTGATGTACCAGGCCCTCCCATTAATTTTTCCATTGCAGTAAGGACAGTAGAAATTGATAAGGTACAATTTGGATAATTACTCTTTATTATGATCATTACAGTTACGAGCGTCATGCGTTCTTAATAATTTTTCATCTCTGTCACCGTTTGCTTTTTTTTTGGAATGGCGCTCTCCTATTGGTTGGCTACGATCACGCCACCTTTGCCCCCCCCCCACTCGCTTTTTCGTTTTTGTAACTATTGTGTTGGAGCGGGTCGCTCCTTAAATAAATGCATATATTAGTTAATAACTAAATGGAATCCTCTCTTTTTTTTCCCCAGTAAGAGACGCCTACGGAAGCCAACAGTACATAGACAGATAAAGCACATAGGCTATAGTTATTAACTAATATATGCATTTATTTAAGGCGCCAATTTATAATTTTAACAAATAGTATTTGAATCAAAACATTCAATCGGGTAAAACACGGGCGTTGCCCGGGTCATTCGGCTAGTAGATTATAAACACAAGGTAATAAGACCAAATCCAAATAAATAAATAGTGTGTGATGTTTCGGTAACAGCGTTGTTACCATCTTCAGACAAAAGTACTAAATGAGAAATTTTACCACAGCATGTACATAGTTACCCGGGCTCCTGGAGCACAAATCTCCAACTACCCGGGCTGTACAGCTGTCTCAATTTATTATTTGGATATGGTCTTATTACCTTGTGTTGACAGTAGAAATTGTTTATTTTTAAAAAGAATCATACGCGTCTATAATAGTTTCGGATTTTGATAACAAAGCAAGTAATATACTGAGAGCATCATACAACAGTCAACAACAGGGAGGATGACACCACTCCTGGCCATCAGCTGGGTTTCTTTCTTCTTGACTGATCCATCCCTCAGCTATTCTTGGCAGTGAACATATGTAGTTCAACAGACCCTGTTTGACACCACAGCTATGCCGAAGTTTTCATATCGTAACAATATATTAGAAACATAAGGTAAAAGACCAAATTAACAAATTGTAAATGACACAAGGTAATAAAACCAAATCCAAATAAATAAATAGCGTGTGACGTTTCGGTAACATTGTTGTTACCATCTTCAGACAAAGTACTGAATGTTTATTTATTATATTTATTTATTTGGTCTTATTACCTTGTGTTTATAATCTATAATCCAAATTGTGCCTTATCAAATTGTACATGACATTTAGGTAATAGGGTTATCATCTTCAGACAAAAGTACTGATGTGTGAATCAGAATGAAGTATTTACAGAATGAAGGTACTGAATTAAGTACTTTTGTCTGAAAATTATAACAACCCCTGTTACCATCCACAATTTATTCTGGGAACATCACCCAGTCATGATCTCAAGCTCTACAAGCTTGATACCCTAATATGATTGAGTGGAGATAAGAAAGAAGAAGAAGACTATTTATTCATGTAGATTTGATTTTGTTGCTTTGTGTTTTCCTTACAGGTGTTGTAGCAATTTTATAAAACAGTAGTCTTCTTCTTTCTTATCTCCACACTGGGTGAAGTAGAATGACCTTTGTCATTAAGACTGGGAGCACTACTCAGTGGCAGGCCGACTTAGCATAAAACAGTATAATCTCTTCAAATTAACCAACTATAGGTCATTGCTTAAAAAAAATCCAACTATTTTTGATTGGTTATTTTTTTTAAATAAAATAATTTTCTACTGCCCTTACTACAATTATATATTAATGAGAGAGCCTGGCTCATCAGTGGTTAGCCCTACCAGTGGTTTCAACAGTTCACCATTGATGAGTTAATATTCCCATTGATTTATCATTAAAAGCTGTAGAAAATTATTTTATTGAAAAAAGGAATCTTATGTGTCAAAATAGTTTAATTTTCTTATAACAGATTAAGGCTAAGCAATCATGTTAATTCAATCCTTACTATAAATCAACCAAACCATTTTTCTAATCCTACCTATTACTTATAATTAACCTGACTATAATTCAACACTAGCAAAAAAAAAAAGGCACAAAAGAATCCTTGCCACAGAAAAATAAAACTTACTTTTAAAGAAATAGAAACAGTAGCCAAAATAAAAATAAACAAGAACTGGAAGATCCCACCTAAGCACAGTTGGTACAGTGGAGTGAACCCAGGAGGAGCTCTGAACCTCAGAAATAGACAGCATCAAACAACACTAACAATATTTAGAACAGGCCATCTCAAACCATTGAAGATAGAAAATAACAACAAAATCTCCCCACTTGCCCAAAATGTAGCTTGGCACCTGCAGCTCCAGTACACATTTTGACTTGCATTAGATACACTAAACAGGACCTTTGGGAGAGGCTGCTGCTTATCATAAAACAGCTCGAGGAGCATGAACTCATAGAATTGGTGTAATCTTTACACAAGGGGATAAGAAACAACAACATAATTCAACACTTAGCTTTTTTTAACAGGAATTACTTATCCCCTGTTACAGTAGACTTCCCATGAGAGGACATTCACGTTAGAAGACACCTCTCTATAAAGGACAATTTCTAAAATGACCATTTTTTACTAATTAGCAACTCTCTGATAAGAAGTTACCACTCTCTAAAGGAATTCTAGGCTGTGCAACTAGGTATTGTCCTATACAGAGCGGTTCTACTTTACCCAAGGTAATAAGACCAAATAAATGAATTGTGTGTTTCCAAATAAATAGTTATTACCTTGTTGATAAGGTACAATTTGGATTATTCTATATACAGTTACGAGCGTCATGCGTTCTTAATTCTTCATTTTTCATCTCTGTCACCGTTTGCTTTTTTTTTGGAATGGCGCTCTCCTATTGGTTGACTACGATCACGCCACCTTTGCCCCCCCCCATCATGCCCCCCACTCGCTTTTTTGTCTTTGTAACTATTGTGTTGGAGCGGGTCGCTCCTTAAATAAATGCATATACAGTGGTACCTCGACATACGAGTTTAATTCGTTCCGCAACCTTGCTCGTATCTTGAATTACTCGTATCTCGAAGCAATTTCCCCATACAAAACAATTGAACTACCATTAATTCGTTCCAACCTCCAAAATGTCACCCCAGTTATTTTTGTTACGTGGTTTTAAATAATAAAAACGTATTTATAAATATCAAATATTTATTGCACAAAAACAAAAAAGAGAATGTAAAGAAATAAATTAGATATCCTCACTGGTCTATGCCTTTTTCGCTACATTTTTCTCGCTTTCACCTGTAGGCCGTTTAGAAAAAAAACATGTCCAAGGAGGTTTGTTTCTTCCTCCCTCTCAGAATGTTCCGGAAATGAGTTAGGCAAGTGTCATTAAAAAGGTCAGATGCACGATCTGTTGCAACTAAAACTGTAAATGTAAACGCAACACAAAACACAACTTATCACAGCGAAAGCACGCTGCTAACTGATCGTGATGGCGCGACTGCATGTTACTACCTGTTGTGTTTTAACTTTAAAAGCACACAAAAATATAATAAACTTGAATTTGTTTATTCAAGTCTCAAAAAACAAAGCTTTGCATATAGAACAAATAATAATGAAGAAGAAGAAAGAAACATTTTAGGAAAAGCAAAAACAAAACAAAAGTACTGGTCAAAAAGAAACATTTAAAATCACAGATTAATATCTTTAACACTACCGAACCGAACCGAACTCTTCGTATCTCGAATTTCGCTCGTAACTTAAGGCAAAAATCACTTGCTCGTCGGCTCGTATCTCGAAAAACTTGTATGTTGGGGCGCTCGTATGTCGAGGTACCACTGTATTAGTTAATAACTAAATGGAATCCTCCTTTTTCCCAGTAAGAGACGCCTACGGAAGCCAACAGTACATAGACAGATAAAGCACATAGGCTATAGTTATTAACTAACATATGCATTTATATAAGGCGCCAATTTATAATTGTAACAAATAGTTTTTGAATCAAAACATTCAATCGGGTAAAACACGGGCGTTGCCCGGGTCATTCGGCTAGTAGATTATAAACACAAGGTAATAAGACCAAATCCAAATAAATGAATTGTGTGTTTCCAAATAAATAGTTATTACCTTGTTGATAAGGTACAGTTTGGATTATAGATTGTAAACACAAGGTAATAAGACCAAATCCAAATAGTGTGTGACATTTCGGTAACAGCGTTGTTACCATCTACAGACAAAGTACTGAATGACATTCAGTATGTAAAAGTACATTCAGTACTTTTGTCTGAAGATGGTAACAACGCTGTTACAGAAACGTCACACACTACACCTATCCCCCGATTTACACGGTACTTGTTTTACACGTTTTCGCTTTTACACAGTTTTCCAAATAAGTTTTTTATAATATTTTTATCGCACTATACTAAATGCTACTGTGATTGAACACATGCACGGTGTACACATCTCACGAGGAATCCCGAGCTTATGTGCTGACTTGCTGCACACGCACACTGTGTCTGTATTTCTCCGCATAAAAATTTTGCAAAATTTTTTAATTTTCGATTTACACATTTTTCTCAGGAACGTATCTACTGTGTAAATCGGGGGATAGGTGTATTTATTTATTTGGATTTGGTCTTATTACCTTGTGTCTATAATCCAAATTATGCCTTATCATTGAATTAAAGAGGTCTGACTTTATGAGATTATATTGAAATAGGTGAGAGATGATAAAAAATTCTAAAATTGCAAACATTTTAATGACTACATTTGTACTACTTTTCCTTTGGTTCTCCTTCTGTTTGTTGTGATTCCCCTTCAGCTGGCTGTGGTTCTCCTTCCGTCTGTTGTGGTTCCCCTTCAGTTGGCTGTGGTTCTCCTTCCGTCTGTTGTGGTTCTCTATCAGCTTGCTCTATCTGTTCTAAGGACTCTGCAGCCACCTGCTGGGCATTTTCCAGGTTGATGTGTTCGGGGAACTTCTCTATGGCCACCTGAGGTCACACGGGTGTGAGCAGGGATATGGGAGATGGGTGACTTGACACTTACCTTGGTAGCACTCATGGCCATACCTTCGGGCAGGTTCCTCTCAATGTATTCCAGGAAGGTATTGAGGGTGGATCCAGTTAGGTTCTTCATCTGGCACACAACTAGCATTTAACACAAACCACTTGTCTCACCTAGCATATGTACTAGGAAAAATGGGGGGTCGGTGGAAGGATGGTCTAAACCATTGGTTTTTGACTGGGGTTCAATTCGCGCATTGGGCACTTTTTTTCTGATTTAATAACAAATTTTCCAATGGCCCCCGATTCTTGCAAACGTCCAACCCCACCAGCGAGTGCAAGTAACCAAACAAGACTATCGCACATTTGTAAGTGCAAAAGTCGAACTGCTTTTCACATATGTAGACATGTGGAGCACTTACAGTAAAAGCAGTCGCCTACTTCTACCCATCATGTTTATCATGGCCTGTACCATGTATTTTTTTTGTTTTTTTTTTTTTGTTTTGGGTACTAGGAATAAGCAAAAATAAAACTAGGCATACAAAACATTTTAATATCTTCAGTTCCAATAATTTTTTGCTCATTATATTGGTGGAAAAAAGGGGGGAAAGAAGGAATATTTCAAATACACATAGTCATTAGACCTCTTCAATCCATCACCCACCCACCTCTATTAGAGTTGAGTTTAAGTTGGTTAAAGTAGGTATTATATACTATTATTGTGCCTTCTACATGCTTTAGGATAAGCATTTTAAGGCATAACTCATAGTTAGGAGTCTCCAAGCGCCCGCCGCAATGGAGGGCCAAGGAGAGGGCTGGAGAGGCGACGGCGAGGCCGTGGGCACCCCGGGGGAGAGGAGGGCTAGTACGCTCCGTCTTGAGGGAACCAAGGCAGCACCAAGCACACCTAAGGCGCCGCAGGCTTCAAAAATAGTTAAGAGATCATTTCAGGGATCGAGATCAGGTGATCAAGACCCAGAACTCAAGAGGTCTGGCTTTAATCCTTGTTAAAGTAGGTATTGAATTAAATAATTTATAATATACACTCATGGACAAAACTTAAGGAAGTTGTACCTTTTAGCATGTATATAGGGCAGTGATTCTCAACCAATGTGCCGCGGTAATTTTGTGTGCCGCGAAATTCTAAAAATGTGCCGCCGAATTTTAGTCATATGATTATGTTCACGTTTGTATTGATTTTTCTTTTTTTCTTTTTCATTTTTTTACTTTTTAAAATAACGAAATTAGCAAATTGAATGTTAGAGATGTATATTACTTATATTTTGCATAGAAATATTGATACATAATTTGAATTTTCTTGCATTCAAGTTAGCAAAAGTGTGCCGCGAAATTCTAAAATTGTGCCGCCAAATTTTCAAATCTTTAAAATAATGCCGCAACAAAAAAAAAGGTTGAGAATCACTGATATAGGGGATTCAGATAATAACTCAGAAATATATTTGATACATAGTAACCTTTATTGAAGACACAGGAGATAAACAAATGTGAACAAAATTGCCTGTCTCCTTAAAAAAGACAAGATGACAGTCAACATCAAAGACTTTCCATTTCCTTGTTTTGTCCATGAGTATATATACAGTAGAATCTTCCATGAGACCATAGCTACCCCAGGTCCCTCCTGGAGGTGGTTGTTCATCAGAGGTTGGGTTCTATAGTGGGTATTGTGTTGACTCATCATCAGTCAGACCTGGCAGAATTTACTGTTGTTCTATTATGGACCAATGAGCCAACACCATGGACCAACAGCATGCCCAGAAATCCAACCCCTCCTCTATATGGCAGGCTAGAGAAGCAGCACAAGTAAGGGACTGCCCTGTAGGGTGATGGGGACTTTGTGAGACGACGCTACGGTAACCGTGAACTCTGTGATGTGTGGCTGACTAACGGGGCACCCCCCATTCCAACAAAATCAGATGGACAAATGATAACTGGAAATATACCTCCCTTCACAAGTTGCCAAGCATTTCTCAGGACAAGGCACTGTCTGCAATAAGTGCGGTGTAGAAAGTCATGACTAAGACTAAAGTTAACTCCCTTCAGGCACCTTTAAGATTATTGGACTCAATGGTTGTAGCAGTACTCCTATACGCAGTTCCGATCTGGGCTTGTGATCAAAAGGAGTTACTGGACAAGACTCAGGATGTTTTCCTGCGTCGGCTTTTAAACCTGCCCAGGTATATTCCAGGATATATCCTTCGAATGGAGTGTGGACGAACTTCTCTTGCAGTCACCTCCATAAAACTTACAATGAAATACTGGATCAGAATCCTCAATATGGAAGCTAACCGATTACCATTTATATGCTTAACTGAACTAATGAATTTGTCCCGAAATTCAAATATCCACATAGGTCTTGTTAAAACCATTAATGACATTCTGAATTCCACTGGTTTTTCTTATCTGATTAATTGCACCGATAAGGACTTTCTTCAACATGAACTGCCACTGATTACCAGAACAGCAATAGACCAATCCATACAAGGTGACTGGGTGAGAATCAATAATACAAAAATATATCCTCACTATAGAAACCTGAAGAAAACATCCCTTCCTGAAGGATATCTGTCGGACAATCTTCCAT
Source organism: Cordylochernes scorpioides (assembly GCA_030710605.1). Classification (NCBI taxonomy): domain Eukaryota; kingdom Metazoa; phylum Arthropoda; class Arachnida; order Pseudoscorpiones; family Chernetidae; genus Cordylochernes; species Cordylochernes scorpioides. The sequence goes on along the minus strand of CP092873.1, from coordinate 12,510,997 downwards.
TCATTGTTAAACGACACATTGCCCAACTGCGAGTACTTTACACATTCTTCCGGGAAAATCACAAGAACATTTTCGGAGAAGCGGAACTGTTATGTAAGCTCTGTACGCAGAAAATGAACTCCGAAATATCTCACTATTTTTTCCACTGTACAAGTATTTTAGATGAAAGAAAAACATTTACGGTGGTACCTCGACATACGAGCACCCCAACATACGAGTTTTTCGAGATACGAGCCGACGAGCAAGTGATTTTTTGCTTTTAGTTACGAGCGAAATTCGAGATAAGAGTTCGGTTCTGTAGTGTTGAAGATATTAATCTGTGATTTTAAATGTTTCTTTTTGACCAGTACTTTTGTTTTGTTTTTGCTTTTCCTAAAATGTTTCTTTCTTCTTCTTCATTATTATTTGTTCTATATGCAAAGCTTTGTTTTTTGAGACTTGAATAAACAAATTCAAGTTTATTATATTTTTGTGTGCTTTTAAAGTTAAAACACAACAGGTAGTAACACGCAGTCGCGCCATCACGATCAGTTAGCAGCGTGCTTCCGCTGTGATAAGTTGTGTTTTGTGTTGCGTTTACATTTACAGTTTTAGTTCATTTATTTTTATAACCATGGATCGGAAGAAAGTTTGTAAAAAGTCAAGTGCTAAGAAAAAGATGATGAGTATTGAATTAAAACGTGAAATTATAGAAAAACATGAGCAAGGTGTTAGAGTTGTTGACTTGTCGAGGCAGTATGGCCGTAGTACGTCCATGATATGTTCTGTGCTTAAACGGAAGGAGTCGATAAAGAGTGTAACGCCGGCTAAGGGCCTTACAATAATTTCCAAGCTGCGAACCTCCCTTCATGAAAATATGGAGAAACTGCTGATGGTGTGGGTGACAGAAAAGCAGCTCCAAGGAGATACCTTGATGCAGACCATCATTTGTGAGAAGGCAAGAGCGATTTCCGGAACATTCTGAGAGGGAGGAAGAAACAAACCTCCTTGGACATGTTTTTTTCTAAACGGCCTACAGGTGAAAGCGAGAAAAATGTAGCGAAAAAGGCAAAGACCAATGAGGATATCTAATTTATTTACATTCTCTTTTTTGTTTTTGTGCAATAAATATTTGATATTTATAAATATGTTTTTATTATTTAAAACCACGTAACAAAAATAACTGGGGTAACATTTTGGAGGTTGGAACGGATTAATGGTAGTTCAATTGTTTTGTATGGGGAAATTTGCTTCGAGATACGAGTAATTCAAGATACGAGCAAGGTTGCGGAACGAATTAAACTCGTATGTCGAGGTACCACTGTATTTCGAAACAGGATAATAGATTCCCGGACACAGTTGAGGATATCTTAACAAACTACATAACAGATAGAAAGTTTTCACTGGATCTATATGGGTTTTACAAGGCAGTGAATAAAAAGGCATCATTACTGTTACTTTGAATTGAGTGAATATGTATATATGTGTATATATATATATATTATTTTTTTTTTAATTCACTTCTTTATCTCTTTCTTACTTTGCTTCTTGGATC
>CP092873.1:12470316-12509363 GCA_030710605.1 Cordylochernes scorpioides | reverse complement strand
CCGAATTCTTGATAATTCTGGTTCAATAAAACGTACATCTCTACTTTTTATAATTGTACGTGTACCAGGCTTCCAAAGTCTGTATGCCTTAGATTCTGTGAAATACCCTATTAACTTGTATTCCTCACTGCGAGGTGCGAATTTAGATCTATTCGGCCTATTATTCACGGCAAACGATTTACTTCCTATAATTTTTAAATGAGAAACTACAGGTTTTCTTTTGGTAAATAACTCATGTGGAGTTTTACAATCGTTATTTCTCGGGCATCTATTTCTGATAAAAGTTGATGTATGTATCAATTCAGCCCATAAAGTTTCAGGTAAATCACCTTCGATCATGAAGCACCTAGTCATATCCAGTAGAGTTCTATTCGCTCTTTCAGCGACACCGTTCTGTTGAGGTGTATATTCTACAGAGAGCTGACGTCCTATACCTTCTCCTTCTAGGTAATCTTTGAACTCTTTGCTAAGGTATTCAGGCGCATTATCACTTCTAATACATTTCAACCTTTTTCCGGTTTGCTTCTCAGCATAATTTTTGAATATTCTAAATCCTTTGAATACTTCACTTCTTGATTTCATTATAAATGTGAAGATAAATCCTGAGAAGTCATCAATAAATGTTGAAAAATAAAGGGCGCCACCCAATGATTTTGTTCTCATGGGACCAGAAATATCAGTATGGATCAGCTCCAGTGGTTCCCTTGCTCTCGTAAAAGACTCTTTCTGAAAGGTAGCCTTGTTTGTTTACCTTTCAAACAAACTTCACAGGTAAAATTTTTAACATCAAAAATTGGCAGGCTGTATACAATATTTTGCATTTTTAGCTTTTTGAGATCTTGCAAATTTAAATGGCCAAATCTACTGTGCCATTTTTCGTAATTTTTCTCTCCAGCTATGCAAATTTCTCTTGTCGCTAATGCCTTAGGACAATTAATTTGACTTAAGATGTAAAGTCCATTTCTTTCATAGGCCTGTATGCAAATTTTTGTATGCAAATTCACTATTTCAGCCTTTCTGTACTTGAAATTTACAATATTAAATTTACTTGTGCACTTACTGATAGAAAATAGATTTCCATTTAATCTAGGTACAAACAGCACATCTTCTAAGGATAGGGTTACAGTTCCAGTATTGGTTTTACAATCCAATTTTACATTCCCCTTTCCTATAGCTTCAATGAATTGACCATCTGCCAGTGTAATTTTTACTGGTGCAGTGTCTTCAAAATAAGTGAATGATTTCTTTGTGCTACACATGTGGGCAGTTGCACCACTATCCAAGCACCACTCGTTTGCATCAAGTTTGTTTAAACATTCGATTCCTAATGATGCAACCATTTCAGTTTTAGGGTTCCTGGATTTTCTTTTTCTGCAGTCGGCAGCTTTATGTCCCTTTTTCCCACAGAAGTGGCAGTTAAATGGGAATCCTTTCGCCTTTGGCTTCGATGTACTTGAGAAAGGCTTTCTTTCCGTATTACCAAAGAATACCTTTTTTTCAGAATCGGTTGTACCATTTAATTCAGTTTGTCGGATTGCCTCCTCCAGCATTTTTACTTTTAAAGTTTCAAAGTTCGGCAACTTGTCCCTAGTTTCAATGGCAGTTCTAAAACCCTCATAACTCTCGGGAAGGCTACACAACAGACGGATGGAAAGGAAGTCTTCTGGGACTTGTGCATCCATTTCACTCAACTTGTCAGGCAAACTGCTAAATTTGTTGAGATAATCCTGCATCCTTTCATTTGGTTTCATTTTCAATAATATTAACTGTTTCGTAAGAAACACCTTCGTTGCAGGTCCTTTTGGCTGATGCACTTCATTTAAAAGCTTCCATGCCTCTGCAGAAGTTTTACATCTCTTCACGTGTATTATTTCTGGAGGACTTAAACTTAGGACTATAGTTGCTAGCGCCTTCTGGTCATTCTTCTCCCATTCGTTGGATTCTACTTCGGTTTCAGGCTTGATTCTTATGCTATTTGCATAATCCCAAAGTTCGGAATGAATTAGAATCATCTTCATTTGCATATTCCATGTCTCATAATTTTCGGAATTAAATTTTTCTATTTGATAAAGGCTTGACATTTTTGAAATACTTCCTTGATGCTACAATTTCTTTAAAGTAATCCTGGGCCCATAACCTGTTGAAAAAAGGAGGAAGATAGGAGAGGGCACTGAACACCGGAGGATTTTTATTAAACCGATCACGGTAAGATAACACAACCAACGAACTAACCAAGACATCCATCTATATATACACCGCAACACACCACAGAGTAACCGGTCACTGGTCAAAACAATTATATCATGAAATCCGAGAGAATTGCCATTTTAACACTTAATTTGATGAAATATGAATTCGAGTAGAAACTAAATACCAAGGAAATCGATTAAACCCATTGAGCTATTGCAAAGGTGTAGTTAATTTTTAAAATTATTCCTAATATTATACATGGTATGATGACAATTTTTACTTAATGTAGGATAATTAAAAGCGACGAATATTTATTAACTGTAATATGACTTTAAGAATAGAATCTTTGAATAAATCATCTCTCTTTAATGATGATTATAAAATTATAATGAGTTTTATTTGGGTCAAAAAAGCTCTTGATTGCGATAAACAACTATAGTAATTGAAATCTCATCCAATATAAAACACAATAAATGTGGTTGAAAATATAATAGGGAAATCGTATATAATATTTCTGATTTTTTTATTCATGAGAATCAAAGATATTTCTCTAATAATAAAAACACATTGTAAATTATACATAATAAAAATAATCATTCTAAAATTGAAATTACACTTATAGTATGGACTAATAAACTTCAGAACCTTTTTATAACATTATTCCTTATTATTTATAATTATAATTCAGGGAACAGGTTAAATCAATGAATAGTTGATTTCTATTACACCAGATGGCGCTCTGCCTTCTGAAAAGCACATGGGCTCCTGATCAGGATATGCCTACTTTGTTTTTAATATCAACACCTGACCCACTTATTATCTTTTTCTATTGTTTTTTATATATAATTATATTTTATTTAAATTAGAAATATAATCTTCATCAAATAACCTTTTCAGAAATAAATAAAGGTGATATATGAGACGTACAAATACTTGATGTATACTTAATTATAGTATTTTTTATAATGATTGAAAAGAGATGGTTGGAGATTCTCAGAATTCTACTCCCTTAGTAATTCACGGATTCTAAAAAAAGATACAGATCTGGGAATACCTCTTCCACTCTATCAACAAATATACACACCGTTAAATATATCAATTCAATGAATTAATTCCTTCTATTAATACTGAGTAAAATATATCAGGCCTTCAGGGAAAGTATCTTTTCAAAACATTTTTATTCGATAGCTTTCGGGCACGGACGCCCCTCTACAGGATAAAACATGGTATAATTTATAATAATTAATTATACCATGTTTTCACCTGTAAAAGGGCGTCCGTACCCGAAAGCTAGAGAATAAAAATGTTTTGAAAAGATACTTATCCCTGAAGGCCTGATATATTTTACTCAGTATTAATAATATATTTAACACGGCCAGACTTGTGTGGCCTGGCATTATCATCTATGAAAGCAAATTTCAGACCGGATACATTACTAAATAAATTAATGGGCAAATGACTAACCATCATGATAAACATTAGCGTTTAATAAAGCCTTTAAATATTTTTAGATACCAAATTGATATTATATAAGAAACACTTATATCAAATAATGTATTAAATACCTATTTGATACCTCCTTCCAATATGCGAAATAAACTCTGAGAGAAAAATGACAAAAACCATAAAAGGACTTAGAACCAAACACCATAAAGGAATGGCAATACATCCAGATGGCAAAAGAACCTATATTAGATGGAACAACTGTCCTGTTGTGGAACTAACACCTACCCACATATTCTCATGCCCAGCAATGGCCGCAGCTTTGCAGAAAATTGACATAGACCCATAGCAGCAGCTTTACACACTCAAGATAGTGGACATTGCTGCTGCTGTGATAGAGATGTATGGAGACATCTGAGGCTCCTCATTGGACACTTATCATTAAATTTTATATTTGAATTATTCCCAATAACAAAATAAATAAATATATAAAATCATTCAGGAGTTTATTTAATTACATTCTATCGCGCCAATATGTAAAAAAAAACCAATGATTTAGGGTCATTTTGTATTTTTTGCTAGAAAGATGGCGTCTTGGACGTTTCAATGAAGACTATTTGATGTGCAACATTATTTAGGAACATATGAAATGCATACTATTATATCGGTGATGAGATATAAACTGATGAGAAAAGGTCATCCACTTATATATCTTCTTTCTTATCTCCACTCAGTCATATCAGGATATCAAGCTTGTAGAACGTGGCAATCATCATGACTGGATGAAGTGGAATGGGTCTGCCTTTTTCATTAAGACTGGGAGCACTACTCAGTGGCAGGCCGACTTAGCTCCAAAAGAAATGGCCGCCTCTGACATGAGGAACAGACACCATGGACAGCCGCTCCTAACATAGAGTACAGACTCCTCATGCATCCTTGGATCAGGTGCCCTTACAAGGTACTATCAGCCGGGCCAACTGAGCCCAGGTTTTTTAGCAAGCATGTTACATCTCCTCCTTTTTTATTCGGGCTTGGTACCGGAAAGATGGAGTTGGTAACTTATATATAATAGAGATCAATGTTATTTTACAAAGGAATTAACCAAAATTTGTGATGTAGATTTTTACCCCATCGATGATGGAAAGGCCACATTTTGTGTAAGTAGAAAATAAACAATTCTAATGTTTATAATTGAAATGTCTTCAAATTTTCTATAATTCTGTTGTTTACTCAGTTCAAATTTAGTATTTATGTAGATTATAATATAACGTGATTAATTCGTATAGTTATAATGATCAAGATTATTGCATTTAAGGTAATAATTCGTCATCTATATATGTTATAAATAAAACTGTAATGTTTTGAATTTGATCAATTGATATCAAAATTTATTGTATTAGGTATTATAACCCCCCAATATGTCCATATATTGAAGATAGAACTTTCCTGGCCGGTATTCATAGTTTGTTAACTTAATTTACATTTCGGCTAGGAATTGTTATTATTTTATATAACATTCAGGCTCGGGGGAGTGTTTTTGAGATCTTTGATAAGATGGTTAAAATATAAGGAATGTTTTGTCCTTGCATACTTGATCATAGTCTTCTCTAGTTGCCATCTTGAATACCTCTGTATCAAAATTGGTCTTGATTATCTTGAATATAGTGGTTGCCTGGCTGACATTCTTTGTTCTTTACCTGCGGAGAAACTGAACAAACTGCTCATCACCTTATTTATGACTGTCTGAACTTTGCAGAAGTGAGACATCGATTGTTCCCTGATCTAAATCTTATCATTACTCTCCACAATTCATCCTATCATACTTCATCCCTAAGGTTGGAAATAGTCGTTATTTCTCCTTAAAATAAATTTCGATTTTTCGTTCAAAAGAAACACATGCGGGATAATTTTCAAATTTCGTTCTACAATTATAACCGAATTATATTGTATTATAATCTAAATCATTTAACTCTCTTACATCAGCCACTTTGTCTATATAAGTTTTATGAACTCCATCGAATAATATATATACATGTGAATCTGAAAATATTTAATTCTAAGCTATAATTTGTTTGTTGTTTTGTTTGTTTCCTCTGTAATAGGCGCAACTATTTAAATATCGTGCCTAGTTGATTAATAAAAAAAAATCATAGTTATTTCAAATAAATGACATTTCGGACAGAGAGAAATTGTTTTATTTTCTCACACACTCAGGATCGGGGAAATGCTATTGAGATCTTTGAAAAAAAAAAAACAATTTTTGGCCTAAGTGCCTTAAGTCGATAGTTTGTTCGAATACCACAACTAAGAGACCGTCATTTAGTATCGAATATCTAAGCAAAATTGTCTATTACAGAATTTGAATTTTAAAAGGCTCTCTGGTGCACATATCTAAGCAAAAATATCTATTACAGAATTTGATTTTTAAAAGGCTCTCTGGTGCACATATCTAAGCAAAATTATCTATTACATAATTTGAATTTTAAAAGGCTCTCTGGTGCACATATCTAAGCAAAATTGTCTATTACAGAATTAGAATTTTAAAAGGCTCTCTGGTGCACATATCTAAGCAAAATTGTCTATTACAGAATTTGAATTTTAAAAGGCACTCTGGTGCACATATCTAAGCAAAATTGTCTATTACAGAATTAGAATTTTAAAAGGCTCTCTGGTGCACATATCTAAGCAAAATTGTCTATTACAGAATTTGAATTTTAAAAGGCTCTCTGGTGCACATATCTAAGCAAAAATATCTATTACAGAATTTGATTTTTAAAAGGCTCTCTGGTGCACATATCTAAGCAAAATTATCTATTACATAATTTGAATTTTAAAAGGCTCTCTGGTGCACATATCGAAGCAAAATTGTCTATTACAGAATTAGAATTTTAAAAGGCTCTCTGGTGCACATATCTAAGCAAAATTGTCTATTACAGAATTATAATTTTAAAAGGCTCTCTGGTGCACATATCTAAGCAAAATTGTCTATTACAGAATTTGAATTTTAAAAGGCACTCTGGTACACATATCTAAGCAAAATTGTCTATTACAGAATTAGAATTTTAAAAGTCTCTCTGGTGCACATATCTAAGCAAAATTGTCTATTACAGAATTTGAATTTTAAAAGGTTCTCTGGTGCACATATCTAAGCAAAATTATCTATTACAGAATTTGATTTTTAAAAAGCACTCTGGTGCACATATCTAAGCAAAATTATCTATTACAGAATTTGATTTTTAAAAGGCTCTCTGGTGCACATATCTAAGCAAAATTATCTATTACAGAATTTGATTTTTAAAAAGCACTCTGGTGCACATATCTAAGCAAAATTATCTATTACAGAATTTGAATTTTAAAAGGCTCTCTGGTGCACATATCTAAGCAAAATTATCTATTACAGAATTTGATTTTTAAAAAGCACTCTGGTGCACATATCTAAGCAAAATTATCTATTACAGAATTTGATTTTTAAAAGGCTCTCTGGTGCACATATCTAAGCAAAATTATCTATTACAGAATTTGATTTTTAAAAAGCACTCTGGTGTACATATCTAAGCAAAATTATCTATTACAGAATTTGATTTTTAAAAGGCTCTCTGGTGCACATATCTAAGCAAAATTATCTATTACAGAATTTGATTTTTAAAAATCACTCTGGTGCACATATCTAAGCAAAATTATCTATTACAGAATTTGATTTTTAAAAGGCTCTCTGGTGCACATATCTAAGCAAAATTATCTATTACAGAATTTGATTTTTAAAAAGCACTCTGGTGCACATATCTAAGCAAAATTATCTATTCCTGAATTTGAATTTTAAAAGGCTCTCTGGTGCACATATCTAAGCAAAATTATCTATTACAGAATTTGATTTTTAAAAAGCACTCTGGTGCACATATCTAAGCAAAATTATCTATTACAGAATTTGATTTTTAAAAGGCTCTCTGGTGCACATATCTAAGCAAAATTATCTATTACAGAATTTGATTTTTAAAAAGCACTCTGGTGCACATATCTAAGCAAAATTATCTATTACAGAATTTGATTTTTAAAAGGCTCTCTGGTGCACATATCTAAGCAAAATTATCTATTACAGAATTTGATTTTTAAAAAGCACTCTGGTGCACATATCTAAGCAAAATTATCTATTCCAGAATTTGAATTTTAAAAGGCTCTCTGGTGCACATATCTAAGCAAAATTATCTATTACAGAATTTGATTTTTAAAAAGCACTCTGGTGCACATATCTAAGCAAAATTATCTATTACAGAATTTGATTTTTAAAAGGCTCTCTGGTGAATTAAATTGGCAAAATCGTTGGAAAGGTTCACCACTGATTAGCCAAGCACTCCCAATATTTTTCATTACAGTAAGAACAGTAGAAAGTTTGACATTAATGTAAAAAAAAAAATACATACCTAATATAGTTTCATTTCATTTATTTGCGTTTGAAATTAGAAATTAAATAAATTGATTTATTAATTATAGAGGCCTAAAACAAATTATTGTTAAATAACCAATAGTAGATTCAAATTAATTAGCTAATTTTTAATGTATTTTTTTCTAAAAGGTTTTCACGACTGCATACAATTGGCAAAATACTTATGTATAAAATAAGAAAATAAATATCTAGTAATACTTATCTCTACTCATAATACTCATCTCGTACTTCTTTCTGTTTAGTCATTGTAAAGCCTGTAGAAGGACGTCTGAAAGCTTGATAATAAAGTTCGTATAAGATACTCCTCTTCAATCGCCGTTTTATTTTGATAACATAAATACCTATCTCAGCAATATTATATACCACATATATATATATACCGCTTATATATGTAAATATATTGTAGAAATTCTAAAAAGTGCAAAGATATTTGAAAACAAGTTTTATATAATTCATTTTCGAAACTATTTTAGAGGCGTAATATTCTTTTTGAAATTAAACAATTTATACTGTCCTTACTGCAATGGAAAAATTAATCGAATTTTGATAACAGATGGCGCGCTAGTGCATCATATTATAAATCGAATTTTGATAACAGATGGAGCGCTAGTGCATCATAATACATCTCACTGATATTATATAGAAGCAATAATGTGATTTTGATATAGAACCAATTAAAATTACTATAATTGATTTTAAACTATTTTGCAAGAATATTTTTGTATATTCCAATATTGTACTATAAAAAAAATAATTCATTCCCACAGGGCAACGATATACAACCGGCGGGACCTCCAAATACGCCCTTCATAAGGCACAGACCCAGCAAGAAAAGGTAAGACTCCTTCAAGTAACAGATGCAGTTTATGATGAATGATTATTTTCAGATGCCTTCCCACTTCTGAGAAGAATAGTCCCGTCACCAACCGACTAAAGAAAGTCAAAAGGCGCCTCAAAGATCTCAAGGCAAAATTACAATACGTGAATTTTGAAGGTAATTATATCGTTCTACTTAGCTATAAATCTCGTGTATATAAAGAATTAAACATTTTAAAGACTACACAAGACTACTGAGGGTCGGCGGAAGGCTGGTTAAACCGTTTGGTTTTCGACCTCTACGACCCGGGTTCCATTCCTGCATTGGATATTTTTTCTTGATTAAAAAAAAAATGCTCCAATGGCCCTCGATTCTTGCAAAAGTCCAACCCCACCAACGAGTGCAAGTAACCAAACGGGTTTTTGGTACATTTGTAAGTGCAAAGACGAACTGCTTTTCACATGTGTAGACATGTGGTGCGCTTACAGTAAAAGCAGTCGCTAACCACCCACCATTATTATCATGGCCTGTACCAGGTGTACTAGGGATAATTAAAAACTACATGTACCCGTAAAAATATTAATTGGACTAAAAAATGTAAATATGTAACATCATTTATTTGCATAATCAAAATATTCGTAAATACTGTGTGTGACTTTACACCTTAGTTATAAAACGATATATTGACGTGACAACGTCTTAAATTAGGTTGCGGCTGGGAGTCACTTATGAAAAAGTGTAACGCCCGGTAACGTTACGATGAGTCACCGAACGAGAGTGCCGCGCGCGCAGCTGCGCGCGCAGCGCTAGAGAATTAGGCGCATTGAATCGGCGCATGCTTGTCTCTGTCTTTGTCTTTCTCGAACGTTCTTGGCGTTGGAAAAACAAGAAAGCGTCATAATACAAGTTCACACGTGTGGTTAAAGTATCGTCAGCTGTGTCTGTAGTGAAAATGTGGAGTGCTTAGATTCGTCATTTACAACAACTACAACAATAAAGGTAAATAATTGTACACTGATATTTCATTATCGTAAACTATGATTGATTGATTAATTGTTAGATTGACACAAAAGTTGAGAAACTGAGTTTATAGGTTATGTCATACTATTGATAAATGTTGATAGTGTTAATTAAATTATTAGTTTAAAATTAATTAATTAATTAATTATTATTTTACAAATTTTAAATAGTTTCAAATTTATTTAGCAAAAATTTGAACCTTCGATCTGAATAAATGTTTTGATTTTCGAATTGATTCTTTAAAATTACAAATATTAAGAAAAAGTGGCAGATATAAGAAAACTTTATTTAAACTGTGTTGAGCAAGAATTTTAACATTTAATTTAAGTAAATGTTTTAATTTTCAACTTCATCATTTACAATTACAAATTTTATTTAATTTCAAATTTATTTAGCAAAAATTTGAACCTTCGATCTGAATAAGTGTTTTGATTTTCAAATACCAACACGGCTGGTGGAGTGGCGATCTATCGTAAATTATCATCGACATCTACGGCGGAAGTGTTCCAAGTTGCGATTACAGACGTAACTCGTGTCATTAAAACCAAGGGTGACATGTGCATGACTGAAGTTACTTGCTTCGCCGCTAATACTAGCTTCAAGTTTATACTCGGTGCTGTATACACTGCGTGACATTGAAAATGGAACACCAAGAAAAAGTGGCCAGAAAATTATGCAAATTTCAGGGTAGACGCGCTTAACCGAGTTAGGCAAATGATGTAAAATGCGTAGCTCTCGTGCGTACATGGAGTAAGATATAAGAGAAGGAACTTGCAGAAAGGACAGTATTCGTGTCGTTATTTCTTCAAGGAAAATCATTGTAGAAATTTTGTTCTTGTGTCAAAAGACACGTGTAATAACAGAGAATGCCAGGTCATCGTAAACGGAGGCAGTTCAAGCAGACAGACGTTTTACGAGGGGCATGGTGATCGGACTGAAAAGGGCAGGTTGGTCCATACGTCAAATCGCAGCTGATACACACCTTGGTGCGTCCACGGTGCACCGACTGTGGAGAAGATGGTTGGAAAAAGGAAATGTGGCAATTTATAGGAATGTCATTGCAACCATAGTGACGTCAGCACGTGTGGATCGGCGTATCCTTCGACAAGCAGTGGCGCCCCACAAGCCACTTGTACCGCCATCCTGCAACATGTGCAAAACACCCTAGATCATTCCATCTCGACCAGAACCATTTCCCGTCGATTGGTTGCTAATGGCTTGCACTCATGCCGTCCGCTAAGAAGACTGCCATTGACCCCACCGAATAGGCGCCAACGTTTGGAATGGTGCCGGGCTAGATCGACGTGGATGACGGAATGGCACAGGGTCGTGTTCTCAGATGAGTCGCGTTTCTGCTTGTCCAGTGATAGTCGCCGTGTACGCGTGTGGCGTCGACGTGGACAAAGGTCCAATCCGGCAGCAATTGTGGAACGCCCCACCGTGCGACAACGTGGAATCATGGTTTGGGGCGCAATCGCGTATGATTCCAGGTCACCTTTACTTCGTATTCAGGGCACTATGACGGCCCAACGATACGTTGATGATGTGCTGCGACCGGTGACACTCCCCTACATTCAGGGGGTACCCAATGCCCTTTATCAGCAGGATAACGCCCGACCGCGCACTGCTCGCATTAGCCAACAAGCTCTGCAAGATGTACAGATGCTTCCCTGGCCACCGTACTCTCCTGATCTCTCACCAATCGAGCACGTCTGGGACATCATTGGACGCCGTTTGCATGCCTTGCCACAGCCGCGTTAAGAAGACGTACTGTGGCAAATGGTTGAGAGGGAATGGAGAGCCATCCCTCAGGACGCCATCCGTACTCTGATTGACTCTCTACCTAGACGTGTTGCTGCGTGCATCGCCGTCCGCGGTGGTCCTACTTGCTAATAAGCCGACGCCGTTCTCGCTCTGTATTATGACTATCATTTTGAAATAAAGATCACTTATTGTTCGTCCCTGTCTCTCTCTGTCTGCCGAGTTTCATTACTTTCTGGCCACTATTTCTTGGTGTTCCATTTTCAATGTCACGCAGTGTATATTCATCCAGGAGCTAGTATGCAGGATATTGGAATGTTACTATGGCAAGGACTCGGTCCGTACATTCACAACAGCCAGTACGTGCCACCGTTCGTGCAAGTTGATTCTAGTATACCGATTCTTCTGTGTGGTGATTTTAACAAAAACGTAAAGCCTGACAACTCGTTTCTTAATTTCATGAAAAATACGTATAATCTTGATTGCGTATCAAACGTTTCTAAGTCAACTACGTTAAAAGGAACAACTATCGACTTGACTTTCGCAAGACACATTACAGCAGAAACACTTCCTTTCATTTCATATTTCTCCTATCATCGTCCTATCCTCAACAAAATCACTCAAATAGGAATTAGTTAAGTTCAAGTTTACATGTACAATGTTTTAGTAAACAAAATATATTTCTATAGTTAAAATTTGAGCAATTCTTATTTCATTTAATTCCTTGTTCCTATTGTGCAATTTAATTATATTCATATCAATAAATATTCTACCGTTGTCACGTAAAATCTTCGCCGTAAAACCGACTTTACAGGCAACCATTGTTTTTTTTTTGAATTGTTAAAAACGTTAAGTGATTAGTTAAAAACTTAAATTCAAAGCAGAATATTATATTGTTCTTTCAATGAAATATACTCATTTCCAAATAATATATAAATAACATTTTATTGAATAGTTTTGCAAAATAATTATTTCATTAAATCAAAGGTCAAGAAGTTAATGGCGGAAGATATGCAGATTGCTAATGATGTGGTAATTGCCGAATGTCATCGCCTGGGCAGGGGACCAAAGGCGCCTATTCTGATTGAAGTTCCTGATCACGAGTCCAGAATAAGTCTCCTAAAGAACTCATCCAAACTTCGAATACTCAACATTTTTATGATCAGGGATTACAGCCTCCAGATTTGAGACCAGAGAAAAATATTAATAGAAAAGATAAAGGAACTTTACAAGAAAGGTATAAGATCGAAGTTGAGGGAAAATAAACTTCTCCTAAACGGCATCAACTACATGGTAGTGGAGGGACAGGTGATGAATACCAAAGGAGAACCATAATAGCTAGAGGCACACCCGCGGATCTCCGTAAATAGATGTAAATATTCAGGTAATAAAATACATACAAATAAAGATGCACAATCTAGAAACAAAACTCAACTAAAAGGAACTCCTCATATTTCACATAGCAAGACTCATACCATTGAAAAGTCAACTTGAGGGCACAAATCTGAAACATAATAAAATTAAGATCGAAAAAATAAAACCAATGATTGACATAGCTAAAAACGAACGATTCATGTATTAGAGATTTGGTTCACTATTTCTTCCAATGCCCTCTCTTAACAGAAAAACGTACTGAAATTTTCCCAAGCCCTAATTTTGGTCAATTTAGATACCATCGCATATGTCAACTTCTCTCTTCAGCTCTGGATGATGAATTACTTATTGTTATATACTTTAAGTTCTGCACAGAAGCTGGGCGCATGAGAAAGAATGCAGGGCAAGGGATACTAGAGGATGACCCATCTGTAAATAGGTAACTGAATGTGAGACAACTTTATTTTGTTGTAAATGCTTCCTCTTCCCTCTCCTCTTGTTGATGTGTAAATACGGCGAATCCTGTATGGGGCGGAATGCCCTAAATAAAGGCTTTTGTTGTTTGTTTGTTTGTTTATTTCATTAAATCCTGTTAACTATCTCCAATAATATAATGTTGAAAGAATATTGTTGAATATAATAAATATATTTAGATAGACAATAGATATAAAAGCATTTTAGAAGCATTCATAAATGAAAACGGAGTTAAATTATTGTTGTTTTGGTAAAGAATGTTAAGGTAAAATGTTAATAAATAAATTAACACTCTTCATTTTTGTAGATGAGGAAGAAGATCGCCAAAATTCAACAAATTCAGAAGAGGTAACTACCTAAATTATTAATTAAAGGTCAAAATGCATTTATATAATATAAATCACAAATAATTAAAATAAATAATTAAGTAGTTTGAGGTGTTTATACGTATATTGAAAATGTAAAATGGTATATTCAGACTTAACGCTTTAAGCTATTCATACTACTTTAAGTTATTCTAAATATGAACATTGTAAGGAACAAACTATTAGGATATACAATTATCTTAGTATAAGCTATAGAAAAATAATAATTTATTTCTAAATATCTATTGAAGATAGAAGTAGCATAGTCGACATTTCACAGTTCTCAAGTTCGAACAGAAACCCATTAAACCTTTTCTGACCGAATTGCTTCATATATTTATGAACTTAGTTTTTGAATGTATTTAGAATTTTAAATTAGTTGATTTGATCTTTTTTTGTTTAACTGGACTTAAAATATATATTCTACGAATAATATTTTTTGACAATTTGTAGAAATATATAAAAATAATTGTCAGTCTTTTATAGAATTGTTTCTTAATATACAGTTTGTTGAAAGAAACTTGGCCTGAATACTTACTCTCTAAGCCTTTATTCAATAATTTTATCAATAGATTATGTTTTCTAAATGTATATGTATATATATTATATATATTTGAAAAATTAAAAATAAATATCAGGTAAACAATTTCTTTTAATTTCATATTTGCAAGCTTTCGGGCAAATATACTGTTCTTCAACAGGCTGATACTCTATTTTTATATTATATAATTTTCACTTTTTCAAATAATTTCTGGGTAACTATTGCTCATATATATTATATATAACAATCTTCTCTTTTAAAATATAAGAATCAATAGAATTTAATCTATGATTATATCTGATATGAGAACTCAATGAACTCAAAAATTTAGAAAATTTCTCATGATTCATGTGTGTATATGTGTTAAGGCGTCTACAAATATGATAATTCTTAACTAAAAATAAACTATCTTTCTGAAAAATCTAATTACATATTGAGTGAATGGCTTATATTTAAATTTTTAAATATAAAACTTAAAAAAAAAGTTTATAACATAAAATATAATTAAACATATATTTTTAATTAAAAGTTCCTAATTGTGTATAAAAAATATAGTTTTTATATTCATTACAAGTATAAAAAATAAATTGAAATAAAGGTTTGTTATCAGGCGGATTCTGTGGACACGTCTAAAGACACAGATAGCAAAGGCCAACCACTTCGGGATGAAAAGTAAGATTCATTAGACATTTTAAAACCAAGATAACACTCACCTGTCTATTCCAGAATCTTGTTGGACGAAGAACATTGCCTGAGCAAGGATACCAACAAGAAGTATCTTCGCAATTGGTGCTGCCTTGGCTCCAAATACGTACCATCAAGCCCTGAAACACCAAAGCCTGAAGGTGAGAGAGGTATTATAAAAATATTTTGAGTCATTTTCAGAAGTGAGAGAAGACTAGATGGAATTGTGTATGATCGAAACTGAATATCTTTAAAGCTGACTAATTATTAATAGTCGAGTTATTTATAGCAATTTCATTTATACAAGAATGGTGTCTCTCAAACAGCTTTTTTTTATTCTTTAAAAATATTGGTTTATTCAGATCTATTAAGGTAGATATTTTCTATAATATCAAAATAAGACAAAAAACTGGTTTTTCTATTAGAATTACTCTACAATTTCATACATACATATTTATGTGAACAATAATACCCAGAAATTATTTGAAATGGGAAAAATATATTTATTGTGTAAGGTTTCTTTCAATATAGGATTTTGCAAGTACTTGCATGTTAAAGAGCAGTAAATTTGTTCTAAACACATATTTTCATAAAATAATATTCAAAATTATAATACTTTACCTGATTATATTTTAGATTTGAAAATACTGAATTATAACTCATATAAAAGTGAAATGATAAAATATTAAGAGTGTCTGATCTATCAATGAGATAAATCATTCTTGCGATTTTGCTGCGTTGTGAGAGTTCAACAGGGAAAGCCAGCCATTACTTAATCATATAAGTAAAAAGGTTTTAGACATTCCTTTATTTTTTGAAAAGAAAATTTAAGCGCATTGATAATTAATAATTCAGAAAAAACGTGGCTTGTTAATGCCAAGTAATAAAACTGTTGAAAAAATTGTATGGAGTCGTAGAGGAAGAGAAAGATCCTTCATTACCCAAAGGTATAAAACAATAGAAGAAGGACAAAAGATCAAACTATAAGTACATCAGCAGTTCACGCCGGCCTGCCCTATTCACCTAACCGCTATCTAACTAACAATCCAACAAGGCCAGCGTTATATAGGCAGAGATGTCAATTTGTATAGACGATACTAAAACACTATGAAAATATCAGTAATATCAAATACCGTAAAAATATCTGCAATTGTTAATTTCAACAGAAACAATATTGTTAAATAATTAAAAAGGTTTCTGTATATAAGTTTGGCATCAGGTGACATTTTAGTCGTTTAACTATGTTCTCCTGTAGAAGGGCAGAGATGTCAATTTGTATAGACGATACTAAAACACTATGAAAATATCAGTAATATCAAATACCGTAAAAATATCTGCAATTGTTAATTTCAACAGAAACAATATTGTTAAATAATTAAAAAGGTTTCTGTATATAAGTTTGGCATCAGTCGGCGTTTCATTCGTTTAATTATGTTCTCCTGTAGAAGGGCAGAGATGTCTGAAAGCTTTAGACGGCTTTGATAAAATAAAAAGAAACTCATCTCCAGAACTTTTAATTATATAATTTATGTCCAGGATATTTAAATCAATTTAAAATATATTATATATATTATAGGTGAAACAGGAAGATCAATACAAATTAGACTTAATGAACACAACAGAAATATCAGAACTAAAGACCAACGTTCAATGATCTATCAACATATTGCTAAGACCGGTCACGAATTCAGCATAACAGAAACCAAATGCCACTACAAAAATATTAAGAACAATTATCAACGGTTAACTTTAGAATCTCTCATTTCCAATAAATATATTAACATAAACAGGAAGATACCATCACAATTCCTTAGATATCTTAGAAGAAATCAGTAGATCAATTTTATAGGTTCTGGATGCCCTAAAATATAAATAGATATATACCATAAATTTGTTAAATTATATATCAATTTTAAAATTTCAGTTGTAAATATCCACGCTACACGCATTTGTATTTGTAAATATTTCTTGTAAGATATAGTCGAAATATATAAATATATTAGCCCGTTGAAGAGCGATTATCGATTGAAAGCTAGCAATTTAAAAAAAATCATTGTGAAGAAATAGTTTGTAATTTTAAAATTTTCACAATGTCATCATGAATAAAAAATATTGTATACTCGTATATAAATATACCTAAATGGTGGCTGGATATAAGCCTGAATATAAATAAATTATTTTTTATATTTTATATATATTGAGATTTATTCTATATATATTATTTCTTAACAATTCAATTATGTTAATATAAAATTATTTTCAATTCGATTTATTTTAGAAAATATTCCCGCAGTTCCATATTTGATAGCTCTAATATAGAAAAAGCTATTTATATAAAATATTTGATCAAAATGGTTGTCAAAACCAAACACAAAATATTCTAGAAAGAAGAGAGAGATCAGGCCAATATAACATACACTCATGGACAAACAATAAAGAAGTGGAAAGTATTAAGAAGACAGAGACAATTTCGTTCACACTTGGTTATCTCGTGTATCTTCAATAAAGGTTACTGTGTATCAAATATCTTTCAGAGTTATTGTCTCAATCTTGATATAAATTATGAAAGGTATCTGAGTGTAGATAGTGTAGATATCATTCAAATTCTTTTAAGCAGATATTCACATATTGATCGCAAGATGCTATGAAGATTCTCAGGGATTTATTCCAACCAAAATACCAATTTAAATTTCTCACAATTTAGCAAATAATTAAAAAACACATTGATTATTTAATTTATTAATTTTTTGAGTCAAAAGGCTATCCATCAAATAGGTTTATATAAAAGGGAGTACCTGGATCTGCAAAGAATCAATGAAGGACCCAGCTAGTGTAAATAGATATGAAAAAATCCCCGAACCTTATGTGTGTCTTTTAACCTAATTATTTTTCTAATAATCGCAGTCAACTTCATTTGTTTCTATTTTTTATTTATTTATATTTTGTTTCAAAAACATTATATATAATATACTGCATAACTAATTTTAAGAAGGCCTTTAATTTTCATTAAAAATATATTTTATTATCATTACTTTCAATTTTAATTTTTTAATGTATTATTATCATTAATTATTTTTTTTTATTTTAAAAAGAATATTACGCCTCTAAAATAGTTTTGTAATTTGATAACAGATGGCTCGCTAGTGCATCGTAACATAATTATTTTTTTACCAATGACAAAGTTGTTTTCATGTGATCTACAATAATTTGTAAATTAAGTTTACTGTACAATAAATTGACAACGAGGGAGCAATCTTTCGAAATATTTTGAGAAAAAAAAATATTATTTTCTTTTTACAGATACAGGTACGCCGTTTTATATAAACTTATTAATTTTTGTTTGATTCAGACAAACCCTACAGAATTTAAAATATAATTGTCGTGTTATGGCGTTGAACACTAGTGATGTTCGAACTAATAAACTAAATATAATTATTTCACGTTTTTTTTTTCTTTTCTATCACACATATAAAACTGTTGCACAATTATATAGATTAAGCTTTATATTAACTGCTCTTAAACAGCTTCTACTCTAATAGGCTTTTTAAAATCGTCAGAATTTCAAATTATTCGAAATATGGAAGAATTTTGAACTCAAATTAAGGATTTATATTACATACTCAAATAAATTACAAGAAATGGTTCAAAGAGATGATATCCCTAGAAGAATGATATACCTTTACCAAAGTGTGTTCGAGTTGAGTTAAAATGATTTCAATATTATTACTTACTATCAAATTGATACTAATCTATATACAGAATATGTTGCAGGATTGCCATTCCAAAGACACCACACTACAGGCCTATATAATTTAGGCAATACATGCTACAACAACGCAATAATGCAATGTCTCGCGCATTCAACTCCCGTCTTGGAGACTTGCCTTGTGGAATTCGGGCCGGAAGACATCAATTCTGAGAGCATCAATGGCGGCATATTGCTGATATCATTTGGAAAGCTTTTGAAGGCAATGTGGCAGGAAGAACTTCCTATAAGACCAATCGCCTTTCACGAAAAAGTTGGGCTTATAGAATCCAAGTTCGGAGATTATTCCCAACAAGATTCTATGGAATATCTTCAATATCTGCTCAACCAACTCCACAATGAAATCAGGCGGACTGAAGAATTCACAACAAGTGACGAAAGCATTGATGGAGCCCTAAAGTCCTGGAAAGAATACAACAACCAAGAAAACAGCCAAATAGTCAATATATTTGCTGGCCAAATTGTCAATGCAATCTGCTGCCAGTCTTGCTCATATATCTCAGAGAATTTCGAGGTCTACTGGGATTTGTCACTAGCCATCCCTGAAATAATCAGCCCTTCCCTAATGGATTGTTTCCACCAGATATTGGAACCCGAGATTCTGAATGACTACAAATGCAACAACTGTAATGAAAGTGGAGCAATTAGAACACACTGCATATCCCAATGGCCACAAATAATGGTTATCCAGCTTAAAAGATTTTGTTCTTTCCAAAAGATCAATAAGATGATCAAATTTCCATTCAATTTGGATCTTTCAACATTTGGACCGGCCACAAAATACAATCTTTATGGTGTCGTGAACCATTATGGAGATATGGAGTATGGACACTACATCGCAACTTGCCTGAATCCAACATCCTCAAAATGGCACAAATATGATGACCATATCGTATCAAGCATCGATTTAAACGATGTAATTACTGCCAATGCCTACATTCTCTTTTATAAGAAAATGGAATGAAATGCGGCAGCGGCCTCATCAAATTTATTGAGGTAATCCTTAATTCTAAGTATTTATATATAATGTTAATATTTTAGTAAATTAAATTTATAAATTTAATTGTCATCTATCAATAATAGTAGATGATATTATTGGAAAGAAACACATTTCCAGGAAATTTATTTGTTACAAGTTTTATTATTAATATCGTAACATAGAAAATTAGGAAAGACAAACTTCAAGATGACACAGCACTTTCAGCAAAAGGAAAGAACAAAATCAAAATTTATAAGCAATGAAGGAAGTTTCCAGAGAGTAGGAAAATATAAATAATATAAAAATATAAAAAAATCTCTATATATAAAATATAATAAATACTTTGCTACAATAGTCAAAACGAAACATATATATATATATATATGTATGTTATTAAAAATAAAAAAAGGCATATCCTGACCAGGAGCACATGTCAGGGAACAGGCTGAATCAATGTTCAGTTGATTTCTGTTCCACCAGATGGCGCTCTGCCTTCTTAAAAAGAGCATGTGCTCCTGGTCGAGATATGGCTTTTTTATTTTTAATATCAACAGCTGACCTTTTTATTTTTCTATTGTTTTTTCATATATATGTTATATAAAAAGTTAGTTTATTTTAAAATTATAATTTCTAGAACAAAAACTACTAATTTAAAATGACCGCCAGATGTCGCGGCTTTAGACTCTAAAACCCCACTCTTGTTGTTTCCCGTTGGTCTGCTCAAATCTTTTTGCAGATATGTAAATATGTAATTGAAGGTAATTGTGATTCGAAGTTTTTTTATTATATTTTCTAAGACTTCTACGACTGCAATAACAATGCCACAATACTCTCATGTATTGCAAAATCGAGCAATTTCTCGATTCTTTATATCAAATATTAAGCAAATTATTCTACCACGAAAAAAAAAATTATCATAACATATGCATGGCTTTTCTTGATATATCAAGAAAATGGGTAGGCCAATAATCAGGAACAGACTAAATCAATGTTTAGTTGATTTATGTTCCGATAAATGGCACTCTGCCATCTAAAAAGCAAATGAGCTTTTGGTTAGGATATACCTTCATTATTTTAAATACAAGGTGTGTCCCATAAGTTCCCGGACTGGGTCCATAAAAAAAAAGGTAAGATATATATATTTTTAAATTATTAAAACTTTTTAAAGTAATCCCCCCTTGCTTCAACGCACCAGCGCCATCGTTTCCCCAAATTGTCGAAACAGTTTTTCTAGATTTCTTTTGGAATGCTCTTCAATGCCAACAGCGATTTTTCTATTATGTCATCCCTGGTGTCAAAATGTCTTCCTTTTAGAACTGTTTAAGTTTAGGGAACAGGAAAAAGTCATTTGGTGCGATGTCTGGGGAATAGGGTGGTTGAGGTAGGATTTCTGTCCCGTTTTTAGCCAAAAAAACTCGTCACCAAGTGCGCTGTGTGAGGGCGAGCATTGTTATGGTGTAGGATCCAGTTACCATTAGGCCATTTTTCTGGCATTTTTTTTCGAATCGCTTCCCTTAGATGGCGAAGAATGTCCAAATACATTTCCTTAATAACCGTTTGGCCTGCAAGAAGATACTCATGATGAACAATGCCCTTGTTATCCAAAAAAGCGACCAGCAACACCTTGTTTCTGGATTTCAATATCCTGGATTTTTTTGGTCTAGGCTCACCCTGACCTCTCCACTCGGCATATTGACGCTTGGTTTCAGGGTCATAGTCATAGACCCATGTCTCGTCGCCTGTGATTATCTTGTCTTTCCATTCCGGATCCGTTCTTGTCATTTCCAAAATGTTCTCACAGGTTGCAAGCCGACACAGTTTTTGCTCATTAGTGAGGAATCTTGGGATGAATTTTGCAGGAGTCTTTTGGAGCTTCAAATCTTTGGTTACGATACTTCCAATCGTTGTTTTAGAGATGCCTGTGTCTTGCTCTAGCTCCAGCAAAGTGGTTCGAGGATTTTCTTTTATCAAATCGGTGATTTTATCACATTTTGGGCGCTCTTGCTGAGGATCATCTTCAATAGAAATTCTGCCAGCTTTAAATCTAGAATGTCATTCAAAAACAGTTGTTCTTTTTGGGGGGTCATTGGGGAATGCTTTATTAGGCATTTTAAAAGTTTCGGTTGCTGATATTTGAAGTTTCACACAAATTTCTATGCAAATCCTCTGCTTCAATTTTTGTTCCATCGTAAAATCGCCGCAGCGCTAGGTGTGACCTTTAAATAAATTAGAATGACCTTAGTGCGCGCTAATGTACCGCCTCGATATTGGTACCACCGTGTTCCCAGATATTTTTTCCACAATAAACATTCAAATTCATTTACATTTTTCATTTTTTTTATGGACCTAGTCCGGGAACTTATGGGACATACCTTGTATATATTCGTCAGAATCAAAAATGGTTGTTATTTATTATTTGTAAAAAAAATTATATTTTGATCCAATTTTATATTGATAAATATATCACTTTTTATCTATCTCTTTCTTTCGGCTTTATATAATACTAAAATATAATAAATTCATTCTGTTTTCATAAAAAAAATACAAAATAGATTTCAATTATTGAAAAAAATAAAAAAATTAAATCTACTGTTTAATTTATTATATTCGTTAATACTATAATATTAATTCAGGGGATTATTTCAAATAGGAATACTAATTCACACATTCAGCTAAATAAAACATTTTGTAATATCAACACAAGGTAATAAGACCAAATCCAAATAAATAAATAGTTTGTGATGTTTCTTTAACAGCGTTACGTCTCACACTATTTATTTATTTGGATTGGGTTTTATTACCTTGTGTTTATATTCTATATTCCGCGCGCGCGCGAATTGTGCTTTATCATTTGGTAATATCTTTGTTATTAACATACAAAATTATATAGTTTTGAGAGTTAGGTTTAACAATATTTGATTTGTAATTATATCTTTGCAGAGGGCAATCCATCGCCAACCAACTTGCAGATCTCAGCTTTCACTGCTGCTTCTGCTTCATCGAGAGGACGGCAACAGTATGTACTCTTCTTCTCTCTTCTTCTATATGAATTACCTCATACTCTTCATTAATAGCTATAGCCCTAGGGGGGGGGGGGGGATGAGAAGTCTGACCACACCAGTCTCTCCTGGACCCTTGGAATATTTGACCAAATTCTGGTCTAAGGTGACTAACGTGGTAACAGCACCTAATTTTTAAGGAAGATCAAGCTTTACACACCCAAGATAGTGGACATTGCGACTGCTGTGATAGAGATGTATGGAGACATCTGAGGCTCTTCTTTGAACACGACAACAACAACAATAAAGTATACACACCCAAGATAGTGGACATTGCTGCTGCTGTGATAGAGATGTATGCAGACATCTGAGGCTCTTCATTGGACACGACAACAACAACAATACAGTATACACACCCATGATAGTGGACATTGCGACTGCTGTGTTAGAGATGTATGGATACACCTGAAGCTCTTCATTGGACACGACAACAACAATTCAGTATACACGCCCAAGATAGTGGACATTGCTGCTTCTGTGATAGAGATGTATGCAGACATCTGAGGCTCTTCATTGGACACGAAAACAACAATAATACAGTATACACACCCAAGATAGTGGACATTGCGACTGCTGTGTTAGAGATGTATGGAGACACCTGAGGCTCTTCATTGGACACGACAACAGCATTAATAGTCCTTTAAAATAAAATACTTTTTTTTTCTACAAAAATATTTTGACATCGTTAAAAATGTTTCAAACGCCTTTCCAAATGCTTCAAAATTCATGAGGAAGACAAAATATTTTTGACTAAATGTTAAAAAAAATTAAATAATTTCTGGTCGAAGTGTCTTTTAATTTTTAGAACTATAAATTCTGGCCATGCGCAAACTCTATTAATAGTATTTAGACTCTTCAAAATTTAGATATTTTGAAATTTTCTCAGCAGACATCATCAAAAATCTCAAGCTCCACAAGATTAATGTTATAATATGATTGGATGGATATAAGAAAGAAGAATAAAATGTTAATGTGTTGCAACTTAAATATAGAAATATACTTATATTAAGTTCGATCAAAACATATTTTGCTAGATTGTCCTGTTTTTCAAGACTACAGAATCGAAAATAATTTAGTAGTAACATATCCAAGTATTTTTATTTCCAGTAAAGAAATGCATATTAAATTCAATACCTTTTATAGATATATTTCAAATTATATAGCAACAAAAATATTTTAAGAAACTGATAATTTATATTATGATTATTGTACATTTTGCCAGACACTTCTTTCTTTTGTACACAGTTATTTTTCTCGTTTTTTTTTCTTGTCTTTATCATTTTTAACATTATATGACGATTCTATTCACAGCCTAAAATTATTGTAGAGACGATATAGACGAATGTAAAGGCATACATGTATGACAGCGCAAGTGTCCCTAGGGGGACATAGCGCATTAAAAATTAAAATAAAGTTTTAAAAAATCGTTTTAAACTGACAATTTCTATGTGATTTTGAACGATAAAAATGTAAATCTTTAAAATTTTAATTAAGCATCTTTTCTAGCATGCTAGGGCCTTTTGTGTGATATGCTATATAGATGATCTTATTAATAATGATAGCTTATCCTATGCATTTTTAAACGTTGCATTCTATCATAGAGTTGAAGGTCAATGCTTTTTTTAGAATGTAAATAAATTTAAAAAAATATATATATAAATATATAATGGTATATCGCACATATTTTATATTCACATCTGGACTTTATCATTTCTGATATTTAACATTGTTGTCTTGTGTTTCAGGCCTTTATATTCAGCTGGTTCCTCATCGAAACAACTTGATGATTTTTTTATTTTTATCTTTTATTTTCTTTTCTTCTTTTATTATTATTTTTTATTTTAAACATATTTATTCTAGAGATTTTTTTGAAATTTTCAAAATTCAAACAGGCGCCTATTATATATGCGCAATTATTGGGTTATTTGAAAAAAAAAGATATATATAATCTTTATGAATATTTGATCCTATCTATCACTGACTTACTGGTACTGTGAGGACAGGGGAAACATGTCAGATTTTTCTGGTCATTTTGGATCGGAGAAATCTGATTTTGATTGCTGAGGGTTTGACCTCAGTTTCGGCGATACAGGGTTTTACTCTGGTGGGCGTGGGAGGGAGCCCACCAGGGGAGGGGGAGAGCCCTCTCTCGTCCAAGCAGTACCAGGAAAGGATAAGGGGCGAACTGGAAGGCACAAAATTTGACATCTTTACCCCACACATGAAATATCGCAACAATTTCAAAAGTATAGTTGAATTATCGTTTTAAAATGAAATGCTCAGATTGAGTTTGTGATTAGTGCACCAGAATGGTGTAGATTATATGAGCATTTTTTTCGTGATTGAGAATGCCTCCTGATCAATTTGGAAATCTTGAAAATTTCAATCGAGCAATCTCGGGTATGAATTCGAATAAAAATATATTTGCGTTGAGATTTTAACCCCTTTTTCTTGTAGATGGCTGTCAGGAAAAGGAGAAGAGACCAGATAGTTCGGATCCAGGATCACGGCCATCTGTTCGCAAATTTTGAGGTTCTCGACTTCAGTTTAGGGTTTTTAGGGACTTACTCCCTCAGAGGTGTGGATAAGAGATTACAGGTGGAACGGATGTCCCCTCTCGTCTGGCAGTAATCTCAGAGCCTTGAGTGGTATGCCTGTGGTATAGTATGATATCCACTATTGGTGACAAATCGCAATAATTATCACCTATAACATGAAATTTATACGATGAGAAATATCAAGATTGAAGAGATTCCAAAAAACATTCCTCGATTGTGCAAAATATATTTGAAAACTTGCTTCCCATTATTTTTGGAATAACAAAATTTAGAAATATTGAATTTTTGATTGGAATGAAAGAAGTTGTTTTAAAGCGACATATAAAATGTTGGAAAAAAATCGAATCATAAAATAAAGAGAAATAATATTTTCAATCGAATAAATTACTGAATATTTTATATGAAAAATAATTGATTAACTGAATCATATTTTGCTTCCTAGAATTATCCTAAATTATAAAACAACAAATTTATATATATCTTTACAAAGGCATAATTAGGCAATGGATCGAATATTCATATCGTTTCATTAAAAAATGTAAAAAAAAAATTCTAATTTGATGATGAGTCAATAGTCAAAATATCCTATATGATGTGCATCCATTTTGAACATTTTTAAAAGAGATAAAATGAAAACTTTATCTTCAAACATAACAAAATTTCAACCACTGTGCAAGAATGAATTTTTGATTTTATTGAATTGTTAAAAGTTTGAAAATAAAAGGTGGAAATGAATATTGTCTTCATTTATTTTACACTCACAATATTCACCTAGCTCTAATAGTTTTAGCAATTTATTATTAAAACTTCTTCTATTACATAAATAAATCATCCAGGTATAGATGTTTCTTTTATTTTATTCGAAAATATTATAATTCATACAAAAGATATTTTCTTAGTTGACATACCCCAAATAATTAAAGATTTTATGTAACTACATATCTATAAATTGGGTTGGTGAAATTCACGGTACAAGTTAAATCAACGTTTAGATGATTTTTTCCGCTTAATAAGCGTTCAGCCATTTAAAATGTTCATGTGAGAGGTTAGAATGTGCCTTTCTTGTTTTTAATATCAAAACCTGACCTTTTTCTATTTTTCCTTTTTACATGATCAGTTTATATTGTTGCACCAGGTTGCGGCTTGGCAGACTCTTCAGCCTGGATTCTCTCCTGTGCTGGGTCTTGCATCTTACCAGAGCGTGTTTCAACCATCCTACAAATTTATAAAAGGGAATAACGAGATAAGTCTTCTTTAAGTAGCCACCAGAATCCTTTATTTATTTTCTCACATCAAAGAGAGCAGTGAAGTCACAGTGTACCTAAATACAAATGATGATAAATTAATAATCTGTTTTAAATAAATATCATAGAATATTTTATATAAAAATAAATAAATATATAATTTAAATTTCAAATATATTAAAACTAATATAAGAAATACGCCATTAATCATGATGTAACACTTCCCCCTCTCCAGAGGTCGTCACGTCCTCGTGATTGACCTCATCAATTCTTTCAAAATAGGGCTTGATTCTTGAGACATGGACAATCAATGGGTCTTGGCCAGGATTATCTTTTGGTTCAATTAAGTAATTTACGTTGGACAGCTTCTCTAATATTCTATATGGGCCAAAATATTTTCTCAGTAGTTTCTCACACTTTCCTATTTTCCTAATTGGTGTCCAAACTGCTACTAATTCTCCTGGTTCGTAGCTTCTTTCCATGTGTTTCTTGTCATAGTTCTTTTTCATTCTTTCTTGAGTCTTTATTGTGTTGTTAATAACTAATTTTCTTGTTCTGTTTATTTTGTCTAAGTGATGTTTTATGTATTCATCATAATCATCTTTGTCAATGTCCACCGAGATATTCCTGTCGTCCAAAAGAGACGTGGGTTCTCTTCCAAACATCAGGAAAAAGGGAGAATATCCTGTGGTTTCCTGAATTGTAGTATTGTAAGCGTGAGTGATGAATGGGAGTATTTCGTCCCAATTTTTCTGATCAGTGTTCACATACATACTGAGCATATTGATCAATGTTCTATTTAACCGCTCTGTCAATCCATTAGTCTGGGGATGATAGCTCGTTGTGAAGCAATGTTTAATCTTGCACGTTTTCATCACCTCTTTCATTAAATTACTGGTAAATTGAGAGCCTCTGTCACTAATAAGATATTGTGGGGCTCCGTGCCGAAGAAAAATATCCTCTACTAGAAATTTAGAAACTTCTTTCACTGTTGCTTCCGAGACTGCTCTTGTTTCTGCATATCTAGTGTAGTAGTCCGACAGCACGATTATCCATTTTTTCCTGTTTTTCGTAGATGGTAGTGGACCAACAAAGTCAATTCCAATTCTTTCGAAAGGAAAGTTGGCTGGGGGGATGGGCTGTAGTAGTCCAGAAGGTAATTGGTTTGAGCCTTTCCTACTTTGGCAAAGGTGACACGTCTTAACGAATTCTGAGACATCCTTTAGCATGGATGGCCAAAAATATTTACTCTTTATTCGGTACATGGTTCTGGCGACGCCCAGATGGCCATTCGACATATGATTGTGATATTCTTTCATAATTTCTCTCTTTTTATTCTCTGGAACCACAAGCAACCACGCCCTGCCTTCAGGGTTCGGGTTTTTCTTAAAGAGGCATCCATCTTCTTCTTTAAAGTTTTGCGCAATTGATCGCCTGCTTCCATTAAGGTTTTTCTTAACACTTTCGATAAATTTATCCTCTTCGTCTGTTATTTGATTTAAAAATAGCCTTTCAAAATCCTCATCCCAATCAGTTTCTGGTAAGGGCCCCCTAGATAAGCCATCGGCGTCCAGATGCTTCTTTCCCGATTTATGTATTATATCGAAGTCATATTCTTGAATTTTCAATGCCCATCTTGCCAATCGACCTGTTGGATCCTTCAAGTTTTTGAGCCAGCATAAGGCGTGATGGTCTGTTACTATTTTAAAGTGTCTTCCATAAAGGTAGGGTCGTAATTTTGACATTGACCAGACAACGGCCAGACATTCTTTTTCAGTGGTTGAATAATTTTGCTCCGCTTTACTTAGGGTACGACTCAAGTATGAGATCACCTTCTCTTCACCACCGATGTCTTGGACAAGTGTTGCACCTATGCCGATGTTGGACGCATCAGTATGAACATAAGTAGGTGCATTTGGATTGAAGTGACCTAAAATTGGTGGACTTAATAGTGCTGTTTTCAGGGTTTGAAACGCTTCCTCTTGTCTTTCTGTCCAGGTAAATGATACACTTTTTTTTATAAGGTTGGTCAAAGGGTCAGCAATTTTTGAAAAGTCTTTGATAAATTTTCTATAATATGAACACATTCCCAAAAAGGATTGTACTTCTTTGACCTTTTTGGGTCGAGGAAAATTTCTGACAGCTTTGATGTTATGTTCCGCGGGTTTTATACCATGTTTGCTCGTTATATAGCCGAGAATCTCCAATTCTTCAAAAGCAAATCGGCATTTTTTGTCGTTTAACCTTAAATTAGATTCACGAAAACATCTAAAAACAGCTTCAAGTCTTTTGAGGTGCGTTGGAAAATCCGGGCTATATATGATAACATCATCCAGATAACACAAACA
This sequence comes from Cordylochernes scorpioides, assembly GCA_030710605.1. Taxonomy (NCBI): domain Eukaryota; kingdom Metazoa; phylum Arthropoda; class Arachnida; order Pseudoscorpiones; family Chernetidae; genus Cordylochernes; species Cordylochernes scorpioides. Next base: position 12,480,299 of record CP092873.1, on the reverse strand, counting down.
AATTTGCCATCTCAGATTTCCAAGCATATTCTCCATATTTCTCTCAAAGGTAGCAGGCGCATTACAAAGTCCAAAAGGCATCACGTTGAATTCATATAATCCATGCGCTGTAGTGAAAGCTGTTTTCTCTTTGTCTCTTTCTTCGACTTCAACTTGCCAATATCCAGATCTGAGGTCTATTGCTGAGAAGTGTGTAGATCCTTGGAGAGTATCCATAACTTCGTCTATTCTAGGGATCGGATAGACATCTTTTACTGTCACATTATTCAGTTTTCTGTAGTCCACACAAAATCTGTATTTACCATCTCGCTTCTTGACCAATATTACTGGAAAAGACCAGGGGCTAGAAGATGGCCTAATTATGCCTTCTGTAAGCATCTCGTCAATTTGCTCTTTTATAATATCTCGTTCTTTAGCACTTACCCGGTAAGGCTTGTGTTTAATTGGCTTCGCGTCTTCTGTGTCTATCCGATGTTTTGCCAAATTGGTTCTCCCTAATCTCGATGAAAAAAGATCTCCATACCTTTCTAAAACTTGTTTTAACTCCTTCTGTTCCTTTGGTGAAAGATTTTCGTTTATTTGGAATCTAGGTTCTTCGTTCTTTTCTACCTCTCTTTCTCGACTCACATTTATTTTCGCTGGACTACTTCCAAAAGCCAATGTTTGGTTTTTCATTATTTTTAACGGTCGAGGATACGGATTAGTTATCCAGATGTGTGTTTCCCTATTTATAACATTGATCAAGCTTCTTGCTAGACGAAGTCCATTTGTTTGAAACATTTTGCTGCTCTCCTCGATAATATATTCTCCATCCTCTGTTTCTACCAATGCCTTGATCAATTTCATGGAACATTCCGGTACAATGGAATCCTTGGCACTCTTTATTTTCAACATTTCAAAATTGATTTCGTCATGATTATTCGTCAAATCATATTTTATAGTTTCTTGCTTACAATCTATTTTTGCGTTCATTTTCTTAAGGAAATCTCTCCCAAGAATTAATGTCCGTAAATGCGTTTTCAATATCACAAAGTTGTGTGATAATGTTTCGTCATCAATTTTTATATTTAAAAATATACTTCCTACCATGTCCAATTTTTTTCCATCGGGTCCTGCACAAATTTTTGCGAGTTTACTTATACCATGGCCTGTATCGAGGGCCGTTCTGAGGTCGACCACTGAGAGGTCAGCACCTGTATCAACCAAAGCTTCAAAAGTCCCTATCTTGTCCACATTAATTTTTAATTTGTATTTAGGGTCCAACTTCTTGATTCCGTTTATGGTCGACTTGCTTTGATTGACAGATTCAGGCGCGACGCTTAGTTTAAATCTTCCAACACGGAATATCTATTCCGGGTAGGAATATTTGTCTGTGTGCTATGACATACATCAGCATAAAGCCGAGGTCCTGATTTCTCTGATATTTCATTCATTTGGCATTTTTCTTCGACCTTCTCTTGGGTATCTGCTGGATCCTCTTCTAGGATTCTTATAAACTTGACCCTACAATAACGGGCCACGTGCCCTGGCTTGTTACATTTAAAGCAGATTGGTCTTCCATCTTCCGTCCTATTTTTGCTCACTTCTTGGCTTTTATTGTAAGTGTTTCTCTGAAGGTTTGGTTTCGGCACAAAGTTAGGATTATAAGGACGTCTAGGGGTAGAGGGCTGGGGAAAGTTGTTTCGATACTGTCTGGGGGTAGGAGGGGAGTCGTTCTTGTAATTATTGGAAACAGGGGCTTGGGGCCTGGAAGTGGTCTGGTAGTTTCGTGCGGCAGTCGGCGGCACGTACCTCGATTGTTGTTGGGGTCTAGAATAGCGTGGACCGTTATATAGGTTTCTGGATTTCTCCACACGTTCCCGATACTTCTTTTCAAAAGAATCCATTTTCTTGCACACGACAAGAAGGTCATCGGTCGTTTTAGGAGGGTTCAGGTAGAGCGCGAATGAGTACTCTTTTTTCAGTCCTCCAATAACATGTTCAATTTTTGTTTCTTCTTCCATTGCGGGGTCAACCTTGTTGCACAACACTAGAATGTCTTCCGCGAACCTGATTGCTGGTTCATTCCAGTGTTGCATTCTGTTGAGCTTCATTCTAAGTTCTTCTTTATTCGCGTCCAAAGAAAAATCCTGAATGAGGCGGATTTTAATATTTTCCCAGCTCGTGAAACTAGCTTTGTGTAAATTCAACCAGGTTTTAGCGCTTCCCGTCATGTTCATGGCGGCATAACGAGAGATAATGTAGTCTGCCCAATGGTACAAGAAGCCAATTTCTTCAAGAGATTCAATCCATGGGCGAGGGTCTTCCGTTCCATCATACTTGGGGATGTCGATGTTGGGATTCAGGACAACTGGGTCGGAACTAGCATCTCTACCAATTGTTGCACCAGGTTGCGGCTTGGCAGACTCTTCAGCCTGGATTCTCTCCTGTGCTGGGTCTTGCATCTTACCAGAGCGTGTTTCAACCATCCTACAAATTTATAAAAGGGAATAACGAGATAAGTCTTCTTTAAGTAGCCACCAGAATCCTTTATTTATTTTCTCACATCAAAGAGAGCAGTGAAGTCACAGTGTACCTAAATACAAATGATGATAAATTAATAATCTGTTTTAAATAAATATCATAGAATATTTTATATAAAAATAAATAAATATATAATTTAAATTTCAAATATATTAAAACTAATATAAGAAATACGCCATTAATCATGATGTAACAATATTTACAAAAACATAACTTCAAATACCTATTTCTTGATTTATCAAGAAAATAGGTTAGCCAAATGGGTTGTTCCTCTAGATGGCGCTGTGTCATCTGAAATGCTCATGAGAGAAAAAGATATTCCTTTTTTATTTATATAAATAAATATGTCTTATTTTACACAGTATGTATATTGTACACATGTTATTGTAAATACAAGGTTGTATACAACAAATAAAATCAAGACGCCAATGTTTCTTTACACAAATAAATCAAACTTCTACTGACCTTACTGCAATGAAAAAAATATTAGGAGGGTTTGGCTCATTAGTGATGAACCTTCCCAGCGGTTTCGCCAATTTTTTGCTTATATATGCTACATTGAAGGGTGGAATCTCAGATATGGTATTTAAGAAAACTATATGGACATAAGCCTTTAGGACAGTAGAATTACATATAAATACTTTTGTATATTGAACACATCAAGCCTCAAGATGTAATTAAAAATTGCGTCAATAGAATGATCCCTGAAAAAGAGGATAACACTCTGAAGTTGTAAACAGGTCGTTAACATTGTCCAAGAAGCTAATGTAGAGCAGTCAGGAGATAGGTGTAATTAGGTTCTCAATATCCAATCTCAGCATACAAGTTAACCCACTTAACAAATTCAACGTGGTCTACTCAGTCTCTTGTGTGAAATGTGATGTTACCCTTGTAATTCACCAATTTATTAGGTAAAATAGTCTCTGAAAGTAAATAGGTGGGAGAGATGGGTAGATTTGTAGGAATCCGAATATCTGAACACTGCAGAGATGTTAAAAACAGATATTCCTGGACATAAATATATCAGCATACTTCTACAACGGTACATTCTTTAAATTTTAACAATAAAAAACTACTATGAACAAACACCAACCCTGTACCAAAGATTAGTGTTGGAAGCAACAGTATCCAACAAACTTCACAGCTTTAATAGAAAGATAGAATTGCCATATTTCTATAATCAATATTTATACTTAATAACGGCCATCCAATTGAGAAAAAATCTCTTTTACACTTATTTACTGCCTTCCATAGTATGAAATAAATTGAATTTGCATACATTCATATATTTGTAATTAATTAATTAATTTATTTATGCTTATGAGGTGATACAGCAACATCTTTACAATTAGAGAGGAGACAAAATGAACCAAATCTAGAAAAAAGAAGTGAGGACATATCGGTCATTAAAGTCTGAGAGGCAAGGCCTTCAGCCAGTTCAGGGCTTCCGGGGTGACAGAGTGGAGATTGGAGATTCCTCCATTGAATTTGTACAGCGGGCAGTCGTCTAGTATATGGGACATTGATTGTGGGACGTTGCAGGCACAATTTGGATCTTTGGTGTAGCCCCATAACTTCATCAGCTCTGCACACCTTCCCTGTCCTGTCCTAAAGCGGTTTAGAAGCACCCATTCTCGTCGAGGGAGGGAAAAACCTGGGATCTTGACACTTGGGCTTGTGATGAGGTTCTTGTTTGGGATATCGGAGCTGATCCAGGAATTTGTCCATGCTTCTGAGATATTAAAATTTTGGGAGAGAAGTTGGTTTCCTCTGGACCATATCGGCTTCCTTGATTTTAGTCGATGTTTTGGGGGAGACTGTAGGATTGGGTTAATTTCGAGGTCGGGCGAGTCCAAGAGTTTTTGGTACATTTTCTTGGTGGCTTCCTTTCTGCGTAGCTCAGGCGGAGAGATGTGAGCAAGAACTGGAAGCCAGTCGATTCTTGTAGGTTGGCAAACTCCTGTTATAATTCGTAAGGTAGAATTTAGTTGTGTGTCTATTAGCTTCGTGTGGCAGCTCCCCTCCCAGACTGGAGCACAATACTCAGCCGTGGAGAAGATCAATGCCAAGGCAGAAGTACGCAGGGTGTTGGCATCACTGCCCCAGGAAGAGCCGGCCAGCTTATGGAGGATATTGTTACGTGATGATAGTTTCCCCTTTAACTTGGTGAGATGAGTTTTGAAGGTGAGAGTGCGGTCAAGATGAATGCCTAGGTATTTGGGATGTTCGCTATGAGTTATCTGAGAGTTATTGATAAATAGTTTGAGTTTTCTTTCAGCTCTGTGATTGTTAAGATGGAAACAGCAATGTACAGATTTTGCAGGATTAAGTCTCAGAGACCAGTTTTCAAAGTAATTATGTAGAGTTTCAAGATCTTTATTCAGTTGAATTTCCAGTTCCTCGAAAGTCTTTGCTTGGGTTAGAATGGCTGTATCATCTGCGTAAATAAATTTCTTTGAAGTTGTTTGGGGAATATCATGGGTGTACCAGTTATAAAGAAGTGGAGACAAGACTGATCCCTGTGGGAGGCCATTATATATAGTATATTCCTTGCTAGATTTAGAGTTAAGGTATACTGTGAATTTCCTGGGTGAGAGAAGAGAAGACAAAAGATTGAGGGTCTGTTTGCATTTTAGCACTTTAGCAAGTTTATAGATCAAGCCATCAATCCACACTGTATCATATGCACTCGAAAGATCCAGGAGCACAACTGCAGATTTCAGTCCCAGTTGGAAGTCATTTTCGATGAAGGATGTCAAGGATGCAACCCGATCGCAACAACTCCTGTTGCCTCTGAAACCCGCCTGTTCCACCGGGATTTCTGGGTCCAGAATGGGAGTAAGTCTGGCTAGAATGATTCTTTCCAGAAGCTTGTGGGTTGTACAGAGAAGCGCAATTGGACGAAAATTTGCTGTGCAGGTAGGTTCTTTGCCTGGTTTTAGGACGGCAAGGATTTTTGACTGTCTCCATTCTTTTGGGATATTGCCGGTTTCCATTATTATTGTGAAAATTCGAGCCAGCCATGATTTAGCCCTTTTTCCCAGCTCAATAAGGAATTCAGCTGGTATTTCGTCATTGCCTGCTGCTTTGTATTTTTTGGTTAATTTGATTGCAGTTTCTATTTCCGTTATGTTGACTTGGCTTGAGAGGTGGCTTGGGTTATTAGATTTTGAAAATTCTTCTTTAATTCTTGCCTTCATGGCCTTTTTCTTTCTTTTAGGAATTTTTACTTTAGAGATTGTTTGGAGATGTCTTGCTATCTGGTTGGGAGTTATGTTGGTTATGAAGGAGTTGGTAGCTTCCGCATTTCCAAGCTTTCTTAAGAGATCCCACCCTTTCCTACTGGAGTGTGTGAGATCCAGGTCTGAAACTGTCTGCATCCATTTCTCTTTTCTTGAAGAATTAAGCTGGTTAATTAGCATCTCTGCTGTCTCCTCATTGTCGGAATCTTTGTATCGTCTATAGAGCTCCTCGGTATCTTTATCCCAACCTGGGATATATTCCTTTCTGTGACCACGGGGGATAAACTTCCTTCCGGCTTTCATGAGGAGACCTACAAATCTAAAATAGTTTGAAGGCAGAGGTTGAATTCTGTTGATGTTTTGATCAATGTAGGCACGGAAATTTTCCCAGTTTGCTTTTTGAAGATTCCATCGAGGGAGGAAGGGCTTCAAGGTCACAGGGATGAAATGTCCTACCTCGAGAATGATTGGGTGGTGCTGGCTTTTGGGAAATTTTTTAAGAATCCTCTTCGTAGTAGGGATTGGCTTGTTATTGTGGTCAGTTGATACAAAGCATAAGTCAGGATTTGTTCTAGTATTCCATCTGCCTGAAGAAAAAGATCCATTTTGTTTTGGGTTATAGATAAGGTGAAGAAGGTTATTATTTGCCCATTCTTCTAGCAGTTCACCATTGGTGTTGGTTGTAGTGTATCCCCAAGAATTATGGTGCGAGTTGAAGTCTCCACAATATAATGAGGGGTGAGAAGTGTTTGGGAGGACTTGCTGGTTCCAATCTTGTGAGGGAGGCTTGTATATATTATGAATTGTTAAAGAATCATGTGTTATTGAGATAGAGTGGGAGCTTTTGATTGAAGGAAATGAATTATTGGATATATCTTTTTTGGTCAGAATTGCCAAGCCGTATCTAGGGTGGTTTTCATATGCAATCAGATCATAGTTTGGGATTTTAAGACGACTAATATGGTCTTCAGAAATGTGGGTTTCCTGGAGAGCAAATATGTCAATATTCTCATCTCTTCCCATTCTTTCCAAAATCTCAGTCTTTGCTGTGGTTAGGCCTTCTACATTAATTTGGCAGATTCTGAGGAAGCGGCCAAGAGGTTTTTTGATTGTTTTGGACTGTTGAGGTGCTGCACGGTTGTCCAGGCCGCGTAGTAACTTTCCATTTGTGTAGCCTATAGCCCCCACCTCTGTAGCCATGGCGCGGTTTTCCCCCTTAGTACCGCCGGAGTTAACTGTGTAAGATAAGTTTGACATATCATGGGTGCATAATGTAGCTGCTGTATTGTCCGTGAGGTCAAGAGACGTACGGACCTCTATGGTGTTGATCTCTTGGCGGAACGACTTGGAAGTCGGACTCGGGCCCCCCCACTACGGCAAAGTGGATCAACTTCGGGGGGGTTTGTAATTAATACTTCATATTTTGTCAATATTTTAACACGTTGTATAATAGGTTTAGCAATATATATATTAGAAAAATTTAGAATCATGTAAACAATTTTGATGAAAGTGTATATATATATAAACCATTGCCACTCCTGTCATTCTGTACCCGTAGAAGGACATCTTGCCCGATCGTCCTCTTATATAAAGAAGCTCTTCTAACTCCGCCATTGCCGGTCCCAAGCCCGGATTAAAAAGGAGGAGGGGGAGCAGTGAAAAGCTCGCTAAAAAACCTGGGTTCAGCTGGCCCGGCTGATAGTACCCTGTAAGGGCTCTCCTGATACAGGATAAGCAGCGTTTGTACTCCATGTTAGGAGCAGCTGCACATGGCGTCTGTTCGTCATGTCAGAGGCGGCCATTTATTTTGGAGCTAAGTCGGCCTGCCACTGATTAGTGCTCCCAGTCTTAATGACAAAGACATTCTACTTCACCCAGTCATGATGGTTGTCAAATAGACATCATCAGGGTCACAACTTGATACCCTAATATGTTTGAGTTGAGATAAGGAAGAAGAAGACTCCCCGACTTGTGTTTCTTCTTCTATAGCAAATAGGGATATTATCGTTGTGTATTGATTATAACGTTTTCAACTCTCTTAAAGAGAGAAGATAGGAAAAATATGCTTCCCTTTCTTCAGCTTGTTATAAATTAGAAGAAAATGATTATCATGGTTTTATATTTGCTCTTTTCTGAAAATATCTCTCTTTGCTTATCCATTTTTCCACACAGCATATGACGCGTAACGGCCGAAGCTCCGCTGTAGGCTTTTTTATTTATTTTATCTATTTATTCATTAATAATATTTCAAAAACAAACCTCTTATGTTTTAAATTAGATAACACATATATATAGTTTGAACTTATCTTAATGTTATATATATACTAGTAAATAACATTTTATTTCTAAAAAAAAATAAATTTCAGAGATTTTTAAAAATCATATTATCCTTTTTCAGCTATGGTATCTGTTAATTCGAGCCGATTATCTCTCCTGACACCCATATATTCATGTTTGTACAAGTAAAAGGAACTACATAAACCATTTAGGAGAAAAATATTGAAATTTGAGCGAGTATTCCAAAATCTGATTCTTGCAATTTGGCTGCTAAAACTAGACGAATGTGCATGGTTGTACATGGTGAGAAATAATTTTCTTTTGCCAAATGGGGCAGTATTTTCTTCACACTCATCAAAGCTATCTAATAGCATAGTAAGAATTCAAAACTATTATAGATGCGTATGAGATTCTTTTAAAAATTAAACAATTAGTTGCTGCCCTTACGGCATGAAAAATTTATGAGGTAATTTTCATTGCAGTAAGGGCAATAGATAATTGTTTAATTTTTGTTGGAAAGAAATTATGGATTTGCAGAGATAGAGAAAGCTCATTTACAAGTACATTTACTTGTATTACCTAAAGGTATAAAACAATAAAAGAAGGACAAGAGATCAAATTATATTTACATCAGCAGCTCACGCCGACCTGCCCTATTCAATAACCGCTAGCCTTTCTATTTGATAAAGGTTCGAAGCCATTTTAATTTTTTTTTATAAAATTCGATTAGGATAACATTTTCGTGCAGATGCTGGGCCCATAACCTGTTGGGAATAAATTATGGATTCGTAGAGGATCTTTCTCTTCCTCTACGAATCCATAATTTTTTCCAACAATTTTTAAAAGAATCAAACGCCTCTATAATAGTTTAGAATTCTCATAACAGATGACCCGTTAATATATCATAATAACATAGTGCAGTATTATTATCCAGTGATCTGTTTCCAATTCATAAGAAATCTATCAGAATGACGTCCTTTCTATCCCAAAAAAAATCGACCTTCAATATATCTGACAATGTTACCATTCGCGTTGCTAGGAGCAGTTTCCTTAGAAATAATCCATTGTTCTCATTATTGCTTAGAATTTTCAGGGGTGAGAAAAGAATCTACCATATATTCATCGAGGGTCATAGCTCAACGCAATGAATTATCTATTGGATCTTTTTAATCGCTCCAAACACTTTTTTTTTTAAATTTAAAGTCGCATCTACTTTTGTCATTGTGATCAGTTGTGGCACCCAACAGGCAGATAACTTTTTATATTCAACCTTTTTATGTAAAATATCGAATACCATTTTACGGTTGACAAACATATGACATCCGCTACTTCATAAATTTCGTTCTGGTGGTAATTTTCATATAAATTTCTAGATATAAACATATTTGTTGGACGTCCTAGGTAATCCATAGCTAATTCTAATGTTCGACCTCTTTTCAAAATCGTCAAATCAATAACTAGGCTTGTTTAATAAGTATTCCTATACGAACGATAATCAGCATTGTTTTCATTTCTTTACATTGTTTACCATACTGAGAAAAAGGCGGATAACTGAAGGATATTCACTAAGGGAGTCGGATGAACGAGTGGTCTAAACCGTTGGTTTTCGACCGCTAAGACCTGGGATCGAATTTTGCATTGGGAATTATTTAAATTTAAAAAAAAATAGTCCAAATAAAAATGTCCTACCAGCGAGTGCAAATAACCATACGAGGCTCGGGTAAAATTGTAAATTATGAAGTCGAACTGAGCTTTTCACATGTGTAGACATTTGGTGCACTTAAAGTAAAAGCCGTTGACAACATCTACCCACATGATTATCATGGCCTGTAACACGTGTAGTAGACATAAAAATACATAATTCACATCATAGTCTGAACAACGTGCGCGTATTCAAACCACATTGTGATAGCAACATGCCATAACAAATTTCTATATGTA
>CP092873.1:12438752-12470216 GCA_030710605.1 Cordylochernes scorpioides | reverse complement strand
GAGATATGGAGAGTAAATAGATAAATAAGGGGGGCCAAGCCTAAGAAGGGGGAATTGATGTATATATATATTGTTCATTTGTTTTAGATAAATATAAAATGATGTATATATATTGTTCATTTGTTTTAGATAAATATAAAATGATGTATATAGTTGTTCATTTGTTTTAAATAAATATAAAATGATGTATATATTTGTTTAGTTATTTTGCATATTTTTCATCTGTAAATCAATCTTATAATTTGGTCTATGAAAATAAAAATATTGGACCAGTGACCAAAAACAAACTGTAAATAGATCACTTAATGTTATAGATAGATAGTATAGAGAGTTGTTAGGCAGGATATATATATAAATTTAAATGTTATGCTTGTGTAATTATAATCTTAATTGAATAAAAATATTTAAATTATAAATGTATTCTAAATCTTAAATACCAAAAATTAAAACAAATATGTTATAAAGAAAAAAATTAATGAGGTAAAAAAAAAGAAAATAAAAGATAAAAATAAAAAAAATCATCAAGTTCTTTCGATGAGGAACCGGCTGAATATAAAGGCCTGAAACACAAAACAACAATGTTAAATATCAGAAATGATAAAGTCCAGATGTGAATATAAAATATATGTGTGATATACCATTATATATTTATATATATATTTTTAAAAATTTATTTACATTCTAAAAAAAGCATTGACCTTCAACTCTATGATAGAATGCAACGTTTAAAAATGCATAGGATAAGCTATCATTATTAATAAGATCCTCTATATAGCATATCACACAAAAGGCCCTAGCATGCTAGAAAAGATGCTTACTTAAAATATTGAAGATATACATTTTTATCGTTCAAATTCACATAGAAATTGTCAGTTTAAAACGAATTTTTTAAAACTTTATTTCAATTTAATGCGCTATGTCCCCCTAGGGACACTTGCGCTGTCATACATGTACGCCTTTACATTCGTCTATACATATATATACAATAATTTTATGCCGTGAATAGAATAGTCATATGATGTTAAAAAATGAGAAAGAGAGAAAAAAAACGAGAAAAATAAATGTGTACAAAAGAAAGAAGTGTCTGGCAAAATGTACAATAATCATAATATAAATTATCAGTTTCTTAAAATATATTTGTTGCTATATAATTTAAAATATATCTATAAAAGGTATTGAATTTAATATACATTTCTTTATATAAAGAAATATGTTACTACTAAATTATTTTCGATTCTGTAGTCTTGAAAAACAGGACAATCTAGAAAAAGATGTATTGATCGAACTTAATATAAGTATATTTCTTAAGTATATTTAAGTTGCAACACATTGAATTTTATTCTTCTTTCTTATATCCATCCAATCATATTATAACATTAATCTTGTGGAGATTGAGATTTTTGATGATGTCTGCTGAGAAAATTTCAAAATATCTAAATTTTGAAGAGTCTAAATATTATTAATAGAGTTTGCGCATGGCTAGAATTTATAGTTCTAAAAAAATGAAAGACACTTCGACTAGAAATTGTTTTAATTTTCTTAACGTTTTGACAAAAAAATCCTGTTAACCTCAGGAAAAAATAAAAATTAATGCATTTGGAAAGGCGTTAGAAATATTTTTAACGATGCCAAAATGTTTTTGCAGAAAAGAAAAGTATTTTATTTTAAAGGGCTATTCATGTTGTTGTCATGTCTATTGAAGAGCTTCAGATGTCTCCATACATCTCTATCACAGCAGTCACAATGTCCACTAACTTGGGTGTGTATACTGTATTGTTGTTGTTGTTGTTGTTGTGTCCAATGAAGAGCTTCAGATGTCTCCATGCATCTCTCTCACAGCAGTCGCAATGTCCACTATCTTGGGTGTGTATACTGTATTGTTGTTGTTGTTGTGTCCAATGAAGAGCCTCAGATGTCTTCATACATCTCTATCACAGCAGTCGCAATGTCCACTATCTTGGGTGTTTATACTGTATTGTTGTTGTCGCCGTGTCTAATGAATAGCCTCAGATATCTCCATACATCTCTATCACAGCAGTCACAATGTTCTCTATCTTGGGTTTGTAAAGCTTGCTCTTCATTGGAAAATGGATGCCGTTGCCACTTTAGTCACCTTAGACCAGAATTTAGTCAAATATTCCAAGGGTCCAGGGGGGACTGGTGAGGTCAGACTTCTCATCCCCATCCCCTAGGGCTATTAATGAATAGTATAAAGTAATTCATATAGAAGAACAGAGAAAAAAGTACATACTTTTGCCGTCCTCTCGATGAAGCAGCAGTAAAAGCTGGGATCTGAAAGTTGCTTGGCGATGGATTGCCTTCTGCAAAGATATAATTACAAATCAAAAATTGTTAATCATAACTCTTAAACCTATTTAAATTTGTATGTTACCAACATATTAAAATATATTACTAAATGAAAAGGCACAATTTGGAATATAGACTATAAACACAAGGTGATAACACCAAATCCAAATAAATAGTGTGTGACACACGTTATTACGTTACACACTATTTATTTATATTATATTACCAAATGTTTTATTTAGCTGAATGTATGAATTAGTATTCCTATTTGAAATAATCCCCTTAATTAACTTTATAGTATTTAAGAATATAATAAATTAAACAGTAGATTTAATATATTTTTAATTTTTTCAATGATTGATATATTATATTTTAGTAATATATAAAGCCGAAAGAAAGAGATAGATAAAAAGTGATATATTTATCAATATAAAAGCTATTATAATTCAAATATTGGATCAAAATATATTTTTTTTACAAATATTATATATCAACCATTTTTGATTATGACGAATATATATTTAAAATAACGAAGGTATATCCTGACTAAAAGCTCATGTGTATTTAAATGGCAGAGCGCCATCTACAATCCCAAGAATCAGCTCCAGCCAAGTGAACCGTGCACCCGCGATGTCTGCCACCTATATTTTTGCACTGCTTTTATAGATGGATGAATTTGCATATTTACATTTTAACACAAGCTTAACATATTTACATACTTATTTAGACGAAAATAATTTAAATCTCTTGGGCATTAATTATAGAAATTATGATATATATTTATTTATTTTTATTTAAATCCAGCTCTTTGATAATTCTAAAAAAAGGGTATCTATGGCAACAGTCGCTAGTATAGAAACGACCTGCGCCATCTTGTGATGAATTCTTCGCATCGCCGCCTTACGACTCTCGATGCTTTCGTCAAGCCACTGGCAAAACGATTTTCTATCTTGCTTGCTTGGCCTGGGATTGGAGCAAAACTTCGGATATCTATCTGGCTTCGTATTTTGTCATTTTAGTGTCGCTACAGGCATCACCCTGCTTCCCGGCGTTAGACGGATCAAGACTACTCAATGTCTACTATCTATCTCAGTTGACAGCTACCAGAACTGCTAAATGCTCACAACCATGCTGTACTTCCAACGGCTTTCTTCGCATCATTGTTTGAGCCAAACGATCATTCACAGAACTCTGCAGATAAACTTCAATATCCACAAAGACCATCTTTGCTCCTCTCGGAATATTCAGACAATTGGTGTTACCTGGAAAGTGAAAAATAGTAGCACAAATAAGACAGTTCAAGAACTAAACCTAATGATCTCTCTCCAGGAATATAAAACACTCCAACCAGTGATACAAATCTTAACAGCATTGTTGGTGTTAATCAAGTATAGAAATGTTTGTGGAGATATAGCAAGCTAAATATTCTAATAATGTAGCTCATTGATGTCATGTAAATCATTGATAGAAGAAATCAAGAAACCAAATCTTATGAAAAAGATTTTTGAAACCTTTACAATATCTATCAAAACAGAGAAATTTCTCGACAAAATTCATGATAATGTTTAAAATAGATTCAACCAAGAATCTATATTTAAAGAATATAAGAAGAAAAGAAAATTGGTGAGTCTTATCTCTCTTCTAATAACGATAATTATACAGGAATGATCTAAATAGAATTGAAGATGTTAAGAATCAAGTAGAATCAGCATATACTCGGGTCAAGACCAATTAAATTATGAGAATCATAAGGTTTGGAATTAAGCGGCGCCCTTACTTTCAAATTATTTATAGATGACATGCCTCTTCCTCTTCAAATGTGATTCAACTTGCAGATGATGCTGTATTGTTGGTTACATCTAAGAACGTTAAGAAGATTTATTGGAAGTTCGAGGTAACCAAAGAGAATAATTTATGGCATATTCAGTAGGTCAAGATAACTTCTGAGAAATTATAAGTGTGCTACAATTTGAAAACATTTTAGTGAAAGTTCATCATTACATAAAATAGATATAAAATTTCCAAGAATCACACACACATATTTGAGTTATGAATATAGAACAATCCATATTTAAATCTTTATGTAATAAAAAATGTATATTGTGGATTGAATAAAAGATTTATTTACCAATATTTCAGTTGGCTTAACGCCAACCTTTGTCAAGGCATTATATTGGCGTTTTGCTAACCGAAATAATGCCAAATAAACTTTCTATTCAATCCAATATATACAAGTATGTCCTTTTATTATATAATAATATTATATTGTAAAAAAACCTTAGTTTGTTTCAAAGAACAAATTAAAAGTATTTATTTGAATAAATTGACTGACATCCAAGAGTAAATTTAAATATAACTATGACCTATATTTTACCTTCTAAATCATGGCAGCTCAATCGAAATTACATAATTTATTAACATAAACAAAGTGTTTAATTAAACAATTAAAAAAAGGTTTCCGTATATGAGTTTCTATTTATTTCAAATACCATCTCAAGCTTTCAGGAATCTCTGCCCTGCTACAGGAGAACATATACAATGAATAAAACGTCGCCTGATGCTATTACTCATTGTGGTATATGTTCTCTTGTTGAAGTGCAGAGATGGCCGAAAGCTTGAGATTGTATCAAAATAAACTTATCTCCGGAAATCTATTTTTAATTATCGCAAAGATAAAGGTTGCCTGGCCGGCATTCATATTTATATGAAAAACGGACACTTCGGCCAGTTGGAGTTTTTATTTTCTCTTTTTTTAATTGTTCAATTATTGTCCAGGAGATTTGAATCAATTCTATCGAGACTTTTTTGTAAAAAGTCGTTTGAGCTTCTTCTTTAGTTTGAACTCTTTGATTAGTAAAGACACCTAAGTTGAACTCATAGATACTTTTAACTAACACCCGTAATATATATTTTGAAACATCCTTTGTGATTTAAACATTTTAGGAGGTCAAAAGTAATAATTTACTGGTGTTGAAAGTGGCAATTCTAGAATATTTCAACGATATATTATTCTGTTATAATTTGTATATTGTTGTAGTTTTGTCTATGCTAAAATTTGCATCTCTGCCTGTATCTCAGCTTTGTTAGGTTGTTGTTGACTAGCGGTATTGGATAGGTCAAGCTGCTGATAGGTGAGAACTTCTATAGCGTATATGAGTTTATCTCTTATCCTTCCTTATTGTTTATAAATACTTTAAGTAGAAAAGGATCTTCGTAATTATCAGTGTTCTTTCTCTTCTAGGAATCTATAATTTCACCCAACAACTCGATTTGTCAAGCAGATAACAAAGTTGAGAAGGTCTTTATGTTATAAAAAATAACTTATTCTCCATCTTCCATATTTACCAAAAATCTCTCATAATCTAATTTAAATAAATAATGTTATTAGAAGAATGGGTAAAATAAATTAATGTATGAATCTCTAAAGAATATTAAATTATACAATTAATTTTTTATGGGTGTATGTGAAAATCGGGCTAAAAACTTTTACAGTACAAGAGTGTCTTCAATTAGGTATGTTTGAATTGGGGTTAGATTTGGAGGCTTTTGTTGGGCTCTGCGCTGCCTGGAGTATAGGAGCTCTATCTGTGCTTCCTTCCTGTGGTGAAACTGTATATAACCAGTGGTCCTAATAAAGCTGTATGTGTTTGTATTGGGTAATTTGTGAAATCGGTCAAATATGCTTAAAATGTATTTTTTCTATGGATTTTTGGCCTTTGAATTGGGTAAAAAAAAAACATTTTAAAACAATGTAAGATACTCTTTTACATACTTTTTACCTTGTTAAAATCCTTCATAAAAGCATTGAATTTATCAAAACCGATTTTAATGGTTCATATTTATTTTTAAAATACTAGAAGTTCTTTGCTGTTCTTGGGTTTATTTAGCCAATCAAATACAACTCAAAGATTACTAATACTGGTGATTATTTTAAAAATAATAAAAAGGGCAGTGATTGTACATTTTTTTGAATGTATGGGCCATCTATATGAATATATATCAAATGAACTTGAATATAATTTTACTCAAAAGAATATATATTTTCTCAATTTCAAGAATACTTTCTTGATCAATATAAAAGTTAGCAATGTGTGCGTTTCAGGCTGTTGGCTCTTGGGCATAATAGAAGATGGACCTTAAAGGCAACACAAGGTAATCCTAGAGACTTACTGATTAATCATTGAAATGTTAAACAAAGCAAAACTTGTAAAGAGACAATACACTATCAACTAGAATAGTTAGTCATATTCCTATTTTTACATATAGAAATTTGTTATGGCTTGCTATAGTTCGACTTTATAATTTACTAGTTTACCCGAGCTTCGTATGGTTATTTGCACTCGCTGGTAGGGTTGGACCTTTCAATTAGGCGCAATTTTTAAATTAGGAAAAAGTACAAAAGCGGGATTCGATTCCGGGTCTTAGCGGTCGAAAACCAACGATTTAGACCATTCGTCCATCCGATCCCATTAGAAAATATGTAAAATCATTCAGTTATCCGCCTTTTTCTTAGTATGGTAAAACATGTAAAGAAATAAAAACAATGCTGATTATCGTTTATAGGAACACACTTATTTAATCAAGCCTAGTTATTGGTTTGACGATTATAAAAAATGTCGAACATTAGAAGTTGCTAAGGATTACCTAGGACGTCCAACAAATATGTTTATATCTAGAAAATTATTTTAAAAAACTACCACCAGAACGAAAAGCTTTCAGACTTGGCAGTCCTTCAACAGGATAATCACTTTACCAAATTTAAAAAATGTATTTATTATTAATTTTTGAAAGTGATAATCCTGTTGAAGGACTGCCAAGTCCGAAAGCTTGAAAATAAAAAGTTGTACAAGAAACTTAACCCTGGAAGCTTCATTTATTTTATAATATTATAAATCAGGGAAGAACGTTTATATAAAAAGGTTGAATATAAAAAGTTAGCTACCTGTAGGGTGCCACAACTGATCACAATGACAAAAGTAGATGCGACTTTCAATTTTAAAAAAGCGTTTGGAACGATTAAAAATTACAAATAGATTCCTTTATTGCGTTGTACTATGACCCTCAATGAAATATAGATTCCTTTCTCTTCCCTGAAAATTCCAAGTAACAATAGGAACAATGGATTGATTCTAAGGAAACTGCTCCTAGCAACGCGAACGGTACCATTGTTTGATATATAGATGTTCGATTTTGTTTTGGGATAGAAAGGACGTCATTCTGATAGACTTCTTATAAATTGGAAACAGATCATGGATAATAATACTGCACTATGCTATTATGATACATTAGCGGGTCATCTGTTATGAGAATTCGAATCTATTATAAACGTATATTATTCTTATAAAAATTGTCGGTAAAAAATTATAGATTCGTAGAGGAAGAGAAAGATCCTCTACGAATTCATAATTTATTCCCAACAGGTCATGCACCCAGCATCTGCACGAAAATTTTATCCTAATTGAATTTTATAAAAAAAAAATTAAAATGGCTTCGAGCCTTTATCAAATAGAAAGGCTAGCGGTTAATTGATAGGGCTGGTCGGCGTGAGCTGCTTATGTACATATAATTTGATCTCTTGTCCTTCTTTTATTGTTTTTTACCTTTTGAGTAATAAATGAGCTTTCTCTTCCTCTTCGAATCCATAATTTTTTCCTAAAAAAATTAAACAATTATCTATTGCCCTTACTGCAATGAAATTTTACCCATTAATTTTTCATTGCAGTAAGGGCAGCAACTAATTTTTAATTTTTTAAAGAATCATATACGCATCTATAATAGTTTCGAATTCTTACTATGCTATTAGATTGCCTTGATGAGTTTGAAGAAAATACTGCCCCATTTGGAAAAATGAAAATTATTTCTCACCATAAACAACATTTTAGCACATTCGTCTAGTTTTAATAGCCAAATTGCAAGAATTAGCTTTTGGAATACTCGCTCAAATTTCAATATTTTTCTCCTAAATGGTTTCTGTGGTTCCTTTTACTTGTACAAACATGAATATATGGGTGTCAGGAGAGATAATCGGCTCGAATTAACAGATACCATAGCTGAAAAAGAGTAATATGATTTTTTAAATCTTCGAAATTCCTTTTTTTTTAGAAATAAAATTGTTATTTACTAGTATATATATAACATTAAGATAAGTTCAAACTATATATATATTTGTTATCTAATTTAAAACATAATAGGTTTGTTTTTGAAATATTATCAATGAATAAATAGATTTTAAAAAGCCTACAGCGGAGCTTCGGCCGTTACGCGTCATATGCTGTGTGGAAAAATGGATAAGCAAAGAGAGATATTTTCAGAAAATAGCAAATATAAAACCATGATAATAATTTTCCTCCAAATTATATAAAGCTAAGCTGAAGAAAGAGAAGCATATTTTTCCCAATTTCTCTCTTAAAAGAGATTGTTGAGTTATAACCAATGCACAACGATAATCTCCCTATTCACTATAGAAAAGGAAACACAAGTCAGGAAGAAGAGCTTCTTCTTCCTTATCTCCACTCAATCATATTAGGGTATCAAGTTATGACCCTGATGGTGTCTGTTTGACAACCATCATGACTGGGTGAAGTAGAATGCGTCTGCCTTTGTCATTAAGACTGGGAGCACTACTCAGTAGCAGGCTGACTTAGCTCCAAAAGAAATGGCCGCCTCTGACATGAGGAACAAACGCCATGTGCAGCTGCTCCTAACATGGAGTACAAACGCAGCTCATCCTGTATCAGGAGAGCCCTTACAGGGTACTATCAGCCGGGCCAGCTGAACCCAGGTTTTTTAGTGAGCTTGTTACTGCTCCTCCTCCTCCTTTTTCATCCGGGCTTGGGACCGGCGAAGGCGGAGTTAGAAGAGATTATTTATATAAGAGGACGATCTGACAAATTTTCAGGCAAGACGTCTTTCTACGGGTACAGAATGACAGGAGTGGCAATGGTTTATATATATACACTTTCATCAAAATTGTTTACATGATTCTAAATGTTTCTAATATATATATATATATATTGCTAAACCCCTATTATACAACGAGTTAAAATATTGACAAAATATGAAGTATTAATTACAAATATATAAATGTATGCAAATTCTATTTCATACTATGGAAGGTAGTAAATAAGTGTAAAAGAGATTTTGAAAAATTCATTGGATGGCCGGTATTAAGTATAAATATTGGTTATAGAAATCAGGCAATTCTATCTTTCTATTAATGCCGTGAAGTTTGTTAGATACCATTGCTTCCAATACCAATCTTTGGTACAGGGTTGGTATTTGTTCATAGTAGTTTTTATTGTTAAAATTTAAATAATGTACCATTGTAGAAGTATGCTGATATATTTATGACCGGAAATATCTGTTTTTAACATTTCTGCAGTGTTCAGATATTCGGATTCCTACAAATCTACCCGTCTCTCCCACCTATTTATTGTCATCAAATCATACACAATATACCCACAAGGGATGCTTGCGTCAAGCAAAAACACTATATTCAGAGATCTATTTTACATAAACAATGGGTGAATTACAAGGGTAACATCACATTTCACGCAAGAGACTGAGTAGACCACGTAGGATTTTTTAAGTTGTTTAATTTTTATGCTGGGTTTGGTTATTGGGTTCTTAATTACACCAGTCTCCTGACTGCTCAACCTTAGCTTTTTGGACAATGTTAACGACCTGACTTCAGAGTGTTACCCTCTTTTTCAGGGTATCATTCTATTGACGCTATTTTTAATTACATCTTGTGCTTTGTGTTTTCAATATACAAATGTAATTAAATGTAATTCTACTGTCCTAAGGAGCTTATGCCCATAATTATCTTAAATACCGTATCTAAGATTCCACCCTTCAGTGTCGCATATAAAATCAGAATGATCAGTATTAGAGCTCTAAAGAAGCGGTCTGGTAGATTAAATTGGCTAAACCACTGGGAGGGTTCATCACAAATAAGCCAAGCCCTCCTAATATTTTTTCATTGCAGTAAAGACAGTAGAAGTTTGATTTATTTGTGAAAATTCGCGTCTTGATGTTTTATTTGTTGTATACAACCTTGTATTTACAAAATTATGTATACAATATACATGCTGTGTAAAATGAGACATATTTATTTATAAAAATAAGGAAAAAATATATTTTTCTCTCATGAGCCATTTAGAAGACACAACGCCATCTAGAGGAACAACCCATTTGGCTAACCCATTTTCTTGATAAATCAAGAAATGGGTATTTGAAGTTATGTTTTCGTAAATATAAACTGATCATGTAAAAAGGAAAAATAGAAAGAGGTCAGGTGTTGATATTAAAAACAAGAAAGGCATATTCTAACCGCTCACATGTACATTTTAGATGGCTGAACGCTTATTAAGCGGAAAAAATCATCTAAACGTTGATTTAACTTGTTCCGTGATATTTTACCAACCCATTTTATAGATATGTAGTTACATAAAATCTTTAATCTTTTGGTGTATTTCAACTAAGAAATATATTTTGTATGAATTTCAATATTTTCGAATAAAATAAAAGAAACATCTATACCTGGATGATATATTTATGTAATAGAAGGAGTTTTAATAATGAATTGTTAAAACTATTACTGCTAGGTGAATATTGTGAGTGTAAAAGAAATGAAGACAATATTCATTTTCACCTTTTATTTTCAAACTTTTAACAATTCAATAAAATCAAAAATACATTCTTGCACAGTGTTTGAAATTTTGTTATGTTTGAAGACAAAGTTTTCATTTTATCTCTTTTAAAAATGTTCAAAATGAATGCACATCATATAGGATATATTGACTATTGACTCATCATCAAATTAGAATTTTATATTTTACATTTTTTAATCAAACGATATGAATATTCGATCCATTTCCTGATTACACCTTTGTAAATATATTTATAATTTTGTTGTTTTATAATTTAGGATAATTCTAGGAAGTAAAATATGAATCATTTAATCAATTATTTTTATATAAAATATATTTGATTGAAAATATTATTTTTCAATATTTTATGATTCGATTTTTTTCAACATTTTATATGTCGCTTTAAAACAACCTTTTTCACTCTAATTCAAAAATTCAATATTTATAAATTTTGTTATTCCAAAAATAATGGAAAGCAAGTTTTCCAATATATTTTGCACAATCGAGGAATATTTTAAAGAAATCTCTTCAATCTTGATATTTCTCATTATAGAAATTTCATGTTATAGGTGACAATTATTGCGATTTGTCACCAATAGTGGATATCATATTACCCCACATGGCATACTACTCAAGGCTCTGAGAGTACTGACATACAGAGGTTTTATTCGTTTCACCTGTAAGCTCTAATCCACACCTCTGATGGAGTATGTCCCTAGAACTCCAAAATTGAAGCCGAGAACCTCAAAAATTGCGACCAGATGGCCGTTATCCTGAATCCGAAATATCTGGCCTCTTCTCCTTTCCTGAAAGCCGTCTACAAGAACAAGGGCCCAACGCCAATATCGTTTTATTCTCATTTATATCTGAGATTGCTCGATTGAAATTTTAAAGATTTCCATATTTATCAGGGGGCATTCTCAATCACGAAATACTACTCATATATTCTACACCATTCTAGTGCACTAATCACATACTCAATCTGAGCATTTAAAAACGATAATTCAACTATTCTTTCGAATATTTTTGCGGTTTTTCAGGTGTCGGATGAAGATGTGAAATTTTGTGCCATCCTGTTCGCCCCCTCAATCTTTTCCTGGTACTGCTTGGACGAGAGAGGGCTCTCCCCCTCCCCTGATGGGCTCCCTCCCACGCCCACCAGAGTAAAACCCTGTATCGCCGAAACTGAGGTCAAACCCTCAGCAATCAAAATCAGATTTCTCCGATCCAAAATGACCAGAAAAATCTGACATGTTTCCCCTGTCCTCACAGTACCAGTAAGTCAGTGATGAGATAGGATCAAATATTCATAAAGATTTTTATATCACCCAATAATTGCGCATATATAATAGGCGCCTGTTTGAATTTTGAAAATTTAAAAAATCGCTAGAATAAATATGTTATAAAGAAAAAAATTAATGAGGTAAAAAAAAGAAAATAAAAGATAAAAATAAAAAAAAATCATCAAGTTCTTTCGATGAGGAACCGGCTGAATATAAAGGCCTGAAACACAAAACAACAATGTTAAATATCAGAAATGATAAAGTCCAGATGTGAATATAAAATATATGTGTGATATACCATTATATATTTATATATATATTTTTAAAATTTATTTACATTCTAAAAAAAGCATTGACCTTCAACTCTATGATAGAATGCAACGTTTAAAAATGCATAGGATAAGCTATCATTATTAATAAGATCCTCTATATAGCATATCATACAAAAGGCCCTAGCATGCTAGAAAAGATGCTTACTTAAAATTTGAAGATATACATTTTTATCGTTCAAATTCACATAGAAATTGTCAGTTTAAAACAATTTTTTAAAACTTTATTTCAATTTAATGCGCTATGTCCCCCTAGGGACACTTGCGCTGTCATACATGTACGCCTTTACATTCGTCTATACATATATATACAATAATTCTATGCCGTGAATAGAATAGTCATATGATGTTAAAAAATGAGAAAGAGAGAAAAAAAACGAGAAAAATAAATGTGTACAAAAGAAAGAAGTGTCTGGCAAAATGTACAATAATCATAATATAAATTATCAGTTTCTTAAAATATATTTGTTGCTATATAATTTAAAATATATCTATAAAAGGTATTGAATTTAATATACATTTCTTTATATAAAGAAATATGTTACTACTAAATTATTTTCGATTCTGTAGTCTTGAAAAACAGGACAATCTAGAAAAAGATGTATTGATCGAACTTAATATAAGTATATTTCTTAAGTATATTTAAGTTGCAACACATTAAATTTTATTCTTCTTTCTTATATCCATCCAATCCTATTATAACATTAATCTTGTGGAGCTTGATATTTTTGATGATGTCTGCTGAGAAAATTTCAAAATATCTAAATATTGAAGAGTCTAAATACTATTAATAGAGTTTGCGCATGGCTGGAATTTATAGTTCTAAAAAAATAAAAGACACTTCGACTAGAAATTGTTTTAATTTTCTTAACGTTTTGACAAAAAATTCCTGTTAACCTCAGGAAAAAATAAAAATTAATGCATTTGGAAAGGCGTTAGAAATATTTTTAACGATGCCAAAATGTTTTTGCAGAAAAGAAAAGTATTTTATTTTAAAGGGCTATTAATGTTGTCATGTCCTTTGAAGAGCTTCAGATGTCTCCATACATCTCTATCACAGCAGTCACAATGTCCACTATCTTGGGTGTGTATACTGTATTGTTGTTGTTGTTGTTGTGTCCAATGAAGAGCCTCAGATGTCTCCATGCATCTCTCTCACAGCAGTCGCAATGTCCACTATCTTGGGTGTGTATACTGTATTGTTGTTGTTGTTGTGTCCAATGAAGAGCCTCAGATGTCTTCATACATCTCTATCACAGCAGTCGCAATGTCCACTATCTTGGGTGTGAATACTGTATTGTTGTTGTCGCCGTGTCTAATGAATAGCCTCAGATGTCTCCATACATCTCTATCACAGCAGTCACAATGTACTCTATCTTGGGTTTGTAAAGCTTGCTCTTCATTGGAAAATGGATGCCGTTGCCACTTTAGTCACCTTAGACCAGAATTTAGTCAAATATTCCAAGGGTCCAGGGGGACTGGTGAGGTCAGACTTCTCATCCCCATCCCCTAGGGCTATTAATGAATAGTATAAAGTAATTCATATAGAAGAACAGAGAAAAAAGTACATACTTTTGCCGTCCTCTCGATGAAGCAGCAGTAAAAGCTGGGATCTGAAAGTTGCTTGGCGATGGATTGCCCTCTGCAAAGATATAATTACAAATCAAAAATTGTTAATTATAACTCTTAAACCTATTTAAATTTGTATGTTACCAACATATTAAAATATATTACTAAATGAAAAGGCACAATTTGGAATATAGACTATAAACACAAGGTGATAACACCAAATCCAAATAAATAGTGTGTGACACACGTTATTACGTTACACACTATTTATTTATTTGGATTTGGTCTTATTACCTTGTGTTGATATTACCAAATGTTTTATTTAGCTGAATGTATGAATTAGTATTCCTATTTGAAATAATCCCCTTAATTTTCTTTATAGTATTTAAGAATATAATAAATTAAACAGTAGATTTAATATATTTTTAATTTTTTCAATGATTGTAATTTTTTTTAAGAAAACAAAAATTAATATATTATATTTTAGTAATATATAAAGCCTAAAGAAAGAGAGATAGATAAAGGTGATATATATATCAATATAAAAGCTATTAGAATTCAAATATTGGATCAAAATATAATTTATTCACCAATATTATATAACAGCCATTTTTGGTTCTGACGAATATATATTAAAAATAATGAAGGTATATTATGACCAAAAGCACATGTGCTTTTTAGATGGCAGAGCGCCATCTAGTGGAACCGAAATCAACTAAACATTGATTTAACCTGTTCTCTGATATTTGGCCTACCCATTTTTTTGATATATCAAGAAAAGCCATCCATATGTTATGATAATTATTTTTGTGGTAGAATAATTTGCTTGATATTTGATATATAGATTTAAGCATTTTCTTGATTTTGGGATACATGAGAGTAGAGTGGTATTGTTATTGCAGTCGTAGAAGTCTTAGAAAATATAATGAAGAAACTTCAAATCACAATTATTTTTAATTACTTATTTACATATCTACGAAAATATTTGAGCCGACCAACTGGAAACAATAACAGTGGGTTTTTATAGTCTAAAGCCGCGACATCTAGCTGTCAACTTAACAGAGTAGTTTTTGTTCTAGAAATTATAATTTTAAAAATAAAATAACTTTTTATATAACATATATATGAAAAAATAAAAAGGTCAGGTGTTGATATTAAAAATAAAAAAGGCATATCCTGACCAGGGGCACATGTGCTTTTTCAGAAAGCAGAGCGCCATCTGGTGGAACAGAAATCAACTAAACATTGATTTAGCCTGTTCCCTAACATGTGCTCCTGGTAAGGATATGTCTTTTTTTATTTTTATTAACATATATATATATATAGATGGAAAAATTCCCGTGAGGAAATTGATCCATAGAAGCATAGGGCGCTTCTCCCGTCAAAATAAACGTCAAAAACTGACGCCATCTATTGACCGTCGCCGCAAACTAGCGGCCTCGGGTTGGTGACAAAGCCACAACACCAGCTTTGGTAAACTGAAAAGCGTCCACCTAGAGACCAACCGCTAGTTTGCGGCGACGCTCAATAGATGGCGTCAGTTTTTGACGTTCATTTTGACGGGAGAAACGCCCTATGCTTCTATATATATATATATCGTTTTGACTATTGTAGCAAAGTATTCATTATATTTTATATATAGATTTTTTTTTTATATTTATATTATTTATATTTTGCTATTCTCTCTCTCTCTGAAAACTTCCCTCATTGCTTATAAATTTTGATTTTATTCTTTCCTCAAAGAAATTGCTGTGTCATCTTGAAGTTTGTCCTTTCTAATTTTCTATGTTACAATATTAATAATAAAACTTGTAACAAATAAATTTACTGGCAATATTTTTTTTTTCAATAATATCATCTACTATTATTGATAGATGGCAATTAAATTTATGAATTTAAATTACTAATATTAACATTATATACATCTATATACTTAGAATTAAGGATTACCTCAATAAATTTGATGTGGCCGCTGCCACATTTCAATCCATTTTCTTATAAAAGAGAATGTAGGCATTGGCAGTAATTACATCATTTGATTCGATGCTTGATACGACATGGTCATCATATTTATTCCATTTTGAGGATGTTGATTCAGGCAAGTTGCTATATAGTGCCCATATTCCAAATCTCCATAATGGTTCACGACACCATAAAGATTGTATTTTGGGGCCGGTCCAAATGTTGAAAGATCCAGAATGAATGGAAATTGGATCAACGTATTGATCTTTTGGAAAGAACAAAATCTTTTCAGCTGGATAACCATTATTTGTGGCCATTGGGATATGCAATGTGTTCTGATTGCTCCACTTTCATTACAGATGTTGCATTTATAGTCATTCAGAATCTCTGGTTCCAAAATCTGGTGGAAACAATCCATTAAGGAAGGGCTGGTTATTTCAGGGATAGGTATTGACATATCCCAGTAGACTTCGAAATTATTTGAAATATATGTGCAAGACTGGCAGCAGATTGCATTGGTAATTTGTCCTGCAAATATTTTGACTATTGGGCTTTTTTCTTGGTTGTTGTATTCTATCCAGGACTTTAGGGCTCCATCAATGTTTTCGTCACTTATTGTGAGTTCTTCAGTCCGCCTGATTTCATTGTGGAGTTGGTTGAGCAGATATTGAAGATATTCCGAAGAATCTTGTTGGGAATAATCTCCGAACTTGGATTCTATTAGCCCAACTTGTTCGTGAAAGGCGATTGGTCTTATCGGAACTTCTTCTTGCCACATTGCCTCCAAAAGCTTGCCAAATGACTTCAGCAATAGGCCGCCATTGATGCTTTCAGAATTGATATCTTCCGGCCCGAATTCTACAAGGCAAAACTCCAAGATGGGAGATGAATGCGCGAGACATTGCATTATTGCGTTGTTGTAGCATGTATTGCCTAAATTATATAGGCCAGTGGTGTGGTTTCTTTGGAATGGCAATCCTGCAACATATTCTGTATATAGATTAGTATTAATTTGATAGCAAGTAACAAATTGTATATTGAAATCATTTTAACTCAAGTATAAAATACTTTGGTAAAGGTATATTATTCTTCTAGGGATATCTCCTCTTTGAACCAATTCTTTCTATTCATTTGAGTATGTGTAATATAAATTCTTAATTTGAATTCAAAATTCTTCCATATTTTCAATAATTTGAAATTCTAACGATTTTAAAAAGCCTATTAGAATATAAAGCTCTTTATGAGCAGCTAATATAAAGCTTAATCTATATAATCGTTAAACAGCTTTATCTGTGAGATAGCAAAGAAAAAATAAACAAACATGAAAGTAAAAAAAGGCATCTCCTTATCGTGCAACTGAAAGTTGCTGATGGCTTTCGCTATCTATCGGAATAATAATATCGGCGCAAGCCATCAGCAACTTTCAGTTGCACGATAAGGAGATGCCTTTTTCTTAATTTATGCACCTTATCCCAGTACAATGTCACATTTGTAATATTTTTTTCACAAACATGAAAGTATTCCATTTTAATTGAAAGTTTTATAAACGATAGTGAAAGCATTCTATTTAGTTTATCAGTTTTAACATCACTAGTGTTCAACGCCTTAACACGACAATTATATTTTAAATTCTGTAGGGTTTGTTTGATTCAAACAATAATTAATATGTTTATATAAAAGGTGGTACCTAGATCTGTAAAGAAAAAAAATATTTTTTTTCCCAAAATATATCAAGAGATTGCTCCCTTTTTATCAATTTATTGTAGAGTAAACTTAATTCACAAATTATTGTAGAACACATGGAAACAACTTTGTCATTGGTAAAAATATAATTAATGATAATAATACATTAAAAATTAAAATTGAAAGTAATAATAAAAATAAAATATTTTTAATCGAAAATTAAATGCTTTTGTGAAATTAGTAATGCAGTATATTATAAATTAATTTTTTTTTGAAACAAAATTTAAGGAAATAAAAAATAGAAACAAATGAAGTTGTGTGTGTGTGTGTAAATGCGATTATTAGAAAAACTAAGTTAAAAGAGACACATAAGGTTCTTGGATTTCTTCATATCTATTTACACTAGCTGGGTCCTTCAATGATGCTCTGGCCTCCAGGAACTTCCTCTGGTGTGAGTTCTGGATGCCCCTGTTCTTCATATCTATTTACACTAGCTGGGTCCTTTATTGATGCTCTGGCCTCCAGGAACTTCCTCTGGTGTTTGTTCTGGATGCCCCTGTTCATCATATCTATTTACACTAGCTGGGTCCTTTATTGATGCTCTGGCCTGCAGGAACTTCCTCTGGTGTGAGTTCTAGATGCCCCTGTTCTTCATATCTATTTACACTAGCTGGGTCCTTCATTGATGCTATTGCCTCCAGGAACTTCCTATGGTATGAGTTCTGGATGCCCCTGTTCTTCATATCTATTTACATTAGCTGGGTCCCTCAATGATTCTATGGCCTCCAGGAACTTCCTCTGGTGTGAGTTCTGGATGCCCCTGTTCATCATATCTATTTACACTAGCTGGGTCCCTCAATGATTCTATGGCCTCCAGGAACTTCCTCTGGTGTGAGTTCTGGATGCCCCTGTTCATCATATCTATTTACACTAGCTGGGTCCCTCAATGATTCTATGGCCTCCAGGAACTTCCTCTGGTGTGAGTTCTGGATGCCCCTGTTCATCATATCTATTTACACTAGCTGGGTCCTTATTGATTATTTACAGATCCAGGTGCTCCCTTTTATATAAACTTTTAATATATGGATCGCCTTTTAATTCAAATGTGTTTTTTTAATATTTGCTAAATTGTTAGAATTTTAAATTGGTATTGTGGTTGGAATAAATTCCTGAGAATCTTCATAGAATCTTGCGATCAATATGTGAATATGTGCTTAATAACATACACTCATGTATCTTTCAGAATTTATATCAAGATTGAGACAATAACTCTGAAAGATATTTGATACACAGTAACCTTTATTGAAGCTATACATCTGCCAAGATATATACCGGGGTATATTGTAGGTTGGAAACAGGCAGATTATCTCTGACTTTTACAACGATCAAACTAATTATGAAATATTTCATTAGATTACAGGAAATGGAAGAATATAGACTACCTAAGCTATGCTGGAATAGATTGAAGGAAATTTCCTCAATGACAAAAAAACCTATAGGATTCTGTAAAAATATCATGGATATCATCAATCATTGTGGACTCACACGGCTAAACCTTAGGTTAAATTACGATGACATACAGATCGAACTACCGAATATACTAAAAATAAAAATTGAACAGCTATTGCAGCAAGATCTGGCAAAATTATCTCTTACGAAAACATACTCAAACTATAGGTTACTTTATGATTCATTCATTCCAGAACATTATTTTTCATGCAATCGGTCCTCAGCTTTAGTGAGTTTTATTGCACAGATCAGGATAATATCAACATTGATCAAAGAAAATCATATCTACGTAATTAAGAAAGAAGATTTGTACTGTAAGTTATGCGGAGGTCAGATAACCGATGAGATATACCATTTTACTGCCGAGTGCGGAGATCTGGAAGGTGAGAGAAAAAAAGATCCTGAAAAGTCTTCCTAGACCACATTTGAACTCATTAAAGACAATAAAAACTGTTTAAGATAAGAAAAGTTGGGCAATAGAACTGTTCAACTACCAAAAATCGGTTGTAAATAAAATTGCACTCGTTGAAGAGAGAAGAACAGGGGCACAATAAAAATATTTGCCATACTTTAATTGTAAATACTTCATCTCTCCTTTTCTCTTGTGTTGAATATTGTCAGTAATTCAAAGGCGAATCTGTACAGGGCAAGATGCCCTAATAAAGCTGTTTTGTTGTTGTTGTTATTGAAGCTATACGAGATAACCAAGTGTGAACGAAATTGTCCCTGTATTTTTAAGACTTTCCACTTCCTTAATGTTTGTCCATGATTGTATTTTATATTGGCCTCCTCTCTCTCTTCTTTCTAGAATATTTTGTTTTTGGTTTTGACAACCATTTTAACCAAATATATAAATAGCTCTTTCTATAGTAGAGCTATCAAATATGGAACTGTGGGAATATTTTCTAAAATAAATCGAATTGAAAATAATTTCATATTGACATAATTGAATTGTTAAGAAATAATATATATAGAATAAATCTCAATATATATAAAATATAAAAATAATTTGTTTCTATTCAGGCTTATATCCAGCGATCATTTAGTTATATTTATATATGATCATACAATATTTTTTATTCATGATGAAATTGTGAAACCTTTTAAAATTACAAAATATTTCCTCACAATGAGTTTTTATTTTATTTTAAATTGCTAGCTTTCAAGCGATAATCGCTCTTCAACGGGCTTAATAAAACATCGACTATATCTTACAAGAAATATTTCAAATACAAACGCGCGCAGCGTGGATATTTACAACTGAAAATTTAAAATTGTAATGTAATTTAACAATGTTATGGAATATGTCTATCTTCATTTTTAGGTCAACCAGAACATATAAAATTGATCTATTGATTTCTTCTAAGATATATCTAAGGTATTGTGATGGTATCTTACTGTTTATGCTGTTATATTCATTAGAAATGGGAGATTCTAAAAGTAATCGTTGATATTTTGTTCTTAATATTTTTTGTAGTGGTATTTAGTTTCTGTTGTGTTGAATTGGTGACCGGTCTGTACAATAATTCGATAGATCATTGAACGTTGGTCTTTTGTTCTGATATTTCTGTTGTGTTCGTTACGTCTAACTTGTATTGATCTTCCTGTTTCACCTATAATATATATAATATTTTTTTAAATTCATTTAAATCTCCTGAATATAATTAAAATAATTAAAAAGGTTTCTGAAGATGAGTTTCTTCACATTTTATCAAAGCAGTCTAAAGCTTTCAGACATCTCTGCCCTTCTACAGTAGAACATAGTTAAACGAATGAAACGTCACCTGATGCCAAACTATATACAGAAACCTTTTTAATTATTTAACAATATTGTTTTTGTTGAAATTAACAATTTAAGATATTTCTACGGTATTAGATATGCAGATATTTTCATAGTGTTTTAGTATTGTCTATACAAATTGACATCTCTGCTTATATAACGCTGGCCTTGTTGGATTGTTAGTTAGATAGCGGTTAGGTGAATAGGGCAGGCCGGCGTTAGCTGCTGATGTACTTATAGTTTGTTTCTTTTGTCCTTCTTTTATAGTTTTATACCTTTAGGTAATAAAGAATCATTCTCTTCCTCTACGACTCCATAAAATTTTCAACAGTTTTATTACTTGGCATTAACAAGCCACGTTTTTTTCTGAATTATGAATTATCAATGCGCTTAAATTTTCTTTTAAAAAAGTAAAGGAATGTCTAAAACCTTTTTACTTATATGATTAAATATTGGAAGAGCCTGGCTTTCCCTGTTGAACTCTCACAACGCAGCAAAATCGCAAGAATGATTTATCTCATTGATAGATCAGACACTCTTAATATTCTATCATTTCACTTTTATATGAGTTATAATTTAGTATTTTCAAATCTAATATATAATCAGGTAAAGTATTATAATTTTGAAAATTATTTTATGAAAATATGTGTTTAGAACAAATTTACTGCTCTTTAATATGCAAGTACTTGCAAAATCCTATATTGAAAGAAACCTTACACAAGAAATATATTTTTCCCATTTCAAATAATTTCTGGGTATTATTGTTCACATAAATATGTATGTATGAAATTGTAGAGTAATTCTAATAGAAAAACCACTTTTTTGTCTTATTTTCATATTATAGAAAATATCTACCTTAATAGATCTGTGTGAATAAACCAATATTTTTAAAGATTTAAAAAAAGCTGTTTGAGAGACACCATTCTTGTATAAATGAAATTGTTATAAATAACTCTCGACTATTAATAATTAGTTAGCTTTGAAGATATTCAGTTTCGATCATACACAATTCCATCTAGTCTTCTCTCGCGCTTTTAAAATACTTAAAATATTTTTAATAACTTTCTCACCATCAGGCTTTGGTGTTTCAGGGCTTGATGGTACATCTTTGGAGCCAAGGCAGCACCAATTGCGAAGATACTTCTTGTTGGTATCCTTGCTGAGGCAATGTTTTTCTTCCAACAAGATTCTGGAATAGACAGGTGAGTGTTATCTTGGTTATAAAATGTCTAATGAATCTTACTTTTCATCCCAGGTGGTTGGCCTTTGCTATCTGTGTCTTTAGACGTGTCCACAGAATCCGCCTGATAACAAACCTTTATTTCAATTTATTTTTTTATACTTGTAATGAATATAAAAACTATATTTTTATACACAATTAGGAACTTATAATTAAAAATATATGTTTAATTATATTTTATGTTATTAAAACCTTTTTTTAGTTTTATATTTGGAAATTGGAATATAAGCCATTCTTTCAATTGGTAATTAGAATTTTTAGAAAGATAATTTCTCTTTTTAGTTAAGAATTATCATATTTGTAAACGCGTGAACACACACATATGAATCATGAGATAATTTATAAATTTTTAAGTTCATTTTGTGTTCATATCAGATATAATCAATGATTGAACTCTATTGATTCTTATATTTAATAAAAGAAGATTGTTTTATATATAATAAGTGAGCATATTAGTTACCCAGAAATTATTTTCAAAAGTAAAAAATAATATCATATAAAAATATAGTATGAGCCCGTTGAAGAACAGTATATTTGCCCTAAAGCTTGCAAATGTGAAATTAAAGGAAAATATTTACCTGATATTTATTTTTACTTTTTCAAATATATAATATATATACATATACATTTGGAAAACATAATCTATTTGATAAAATTATTGAATAAAAGCTTAGTAAGCATTCAAACCAAGTTTCTTTCAACAAACTGTATATTAACAAACAATTCTATAATGGACTGACAATTATTTTTATATATTTCTACAAATTTTAAAAATTAATTATTAATAGAATATATATTTTAAGTCCAGGTAAACAAAAAAAGATCAAATCAACAAATTTGAAATTCTAAATACATTCAAAAACTAAGTTCATAAGTATATGAAGCAATTCGGTCAGAAAAGGTTTTAATGGGTTTCTGTTCGAACTTGAGAACTGTGAAATGTCGACTATGCTACCTCTATCTTCAATAGATATTTAGAAATAAATTATTATTTTTTCTATAGCCTATACATAGATAATTGTATATATTAATAGTTTGTTCTTATACAAGGTTCATATTTAAAATAACTTAAGGTAGTATGAATCGCTTAGCGCTAAGACTAAATATACTATTTTATTTGTCATCATGTATTTTCAATATACGTATAGTATTATATAATTAAACACAACTCAAACTACTTAGTTATATATTTTGAATATTTTTAATTTATATTATTCAAATGTATTTTGACCTTTATTTAATAATTTAGCTAGTTACCTTTTCTGAAGTTGTTGAATTTTGGCGATCTTCTTCCTCATCTACAAAAATGAAGAGTGTTATTTATTCATTAATATTTTACCTTAACATTATTTACCAGAACAACAATAATTTAACTCTGTTTTCATTTATAAATGCTTCAAAATGTTTTTCTATTGTGTGTCTATTTAAATATATTTATTATATTCAACAATATTGTTTTAACATTATAATATTGGGGATTGTTAACAGGATTTAATGAAATAATTATTTTGTGAAACTATTCAATAAAATGTTATTTATATATGATTTGGGGAGGATTATATTTCATTGAAAGAACAATATATTATTCTGCTTTGACTTTAAGTTTTTAACTAATCTCTTAACGATTAACACCATTCGAATACATCGTTTTATAACTAAGGTGTAAAGTCAGTATTTACGAATGTTTTAATTATGCAAATAAATAATGTTACATATTTACATTGTTTTAGTCCAATTAATCTTTTTACGGGTACATGTAGTTTTTAATTATCCCTAGTACACGTGGTACAGGCCATGATAATCATGGTGGGTAGTTAGCGACTGCTTTTACTGTAAGCGCACCACATGTCTACACATGTGAAAAGCAGTTCGTCTTTGCACTTACAAATGTACCAGAGACCCGTTTGGTTACTTGCACTCGTTGGTGGGGATGGACTTTTGCAAGAATCGGGGACCATTAAAGCATTTATTTTTTAAATCAGAAAAAAATGTCTAATGTGGGAATTGAACCCGGGTCGTAGTGGTCGAAAACCAAACGGTTTAACCAGCCTTTCACCCGACCCCCAGTAGTCTTATGTAGTCTTTAAATTGTTTAATTCTTCATATACACGAGAATTTTAGCTAAGTAGAACGATATAATTACCTTCAAAAATTACGTATTGTAATTTTTCCTTTAGATCTTTGAGGCACCTTTTGACTTTCCTTAGTCGTTTGGTCACGGGACTATTCTTTACAGGAGTAGAAAAGCATCTGAAAATAATAATTTATCATAAACTGCATCTGTTACTTGAAGGAGACTTACCTTTTCTTGCTGGGCCTGTGCCTTATGAAGGGCGTATTTGGAGGTCCCGCCGGTTGTATATCGTTGCCCTGTGG
This sequence comes from Cordylochernes scorpioides, assembly GCA_030710605.1. Taxonomy (NCBI): domain Eukaryota; kingdom Metazoa; phylum Arthropoda; class Arachnida; order Pseudoscorpiones; family Chernetidae; genus Cordylochernes; species Cordylochernes scorpioides. The sequence continues at coordinate 12,445,527 of CP092873.1, read as the reverse complement.
GAATGAATTATTATTTTAGAGTATAAAATATTGGAATATATATGAAATATTCTTATAAAATATTTTAAAATCAATTATAGTATTTTTATTGGTTCTATATCAAAATCAAATTATTGCTTCTATATAAAATCAGTGAAATGTATTATATAAAAGTCCTTTTCAAATATCTTTGCACTCTTTAGAATTTGTATAATATATTTTAATATACAAGCGGTATATATATATGTTATATACTATTGCTGAGATAGATATTTATTTTAGCAAAATAAATCGGCGATTGAAGAGGAGCATCTTATAAGAACTTTATTAGCAAGCTTTCGGACGTCCTTTTACAAGCTTTACGATAACTGAACAGAAAGAAGTGAGAGATGAGTATTATGAGTAGAGATAAGTATTACTAGATATTTATTTTCTTATTTTATACATAAGTATTTTGCCAATAGTATGCAGTCTTGAAACCCTTTTTGAAAAAAACATATTAAACATTTATTAATTAATTTGAAACTACTATTGGTTTTTGAACTATTTTCTATTTGCAAGCCTATGAATATTTAATAAATCAATTCATCTAATTTCAAATGCGAATAAATGAAATTAAACTATTAGGTATGTATTTTTTTACATAAATGGTAAATTTCTACTGTGATAAAAAATTTGGAAGGACTTGGCTTTTCAGTGGTAAATCCTCATAACGATTTCGCCAATTTAATTCACCAGAGAGCTTTTTAAAATTCCAATTCTGTAATAGAAAATTCTGCCTAGTTATGCGATTTTGAATTATGATCTCTTTAGTTGTGGTAATCAAACCAACTATGGACTTACGGCACTTAGGACCAATTTTTTTTTTTTTATCAAAGATCCCAATAGAACTCCCCCGATCCTGAATGTATAACAAAATAAAACAATTTCTCTCTGTCCAAAATGTCATTTATTTGAAATAACTATGATTTTTTTCTTTTATTTTTTTTTTATTAATCAACTAGGCACGATATTGATATATTTGCGCATATTACAGAGAAAACAAACAAAACAACAAACAAATTATTGCTTAGAATTAAATATTTACAAATTCCCATGTTTATATATTATTCGACAGAATTCATAGAATTTATATAGACAAAGTGGCTGATGTAAGAGAGATAAATGATTTAGATCAGGGAACAATCGATGTCTCACTTCTGTAAAGTTCGGACAGTAATAGATAAAGTGAATAGCAGTTTGTTCAGTTTCTCCGCAGGTAAGAAAAAAGAATGTCAGCCAGGCAACCTTATCTTCAAGATGATCAAGACCAATTTTGATACAGAGGTATTCAAGATGGCAACTAGAGAAGACTATGATCAAGTATGCAAGGTCAAAACATTCTTTATATTTTAGCCATCGTATCAAAGATCTCAATATAAATTCCGCGAGCCTGAATGTTATATAAAATAATAACAATTCTTCTAGCAGAAGTATATTTTAGTTTAACAAACTATGGTTTACCAGCCAGGCAACTTCCATCTTCAATATATGGATATAAAGGTTACAGTGCCTAATACATTAAATCATGATATCAATTAATCAATTCAATTAATTATTTCTAACAAATATAGATGACGAATTATTACCTTAAATGCAATTATCTTTATTATTTTAACTATACGAATTGAACACGTTATATTATAATCTACATAAATGCTAAATGTGAACTGAGCAAACAATATTATAGAAAATTTGAAGATATTTTAATTATAAACATTACAATTGTTTATTTCTACTTACACAAAATGTGGCCTTTCCATCATCGATGGGGGTAAAAATCTACATCACAAATTCTGGTTAATTCCATTGTAAAATAACATTGATCTCTATTATATATAAGTTACCAACTCCGCCTTTGCCGGTCCCAAGCCCGAATGAAAAAGAAGGAGGGGGAGCAGTAACAAGCTCACTAAAAAAACCTGGACTCAGCTGGCCCGGCTGATAGTACCTTGCAAGGGCTCCTGATCCAAGGATACAGGATGAGTCTGTACTCTATGTCAGGAGTGCTGTACATGGTGTCTGTTCCTCATGTCAGAGACGGCCATTTCTTTTGGAGCCGAGTCGGCCTGCCACTGAGTAGTGCTCCCAGTCTTAATGACAAAAGCAGATTCATTCCACTTCACCCATTAATGATGGTTACCGCGTTCTACAAGCTTGATACTCTAATATGATTGAGATGAGATAAGAAAGAAAAAGAAGATATATAAGTGGATGACCTTCTCTCATCACAGTTTCTATATCATCACCGATATATTAGTATGCATTTCATATTTTCATAAATAATGTTGTACATCAAATAGTCTAATTGAAAACGGCCAAGAAGCCATCTTTATAGCAAAAATAATTAAAATTACCCTAAATAATTGGTTTTTATTAACATATTGTCGCGATGGAAAGTAATTAAATAAACTCCCGAATGATTTTATATTTTTTTTTATATATTTTGTTATTGGGAAGAATTTAGATATAAAATTTAAGTATTAAAAGAACATTTGAATAGTTTCTTTTACATTAATAAGTGATTAACTGGAAGGAGGTATTAAATTAGTATTTACCACATTATTTGATATAAACGTTTCTTATATAATATCAATTTGGTATCCAAAAATATTTGAAAGGTTTTATTAAAAACGCTACTGTTCATCATGCTGGAGAGTCATTTGCCCATTAATTTGGTAGAATCAAGAATTCTGGATGGAGACAGAAAACGGGATAAAATTCTGGGCCTTTATATCAAGTTATTTAGTAATATATCCGGTCTGAAATATGCTTTCATTTATGATAATGCCAGGCCACACAAGTCTGGCCATGTTAATGATATCTTTAATATTGAGTAAAATATATCAGGTCTCCAGGGAAAAGTATCTTTTCAAAACATTTTTATTCTCTAGCTTTCAGGCACGGACGCCTTTCTACAAGAGAAAACATGGTATAATTAATTATTATAAATTTTACCATGTGTGTTTTATTCTATAAAAGGGCGTTCGATACCGAAAGCTAGAGAATAAAAATGTTTTGAAAAGATACCTTTTCTTGGAGGCCTGATATACACAGTCTAGCCATAAGTTCTGTTACAAAACAATTTAATAAATTAAATGATTAAGAACAAAAACTAATGGAATATATAAATACATATTTTATTAGCCAATAGGACATAGATTTTAAATATATACAATCATTCAAAATGTCCTTCCTTATTTTTGACACAGGATTTCAAGCGTTCGGGCCACTGATCTATGGCGGCACACACCTTTTCTAAGAGTATTTCTTTCATTGCTCTCACCAATGCTGATTTCAATTGATACAAATTATGATATCTTTTATAGCACACCTTCTCCTCTAAATATGCCCACAAACTGTAATCAAGGGGGTTTAAATCAGGGCTTCCAGAGGGCCATTCATTGGCCTTTATGAACTCGGGAACATTCGTCTCCAACCATTGTTGAGTTGACTTAGCTTTGTGAGCAGGAGCTGAATCTTGTTGAAATATCCAATGTTCTCCATTAAACATTTTTGTATTCAGAGGCTTTACTATTTGTTACAAAATGTCTTATTTATAGTTTTAGCTGTATTTTTTTACCCCTTTGGCAAAAAGGTGGAGATCTGTTACACCTTGGTAGCTAACTCCCCACCAAACCATGACAGAAGAAGGATGGTGACTTTTTTCAAGTCTTCTGACTTTCAAAGAAGCTTCTAGAGAGCTACGAGCATATATCCTATCATTCTGACGATTAATCTTTTCCTCGACAGTGAACATTTCTCGTCTGTGGAAAGGATTCTCTCATGCCACCGACCAGCATGCCGCGCCAACAACATCTTTGATCTAACCCTTCTAATATCTCTAAGAGCAGGGGCAATCAAATGACCTGTGCGTCGTTTGAAAGCTCTCAGTCCAAGGTCTTCGTTGATTATCCTGGAAACGGTTCTTTGAGCTAAATTCATCTGCTTTGCTAAGATCTTTTGTTTGCGGCGTGGATTTCGACGAATTCTTTCGCGAATGGCTTTTATAGCTGCTTGCGTTCGTTGCACGCGCGGTCGACCAGATATTTCAAGGTCATTAATAGTGACAGCCTTGTTGAACCTTTCAATGGTTCGATAAACAAATTGACACGTAATATTCAAATTTTGTAAAAGTTTAAAAATGGATGAAGGACTTTGGCCTACCCTGTGTAAGGCTATTACAGCCATACGGTTTTCTTTAACACCCCAATCCATTATCAAAAAACAAATATATTCCGATTTTTTTCTAAACACGTGTGCACGAGATATTCAAATAACAACTACTGTATTTTGAATACTTCACGCGGTCAAATTAATTTTTTATCACTGATTCGGTTTTGTAACAATATTTATGGCTAGACTAAGTATTTTTCTCAATATTGATACAAGGAATTATTTTATTGAATTGCTATATTTAACGATGTGTTTATTGGTTGATAGAGTGGAAGCGATATTCCCAGATCTGTATCTTTTTGAGAATCCGTGGATTACTAATATTAGTTGAATAGTATTATACATCAAGTGTTTGTACTTCATATATATATTGTTTGCACCAGGTTGCGGCTTGGCAGGCTCTTCAAACTTGATTCCCTCTTGAGTCGGGTCTTGCATCTTACCAGAGCGTGTTTCAACCTTCCTACAAGGTTAGATAAGGTAATAATGAGATAACTCTACTTTAAGTAGCCTCCAGAATGATTTATTTATTTTTCACATCAAAGAGAGCAGTGAAGCCACACAGTGTACCAAATTACAAATGGTGATTTCATAATACATATATCTGTTTATAATACATATATTCTGTTTAATAAAATAAATAAATATAAAATATAAATCTGAATTAAAAATATATGAAAAAATAATATTACAAATTAAAATATATAGGTGCATCAGCCATGATGCAACAATATCACCTTTATTTATTTCAGCAAAAGATATTTGATGTAGATTATATTTTTAATTTAAATAAAATGTAATTATATGATAAGGAAAAATGTTATAAAAACGTTTTGAAGTTATAATTTGTCCATACTATAAGTGTATTTCAATTTAGAACGATTATTTTTTTATTATGTTTAATTTACAATGTTTTTATTTTTAGAAAAATCTCTGTTTTTCGTGAATAAAAATATTATAAATATTATATACGATTTCCTATTATATTTTCAACCACATTTATTGTGTTTTATATTGGATGAGATTTCAATTATTATAGTTGTTTCGCAATCAAGAGCTTTTTTTGGCCCGAATAAAAATAATTATAATTTTATAATCATCATTAAAGAGAGATGATTTATTTAAAGATTCTATTCTTAAAGTAATATTACGGTTATTAAATATTCGTCGCTTTTAATTATCCAACATTAAATAAAAATTGCCATCATACCATTTAAATATTAGGAATAATTTTAAAAATTAACTACACCTTTGCAATAGCTCAATGGGTTTAATCGATTTCCTTGGTATTTAGTTTCTACTCGAATTCTTATTTTATCAAATTTTATCAAATTAAGAATATATTTAATTTGTGTCTATGAAGTTTCTTTTTGTTTTGCTCCCAGGTTTTACGAGCATATTACAAGATTGTTCCAAAAGTTCGTAACAACTTGCAAAAAATGAGTTCGCCGTAATAATATTATTTGTCAAGTTTTTGTTTTGCGCAAATTTTGCGACCAAGTTTTGCGAGCATATTAAAAAATTGCACCAAAAGTTCGTAAACACTTTCAAAAATATTGAAATACCAATATTATTCGCCGTTATGTATAATGTCTTCGTATTATGTATAAAGTAATTGTATTATGTATTATTATGTATTCGCCGTAATAATATTATTCGTCAAGTTTTTGTTTTGCGCAAATTTTGCGCCTAACTTTTGCGATCATATTACAAGATTGTCCCAAATTTTCGTAAATACTTGCAAATAATTGAAATACCAATATTATTTACCGTTATGTATAATGTCTTTGTATTATGTATGAAGTAATTGTAGTATGTATTCGTCGTAATTATATTACGCCATGTAATACGAAAACAACGTTTAAGAAAAACACAAACTTTTGGGACAATTTTATATATAACAGTATTTATTTTGGAATCCATTTCTATCTTTTATTTTTTACGTATTCTCCTCTCTTAGAAGTTGTGTTAGATAATATTGTCTCTATATAAAAGAATGTGTATCATAATCCCACCCTAGATTTAAACATGTTTTAATTTTGAAAACCCGAGTTACACCTTTAAATGTAGCCACAACTTTAGAAATGAACAGTCTTTGTATAAAATAGGATATTGTCCCCACACGTCTCTTAATCTATGAAACTTATTTTTATTATGTAGTAATAGACAATAAAATACATTTTCCTGTTCATAGAATGTAAATATTGATATTTGAAAGTAAAATATTATTAATTTTATTTAGGATATCTAAATAAATATTTGAAACAACAATGGAATTAAATTTTAAGACTTCATTGAAAACTTTAAATATATTTTCTTAATAAACAATCAATAAAAAAAATTAAGAATTCACTTCAGAATATATTTTACTAAATCGTTCCATCACTAATTACTAAATTATGGATTACATTGAAACTTTGATTATCTTCAATAAAATATTCAAATAAAGATGGAAATAGCAAGAAAATATCCAAGAAAATATTCAATATTTTCAAAATGAATAATGAAATGATATAATAGCTTGCAAATATGATTTGTGGATATGATTTATGCATAATATAATCATTGTAATATTATATAT
>CP092873.1:12408836-12438652 GCA_030710605.1 Cordylochernes scorpioides | reverse complement strand
CATGATTTGCCTTTTTTATTTTTAATATCAACATCTGACATTTTTATCATTTATTTTTCTATTTTTTCATATATATGTAATATAAAAAGTTTGTTTATTTTAAAATTATAATTTCTAGAACAAAAACTACTCTTTTAAGTTGACCGCCATATGTCGCGGCTTTAGACTATATAAACGCATTGTTGTTGTTTCCTGTTGGTCGGCTCAAATCTTTTTGTAGATATGTAAATATGTAATTAAAGATAATTGTGATTCAAAGTTTCTTTATTATATTTTCTAAGACTTCTACGACTGCAATAGCAATGTCACAATACTCTAATGTATTCTGAAATCAAGCAAATGCTCAATTCTCTTTATCAATAATTAATATTCTCTATATCAATAATATAAAAAAAATTATCATAACATATGGATGGCTTTTCTTGATATATCAGGAATATGGATAGGTCAAATATCAGGGAACAGGTTAAATCAATGGTTTGTTGATTTCTGTTCCACTAGATGGCGCTCTGCCATCTAAAAAAGCACATGAGCTTTTGGTGTGTCAGGATATACCTTCATTATTTTAAATATATATTTGTCAGAATCAAAAATGGTTGTTATATATTATATATATTTGTAAAAAAAATATATTTTGATCCAATATTTGAATTTTAATAGCTTCAATATTGATAATATATCACTTTTCATCTATACCTCTTTCTTTCGGCTTTAAATATAATACTAAATTATAATATATAAAATTTTTTATTCATAAAAAAATTCAAAATAGATATCAATCATAGAAAAAATTATAAATATATAAAATCTACTGTTCAATTTATTATATTTGTAAATATTAAAATGATAATTTAGGGCATTATTTCAAATAGGAATACTATTCAACATTCAGCCAAGTAAAACATTTGGTAATATAAACATAAGGTAATAAGACCAAATCCAAATAAATAAATAGTGTGTGATGTTTCGGTAACAGCGTTACATTACACACTATTTATTTATTTGTATTTGTTTTTATTACCTTGTGTTTATATTCTATATTCCAAATTGTGTGCGTTATCATTTGGTAATATCTTTCAATATGTTGGTAACATACACATTTATATAGGTTTGTGAGTTAGTTTTAACAATATTTGATTTGTAATTATATATTTGCAGAGGGCAATCCATCGCCAAGCAACTTGCAGATCTCAGCTTTTACAGCTTCTTCTGCTTCATCGAGAGGACGGCAAAAGTATGTACTCTTTTTCTCTCTTCTTCTATATAAATTACTTTATACTCTTCAATGATAGCTATAGCCCTAGGGGGTGGGGGGGGATGTGAAGTCTGACCACACCAGTCTCCCCTTGGACTCTTGGAATATTTCACCAAATTCTGGTCCAAGGTGACTAACGTGGCAACGGCACCCATTTTAAAATGAGATAGTGGACATTGCGACTGCTATGTTAGAGAGATGTATGGAGACATCTGAAGCTCTTCATTGGACACGGCAACAACAACAATACAGTATACACACCCAAGATAGTGGACATTGCGACTGCTGTATAGAGATATATGGAGACATCTGAGGCTCTTCATTAGACACGACAACAACAACAATACAGTATACACACCCAAGATAGTGGACATTGCGACTGCTGTGATAGAGATATATGGAGACATCTGAGGCTCTTCATTATACACGACAACAACAACAATACAGTATACACACCCAAGATAGTGGACATTGCGACTGCTGTGATAGAGATATATGGAGACATCTGAGGCTCTTCATTGGATACGACAACAACAACAATACAGTATACACACCCAAGATAGTGGACATTGCGACTGCTGTGATAGAGATATATGGAGACATCTGAGGCTCTTCATTGGACACGACAACAACAACAATACAGTATACACACCCAAGATAGTGGACATTGCGACTGCTGTGATAGAGATATATGGAGACATCTGAGGCTCTTCATTGGACACGACAACAACAACAATACAGTATACACACCCAAGATAGAGGACATGGCGACTGTTGTGTTAAAAATGTATGGTGACATCTGAGGCTCTTCATTGGACATGACAACAATATTAATAGCCCTTTAAAATAAAACACACTTCGTTTCTACCAAAATATTTTGTCATCGTTAAAAACTTTTGTAACACCTCTCCAAATTCTTTAATTTTAACTTTTTTCCTGAGGAGAGCAAAATATTTTTGTCGAAATGTTTAAAAAAAAATTTATGGTCGAAGTGTCTTTTATTTTTAAGAATTATAAATTCCGGCCATGCGCAAATTCTATTATTAGTATTTAGACTCTTCAAAATATAGATATTTTGAAATTTTCTCAGCAGACATCATCAAAAATCTCAAGCTCCGCAAAATTAATGTTCTAATATGATATATTGAATGGAGATAAGAAAAAAAAGAAAATTTTAATGAGTTGAAACTTAAATATAGAAGTAAACTTATATTAAATAGGCTAGATTCTGATAATATTTATGTGAATCTAAACGATAAAAATGTATATATCTTCAACATTTTAAGTAGGCATCTTTTCTAGCATGCTAGGGCCTTTTGTGTGATATGATATGTAGATGATCTTATTAATATTAATAGCTTATCCTATGCATTTTTAATTATTGCAATTCTATCATAGAGTTGAATGCCAATGATATATTTAGAATATAAAATATTCTGTAATATATATATATATATATATGGCAATATATTGGTAAATGTGTTGAGGAGAGAAATAATCACACGACGAGTTGTTAGAGCAATCATCCAGGCAGCCAGCCGAGAGAGCGAGCGAGACGTTATCAGCTGAACGACTGTTTTCCCTGTGTACACAACCGGGGGGGTTAACCAGGATAGTCGCCAGGTGGTGACGCCCCCCTCAGGAATGTGGCCAAAAAATGGTCGTTAGTTAGTTGTCTAAAGTGTCTCGCTTTAGCGGCCCATTTCTCTCTCGTTGGCTGTTGGTTTGTTTTATTAACCCTGGAAGAGCATATATTATGACATATGGCCCCCGTTGAAGAAGGCTGAACATAGTTTAGGTATATTTAAAGCTGGTGAAGCCAGGAATAGAGAAAATAATTTTACAGTTAAAATTAGTTAAGGTAATGGTGACATAGTTTTATGTAAATAAAATATTGTATAGTACACAAGTAAATATTATTTACAAGCAGTTTTACAACACCGGGGAGTTTGACATTTAAGGAAATCTTTGAAAATATCAAGGTTATAAAAGGCTATATACAACAAAATCTAATGTACTATAAGGGAAGTGATATGGAGGAGTGTGAACAACGAGAAGAAGAGTCACATACATATGGTGAAATTCTGAAGATCATTAAGACTGGGGAACTCTACACTTCAAGATATTTTTCAGGCGGACATGGCAAGGGGAAACTTGTCATGGGCTTTCTATGCTATAAGTGTAGAGTACTAGAAATGAGATTGAGGTTGACAATTGTGTGAGCTCAGGACTGAGGTATAAATAAAACTACATACAATGTTAGAACCTCGGCGAACAGAGCGAGGGGAGACTTGCCCTGGGCCAATCTAACTTATCTATGTAGTTACTTGTGTAGCGAGTCCGAGGGGAAAAGTCCCGTGTGTAGGTGAGGAAGTCGAACGGACTTATATTTAATTTGCGGAAAGTCTGCGCGCACAGTGCCAAAAATTGGGACGAGGACTGCGTTGTCCGTTACAAGTGACAAGCTGCTCGGACACGAGGTGTTTGAACCGTCGTGGGAGCTTGTGCAAGGCGATGATTTCGCGGTGGGTTGAAAGTAAGACCCATGTCTGCGCGAAATGATGACGGACCGGACAGAATCAGCGACGATGTTTAACGTACCTCCGTGGGAAATATCGGAGGTAGGCTATATCGTGCTGGTTTGGACAATGGACAAACATAGATTTGAAGACAGGGTCCGTGTGGCGAACGTGTGGCGCGAGAAGAAGAAGCGAACTGTGTCGCTCGATGCAGATTGTTCAAGTGCGAACAAAAAGGGGTTGATAATTATCTAGCAGTTAGTCAATCTGCACCCTGTGACGAACACATCATTGGCTAGATGGTGTGGGTCGGTGGATAGGCTAGAGATAAACTACGAAATAAATTATCATAAATGAAGGGCGAAGGCTAGGATTTTGAAATGACAATATAGAAGTTCGATAATTGATTAATCAATAATTCTCTATAAAGGTCCTGAGCTGGTATAAAGTTAACAAAGTTGTAAGAATGAGAGGGGCATTAAGGGGAAGATAGATAAGAGTCACCAAGGGTTGGTTGTAAGCAAGGCTCACGTGGTGGTTGGAATTCTTCGACGCCTGAATTACAGGGTGAATTTTGAATCGATTAGGGAAAGAAATTATTTTTCGTGAGCCGTGCTTACAAGTAGGAGAGGTCTATACAAAAGTTTAGGTGCTGGAGGCATATTTTAATAAATAATTTGATTATGAAAAATCTATTGTTAATAGTAAAAATCGTAAAGCGTTAATAGGTAGAATTCCTTTTTTTTTTTCAATGATTTTTTTTTAAGAGTTACGTTAAAATGGAAATTATTTAATTAAAATGACGATTGTTACATCTACTGGTAAGGTAACTAATTAAATGGGTTTCACATAGCTAGATATAATATGGATAATAAGATCACTGTTAATAGGGGTGGAGAGATAAATGGAAATATTGGGACAATCTACAAGGAATGACTTATTTAAAGAATGAATGGTAGGAGTTAAGACAATTACACTCACGAGTTATGTTGGTTTAGGGCGCAGGTAAGTTCATTGAGCTTCGGGAGAGTTCTGTCTGTGACACTGTGCGTACCAGTGTTGTACATCACAGTAGCGGTAGGGAGATGGCGGGAGGTGTCCTGCTCTGGCACGGCGATCGTTCTTGAGTAGATCTAGTGCTGGAAGAAGTGCGTGGCAGCTCCATCTTCGTCGTAGGTGAATACTTCTTCGGGATCACGGTTCAAAGGTTGGCGATGAAGGGGTTGAGGGCTCGAAGAGGAGTGGTTACAGTTGAGTTCGGTTTGGTCGATCATCGTGGCTTGGCTTCTTGTTTCTTCATACTCCGGTATATGAGGGATTCGCTTCCCGGCCTGGTCTTATCCTGTCGACTTTTCAATGTGGCAATATATTGGTAAATGTGTTGAGGAGAGAAATAATCACACGACGAGTTGTTAGAGCAAAATCATCCAGGCAGCCAGCCGAGAGAGCGAGCGAGACGTTATCAGCTGAACGACTGTTTTCCCTGTGTACACAACCGGGGGGTTAACCAGGATAGTCGCCAGGTGGTGACGCCCCCCTCAGGAATGTGGCCAAAAATGGTCGTTAGTTAGTTGTCTAAAGTGTCTCGCTTTAGCGGCCCATTTCTCTCTCGTTGGCTGTTGGTTTGTTTTATTAACCCTGGAAGAGCATATATTATGACATATATATATATATAATGGTATATCATACATATATTTTATATTCACATCTGGACTTTATCATTTCTGATATTTAATATTGTTGTCTTGTGTTTCAGGCCTTTATATTCAGCCGGTTCCTCATCGAAAAAACTTGATGATTTTTTTTATTTTTATCTTTTATTTTCTTTTTTACTTTCATTAATTCTTTTATTTTAAACATATTTATTCTAGCAATTTTTAAATTTTCAAAATTCTATCAGGCGCCTTTTATATATGCGCAATCATTGGATGATATGAAAAAAAAAGAAGATTTATATTATCTTTGTGAATATTTGATCCTATCTATCACTGACTTAATGGTACTGTGAGGACAGGGGAAACATGTCAGTTTTTTCTGGTCATTTTGGATCGGAGAAATCTGATTTTGATTGCTGAGGATTTGACCTCAGTTTCGGCGATACAGGGTTTTACTCTGGTGGGCGTGGGAGGGAGCCCACCGGGGGAGGGGGAGAGCCCTCTCTCGTCCAAGCAGTACCAGGAAAGGATAAGGGGCGAACTGGATGGCACAAAATTTGACATCTTCAACCGACACCTGGAATATCGCACCAATATTCGAAAGAATAGTTTAATTTTCATTTTGAAATGCTCAGATTGAGTTTGTGATTAGTGCACCAGAAAGGTGTAAAATATATGAGTAGTGTTTCGTGATTAGGAATGCCCCCTGATAAATTTGGAAATCTTGAATCAAGCAATCTCAGATATAAATGAGAATAAAACGATATTGGCGTTGGGGTTTTAACCCCCTGTTCTTGTAGACGGCTGTCAGGGAGAAGAGACCAGATAGTTCGGATTCAGGATCATGACCATCTGGTCGCAATTTTTGAGGTTCTCGACTTCAGTTTTTGAGTTCTAGGGACCTACTCTGTCAGAGGTGTGGATAAGAGCTTACAGGTGAAACGGATAAGAACCCTCTGCCTGACAGTAATCTCAGAGCCTTGTGTAGAATGCCATGTGGGGTAATATGATATCCACTATTAGTGACAAATCGCAATAATTGTCACCTATAACATGTAATTTATATGATGAGAAATATCAAGATTGAAGAGATTCCTAAAAAAACATTCCTCGATTGTGCAAAATATATTGGAAAACTTGCTTTCCATTATTTTTGGAATAACAAAATTTAGAAAAATTGAATTTTAAATGAGAGTGAAAAAAGTTATTTTAAAACGACATAAAAAATGTTGGAAAAAAATCTAATCATAAAATAAAGAGAAATAATATTTTCAATCAAATAAATTACTGAATATTTGATATATGAAAATAATTGATTAATTGAATCATATTGCTCCCTAGAATTATCCTAAATTATAAAACAACAAAATTATAAATATCTTTACAAAGGCATAATTAGGCAATGGATCGAATATTCATATCGTTTCATTAAAAAATGTAAAAAATAAAATTCTAATTTGATGATTAGTCGATAGTCAATATATCCTATATGATCTGAATCCATTTTGAACATTTTAAAAGAGATAAAATGAAAACTTTATCTTCAAACATAACAAAATTTCAACCACTGTGAAAGAATTATTTTTGATTTTATTGAATTGTTAAAAGTTTGAAAATAAAAGGTGGAAATGAATATTGTCTTCGTTTTTTACACTCACAACATTCACTTGGCTCTAAAAAGGTTTTACACATCAACATATTAAAAAGATCCTGCTAATATATATATAGGGATCTATTAAAAACTACAATATATATATAGAATATCTTTTAGAAAATAGAGCAATCCATAAATAGATCTTTAATTAAAAAGGCATATATTGGATCAAAATATCATTTATTTTATCAATATTTCAGTTGGCTGAAGTTCAACCTTTTTCAAAGTATTATAAAATATTAATCCTTGAAAATATTTTATAATATGTCCAAATGGGTTTTTCTTCTAGTTCTGCCATCTAAAATACTCATGTTAAAGATATTCCTTCTTTATTTTTATGAATAAATATGTCGTATTTTATACAGAATGAATATTGTATACATAATATTGTGAATACACGGTTGTATATTAAAAATACCAAGCACAATATATAATTCAGAATTACGTTAATAAAATAATACCTGAAAAAAGTAGGACAACACTATGAAAGGTCGAAACGGGTCGTTAACATTGTCCAAGAAGCTAAGATAGAGTGGTTAGGAACACAATAACCAAACTCGAGGTGCGAATCAAGTCTACGTTTTCGATATCGTGCACCTTGGGACCTTCCATGGTTTAGTATATAAATTATGGATGCTAACAGACCTCTGTCAATGGACTGAGTACCTCCAGCTTTTTATAGCCAACAGCAGTTCTAACCCACCATGAAGGTTTAATTGCGATACCCAAATTCATCATACAAATTAATCCACTTATCAAACCCTACATGGTCTACTCGGTCTTCTGCGAGAAATGTAATACTACGTAAGAGGTAGATCCGTAGGAATTCGAATATCTGAACTCTGCAGAAATCTTAAAAACAGATATTCCTGGTCATCAATATATCAGCATACTTCTACAATGATACATTCTTTAAATTCTAACAATAAAAAACAAACTACTATGAACAAATACCAACCCTGCACTAAAGATATGTGTTGGAAGCAATAGTATACTACAAATTTTACACCATCAATAGAAAAATAGAAATTCCAGATTTCGATAAACAATATTTATATTTTATAGGGAAAAATATTTATATTTAATACCGGTCATTCATTTGAATTTTTTAATCTCCTTTACACTTATTTACTGCCTTCTTTAGTACGAAATAGAATTTGCGTACATTTATATATGAAAAAACGAAAGAAAAAAAATTAAAAAGATCAGGTGTTGAAATCAATATAAAAAAGGCATATCCTGACCAGGAGCACATGTGCTTTACAGAAGGCAGAGCGCCAAATGGTGGAACAGAAATCAACTAAACATTGATTTAGCCTGTTCCCTGATATTTGGCCAACCCAATTTCTTGATAAATCAAGAAAAGCCATCAACGAACGCGTTTTGCGCTTTTGGCGTTCGTCAGCGTGGAGTAGGCTGTACCACTGCGACCAAAACATATTTTTGGTCCCAGTTGGACTCTTGAAAAACCAAGAAATGGTATATAAGGCCAAACTTGTGTAAGACTTTCGTTTTTCATGTGCTAAGCGTATTAACGCAAGTTTGGTCTTAAATACCATTTCTTGGTTTTTCAAGAGGCCACTGGGACAAAAAATATTTTTTGGTCGCAGTGGTACAGCCTACTCCACGCTGACGAGCACCAAAAGCGCGAAACGCGTTCGTGGATGGCTTTTCTATATTTTCTTGACATATCTATAATATCGTGGTATTCTAACGTGACTTGTGCTTCGGTCCCGACTGTAACCCTACTACAAGGATAAAAGGTATAAACTTGTCATACTACCACATATAGAGCAAATGGAAACATTGAGACGCGAATGTTTTTTTCATACATCAATCAAACCTCTACTGTCCTTACTGCGATGAAAAGATATTGGGAGCTTGGTTCATCAGTGGTGAACCCTCCCAGCCCTCCCAATATTTTTTCATCGCAGTAAAGACAGTAGAAGTTTGATTGATGAGTAAAAAACATTTGGGTCTCAATGTTTCCATGTGCTGTATATAGATGGAGCCTTATTGCTTTATACTTCCACATATATAATTTCCAAAAATAAATCTTCGGTTAACAGTTTTCAAATAATTTTATAATATCGAAAAATATATTTACATTTTCAAAATTCGAAACTATTATAGACGCATATGATTCTTTTTAAAAATAAACAATTTCTACTGTGTTATTTTTAAAAATATCATACGCGTCTATATTAGTTTCGAATTTTGATAACAGATGGCGCGCTAATGCATCATAATATTTACAGTATAAGGACCTTTTTAATTCTCCAATATTTACGATTATACTCTCCTAAACTATGTAGTTTATCAAAGTTTAAATAGAGAATATTCCATTTTTTAATTAAATAATCCAATGTATCAATATTAGGCCTAGTGTTTTCAACCTAATATGTCGTCTGTTTACAAATAGATACTGTTACCGAATAATTTTCATTATTCTTGTTATATTTGAGCGTGTTGTGTTGTAAATATGACTTTGAATATTCTTCCATTAAATGAACCCTGAACAAGAATAGGTACACCGGCCATAGAAATGTCGGATAAAAACTCTTTTTGACCAAAAAATATGTTGTGAGGCTTTTTGGGATTAAAAAAAGTTGATACATTGTTATATATATATTATATATTTTGTTCTGAAAAGTTGACTCGTCATATGAGTTGAATATATTTGATTGGAAAATGGGTAGAAACCAATCAAAAGGTGACTTTTCGAAATTTTAAATCAATTATATGATGCCTTCTCTCTTTCTGCAATCCTCTTATTATGTGATAAGAAAACTCAGTATTTCAATAGCATTTAGTGATGTCACGGAAAATTTAAGAATTCATCTGAACGATGTTGAATATACATTTGATCAATTAAAAAGATGGGTTATCTAATTAGGCTTGTATATCTGATCAAATATACCCAGTTTGGGCAATATTGCCTGGTTGATAAAAAATTGAAGTAAAATTTTAATTTATTATAAATAATAATATATAAATAAATTATATATATTGGCAGCAAAACACCTCTTTGGTAGGTTGTGATGATTCCATTAGATCCCGTGTGGATCTCATGGAATAATGTCCGCCCTAGACTGACGAGGGCCATTAGCCTGAAACCATTATCTCTAGGTGGACGCTTCTCAGTTTGCCAAAGCTGGTGTTGTGGCTTTGTCACCGACCCGAGGCCGCTAGTTGCGGCGACGGTCAATAGATGGCGTCAAGTTTCGACGTTTATTTTGACGAGAGAGGCGTCCTATGTTTCTATGGATCAATTCCCTCCCGGCAAATTTTCCATCTATATATATTGGTCTGAAAATAGAGCAATCCAAATTTAAATCATTATATAATAAAAAAGGCATATATTGGATCGAAATAAAATATTTATTTTGCCAATATTTCGGTTGGCTGAACGCCAACCTTAAGTTTATTAAAAATAAAAAAATATAAATAAAAATATATATATATAATTTATTTATATATTATTTATTTATATGACATAATAAAAATCATATTTTTATTATTCATTAATATAATTATAATTTAAATAATCATAGAATTAACACAGAGTTAATTTTTTAAAATCCTTAACAAAAGGAGTACAACGCAATATTGTTTTTTGTTTATACTTAGAATATCATATAGAATTGTATGTATGAAAACTGTTTGTTCTTAAAAATATAATCCTTAAAATAAATTCAATTTTGGATATAAAGTTATCATTTTCAATTCAATCCACGACTGCATGAATGAATTGGTAACGTACCTAAAATACATCTTTTTTTACGACATATACAGGGTGTACCAGGTAAATTGGGAATTTCAACAATGGTATTTTAACTGAAATTTTTTGCAAGTAAAAATTAAAATATCCGAATGAAATTTGACACAGTAGTAGATAAAAGGATATAGTTTTTATTTATTCAATGAAGTTTCCATCATTAGCTACAACAGTCTCGAGGCGAGTGCGGAATGAAGCACAGGCCTTGGCGACGATGACCTTGTCCATTTGGGTCATCACCGTGTGAACTGCTTTCTTGACAGACTGGATGGTGGTATGAGGAGCTTTGTTGACATCTCTCTCAACAACGCCCCATACATAGTAGTCGAGGGGATTGCAATCTGGAGAATTAGGGGGCCAAATATCAGGACCCCAGTGACTAGGGACGTTAAGTGTCAGCCACGATTGTGTCTTTTTTGCCTTATGGGCTGGAGCTGAGTCCTGTTGGAAGACATACTTCCTTCCTGCGGCCACCATGTCCATCCAAGGCTTCACAACGGTCTCCAGAACATTGATGTAGGTGTCAGCGTTCATCCTAAGGCCCTTCTCAAAGAAATGGGGAGGCATGACATCACCTTCACTGCTGATAACGCCAAGGACCATTACGGAGGCAGGAAATTTCGTGTGCATCACGACAGGTATCTCTGAGGGGTCTTTACAGATCCAGCGATCATTCCTGGGATTTACCTTTTGGTCCACGTCAAAGTTCTTTTCGTCAGAGAAGAACCTTAGCATGCCAAAAGAGTCGTGTTTCAGGTTGTTGAGGAGGGCAGCAGCCTTTCCTTTTCTGTTATTCTTCATATTCTCAGTCAGCAACTGACCTTTCCGAAGGGCATAAGACTTGAGACCAAGGTCCTCATGGATAGTTCTGACAATTGTCATAGAGCCAACGTCCATTTCCTTGGCTATTGGCCCTCATGCTCTTCCCAGGGTTTCCATCAATCTTCTCCTTGACATTTTTGACAAATTCTTCGCCTCTTACCCTGTCCGATCGACGCGAGTGCTTTTTCCTTGTAGCTATCCCCTCTATGTTACTGTCGGCCTCATCAAACTGCTTCTTGACACGATAAATAGTGGTTTTGGGCAACTTAAGAAAATCCACTATCTCTTTGGGGCTCCTTCCGGCGCGCAGAGCAACGATGATGGCAGCTCGATTTTCAAATTCTCGGTTACTGTTCATCACTACACTGCGCACACATGTACTGTTGCATTTTACATGAATATGGCTACGTAATGAAAAAAAAACAAGTTTTTAATCTCAAGTAGTTTTTGTTTTATGGACTGTCAAAGTTAGTCCCAATTTACCTGGTACACCCTGTATATATATATATATTGCCAGCAAAACACCTCTTTGGTAGATTGTGAGGATTCCATTAGATCCCGTGTGGATCTCATGGAATAATGTCTGCCCTAGACTGACGAGGGCCATTAGCCCGAAACCATGGTCTCTAGGTGGACACTTCTCAGTTTGCCAAAGCTGGTGTTGTGGCTTTATCACCGACCCGAGGCCGCTAGTTGCGGCGACGGTCAATAGATGGCGTCAGTTTTTGACGTTTATTTTGACGAGAGAGGCGTCCTATGTTTCTATGGATCAATTCTCTCCCGGCAAATTTCCATCTATATATATTGGTCTGAAAATAGAGCAATCCAAATTTAAATCAATATAATAATAAAAAAAGGCATACATTGGATTGAATAAAATATTAATTTTGCCAATATCTCGGTAGCCGAACGCCAAAAACTGGGTTATTAAATATAAATGAGTATTCACACAAATCAAACATTCAAAATATATTTTTAAATAAAAAATAATTATATAATATAAATACATATGATATTAACACTCTTGTTGAAAACACGAATAAAATATATTTCTCAAAATATTTCCTTAAATAATCTTACATTTTACAAAATTTTGATTAACATATAAAATAATAAAACATGATTAACAATTAAATTTATAAATTTACTCATGGACATAACTTAAGGAATATTGTATATTTTATGTATATAGACAATAACTCTGAAATATATTTGATACACAATGACCTTTAATGAAAGCACACGAGAAAACCAAGTGTTAAAAATTATGTCTTTGTCTCTTAAAAAAACAGACGAGTGAAAAAATCAACGACTCTCCACTTATTTAAGTTCTGTCCATGAGTGTATTTCATTCCTGTGTAAAAAATATTTTAAAATTAATATATTTTAATATATATATATATAATAGATATTAAAAAGGCCTATATTGGATTGAATAAAAGATTTATTTGCCAATATTTCAGCTGGCTGAACGCCAACCTTTATCAAGGCATTACAGTTTTGTATACACAAACTTAACACCGCATAGTTTTATGATATCACAGTTGAAATCAATATATATATTGAAAATAGATCAATCCATAAATAAATATTCAATTAAAATTTTGACCCTATATATGCCTTTTTAATTTAAAAAAATATATATCATTATACTATATCCAGAAATATCTTTCATTTTTAAGCTCTTATTTATTTCTATATATATAAATGTAAATACGTGACTCTGTATTTCAGAAAATCATATATGTATATAAGTAGAACTAGGATTCAGTATAATCATTCCCCTGAAGAGAGTGACAGTGAGTCACTGAAATGTCGGGAGTTGAAATACATCATAGGTTAATGTGGCTGTGTCGTTCTCTGATCTACTTCCAATCAACAAAAGATCTTCAAAACTATAAAATATCCATCACAAAATTAATCTATGATATTAATATCAAGAGATTGCTCAAGAAAATATTTACGATTTGATTTTTTTCTGTAGTT
Source organism: Cordylochernes scorpioides (assembly GCA_030710605.1). Lineage (NCBI taxonomy): Eukaryota > Metazoa > Arthropoda > Arachnida > Pseudoscorpiones > Chernetidae > Cordylochernes > Cordylochernes scorpioides. The sequence goes on along the minus strand of CP092873.1, from coordinate 12,424,983 downwards.
TTTTGGTATTTATTACTTTTCCGAAAAGAAAGGATAAATATATATCTGAATCTTGTGGTAGAAGGAGATATTTAATTCAAAGATAAATCTTCAACAATCAATTTTAGTTGATATAAAAATAATTTTCATAATATATAATATTACAATGATTATATTATGCATAAATCATATCCACAAATCATATTTGCAAGCTATTATATCATTTTCATTATTCATTTTGAAAATATTGAATATTTTCTTGGATATTTTCTTGCTATTTCCATCTTTATTTGAATATTTTATTGAAGATAATCAAAGTTTCAATGTAATCCATAATTTAGTAATTAGTGATGGAACGATTTAGTAAAATATATTCTGAAGTGAATTCTTAATTTTTTTATTGATTGTTTATTAAGAAAATATATTTAAAATTTTTCAATGAAGTCTTAAAATTTAATTCCATTGTTGTTTCAAATATTTATTTAGATATCCTAAATAAAATTAATAATATTTTACTTTCAAATATCAATATTTACATTCTATGAACAGGAAAATGTATTTTATTGTCTATTACTACATAATAAAAATAAGTTTCATAGATTAAGAGACGTGTGGGGACAATATCCTATTTTATACAAAGACTGTTCATTTCTAAAGTTGTGGCTACATTTAAAGGTGTAACTCGGGTTTTCAAAATTAAAACATGTTTAAATCTAGGGTGGGATTATGATACACATTCTTTTATATAGAGACAATATTATCTAACACAACTTCTAAGAGAGGAGAATACGTAAAAAATAAAAGATAGAAATGGATTCCAAAATAAATACTGTTATATATAAAATTGTCCCAAAAGTTTGTGTTTTTCTTAAAACGTTGTTTTCGTATTACATGGCGAATACATACTACAATTACTTCATACATAAAACAAAGACATTATACATAACGGTAAATAATATTGGTATTTCAATTCTTTGCAAGTATTTACGAAAATTTGGGACAATCTTGTAATATGATCGCAAAAGTTAGGCGCAAAATTTGCGCAAAACAAAAACTTGACGAATAATATTATTACGGCGAATACATAATAATACATAATACAATTACTTTATACATAATACGAAGACATTATACATAACGGCGAATAATATTGGTATTTCAATATTTTTGAAAGTGCTTACGAACTTTTGGTGCAATTTTTTAATATGCTCGCAAAACTTGGTCGCAAAATTTGCGCAAAACAAAAACTTGACAAATAATATTATTACGGCGAACTCAATTTTTTGCAAGTTGTTACGAACTTTTGGAACAATCTTGTAATATGCTCGTAAAACCTGGGAGCAAAACAAAAAGAAACTTCATAGACACAAATTAAATATATTCTTAATTTGATAAAATTTGATAAAATAAGAATTCGAGTAGAAACTAAATACCAAGGAAATCGATTAAACCCATTGAGCTATTGCAAAGGTGTAGTTAATTTTTAAAATTATTCCTAATATTATAAATGGTATGATGGCAATTTTTATTTAATGTTGGATAATTAAAAGCGACGAATATTTAATAACCGTAATATTACTTTAAGAATAGAATCTTTAAATAAATCATCTCTCTTTAATGATGATTATAAAATTATAATTATTTTTATTCGGGCCAAAAAAAGCTCTTGATTGCGATAAACAACTATAATAATTGAAATCTCATCCAATATAAAACACAATAAATGTGGTTGAAAATATAATAGGAAATCGTATATAATATTTATAATATTTTTATTCACGAAAAACAGAGATTTTTCTAAAAATAAAAACATTGTAAATTAAACATAATAAAAAAATAATCGTTCTAAAATTGAAAATTATAACTTCAAAACGTTTTTATAACATTTTTCCTTATCATATAATTACATTTTATTTAAATTAAAAATATAATCTACATCAAATATCTTTTGCTGAAATAAATAAAGGTGATATTGTTGCATCATGGCTGATGCACCTATTATATTTTAATTTGTAATATTATTTTTCATATATTTTTAATTCAGATTTATATTTTATATTTATTTATTTTATTAAACAGAATATATGTATTATAAACAGATATATGTATTATGAAATCACCATTTGTAATTTGGTACACTGTGTGGCTTCACTGCTCTCTTTGATGTGAAAAATAAATAAATCATTCTGGAGGCTACTTAAAGTAGAGTTATCTCATTATTACCTTATCTAACCTTGTAGGAAGGTTGAAACACGCTCTGGTAAGATGCAAGACCCGACTCAAGAGGGAATCAAGTTTGAAGAGCCTGCCAAGCCGCAACCTGGTGCAACAATATATATATGAAGTACAAACACTTGATGTATAATACTATATCAACTAATATTAGTAATCCACGGATTCTCAAAAAGATACAGATCTGGGAATATCGCTTCCACTCTATCAACCAATAAAAACATCGTTAAATATAGCAATTCAATAAAATAATTCCTTGTATCAATATTGAGAAAAATACTTAGTCTAGCCATAAATATTGTTACAAAACCGAATCAGTGATAAAAAATTAATTTGACCGCGTGAAGTATTCAAAATACAGTAGTTGTTATTTGAATATCTCGTGCACACGTGTTTAGAAAAAAATCGGAATATATTTGTTTTTTGATAATGGATTGGGGTGTTAAAGAAAACCGTATGGCTGTAATAGCCTTACACAGGGTAGGCCAAAGTCCTTCATCCATTTTTAAACTTTTACAAAATTTGAATATTACGTGTCAATTTGTTTATCGAACCATTGAAAGGTTCAACAAGGCTGTCACTATTAATGACCTTGAAATATCTGGTCGACCGCGCGTGCAACGAACGCAAGCAGCTATAAAAGCCATTCGCGAAAGAATTCGTCGAAATCCACGCCGCAAACAAAAGATCTTAGCAAAGCAGATGAATTTAGCTCAAAGAACCGTTTCCAGGATAATCAACGAAGACCTTGGACTGAGAGCTTTCAAACGACGCACAGGTCATTTGATTGCCCCTGCTCTTAGAGATATTAGAAGGGTTAGATCAAAGATGTTGTTGGCGCGGCATGCTGGTCGGTGGCATGAGAGAATCCTTTCCACAGACGAGAAATGTTCACTGTCGAGGAAAAGATTAATCGTCAGAATGATAGGATATATGCTCGTAGCTCTCTAGAAGCTTCTTTGAAAGTCAGAAGACTTGAAAAAAGTCACCATCCTTCTTCTGTCATGGTTTGGTGGGGAGTTAGCTACCAAGGTGTAACAGATCTCCACCTTTTTGCCAAAGGGGTAAAAAATACAGCTAAAAACTATAAATAAGACATTTTGTAACAAATAGTAAAGCCTCTGAATACAAAAATGTTTAATGGAGAACATTGGATATTTCAACAAGATTCAGCTCCTGCTCACAAAGCTAAGTCAACTCAACAATGGTTGGAGACGAATGTTCCGGAGTTCATAAAGGCCAATGAATGGCCCTCTGGAAGCCCTGATTTAAACCCCCTTGATTACAGTTTGTGGGCATATTTAGAGGAGAAGGTGTGCTATAAAAGATATCATAATTTGTATCAATTGAAATCAGCATTGGTGAGAGCAATGAAAGAAATACTCTTAGAAAAGGTGCGTGCCGCCATAGATCAGTGGCCCGAACGCTTGAAATCCTGTGTCAAAAATAAGGAAGGACATTTTGAATGATTGTATATATTTAAAATCTATGTCCTATTGGCTAATAAAATATGTATTTATATATTCCATTAGTTTTTGTTCTTAATCATTTAATTTATTAAATTGTTTGTAACAGAACTTATGGCTAGACTGTGTATATCAGGCCTCCAAGAAAAGGTATCTTTTCAAAACATTTTTATTCTCTAGCTTTCGGTATCGAACGCCCTTTTATAGAATAAAACACACATGGTAAAATTTATAATAATTAATTATACCATGTTTTCTCTTGTAGAAAGGCGTCCGTGCCTGAAAGCTAGAGAATAAAAATGTTTTGAAAAGATACTTTTCCCTGGAGACCTGATATATTTTACTCAATATTAAAGATATCATTAACATGGCCAGACTTGTGTGGCCTGGCATTATCATAAATGAAAGCATATTTCAGACCAGATATATTACTAAATAACTTGATATAAAGGCCCAGAATTTTATCCCGTTTTCTGTCTCCATCCAGAATTCTTGATTCTACCAAATTAATGGGCAAATGACTCTCCAGCATGATGAACAGTAGCGTTTTTAATAAAGCCTTTAAATATTTTTGGATACCAAATTGATATTATATAAGAAACGTTTATATCAAATAATGTGGTAAATACTCATTTAATACCTCCTTCCAGTTAATCACTTATTAATGTAAAAGAAACTATTCAAATGTTCTTTTAATACTTAAATTTTATATCTAAATTCTTCCCAATAACAAAATATATAAAAAAAATATAAAATCATTCGGGAGTTTATTTAATTACTTTCCATCGCGACAATATGTTAATAAAAACCAATTATTTAGGGTAATTTTAATTATTTTTGCTATAAAGATGGCTTCTTGGCCGTTTCAATTAAGACTATTTGATGTACAACATTATTTATGAAAATATGAAATGCATACTAATATATCGGTGATGATATAGAAACTGTGATGAGAGAAGGTCATCCACTTATATATCTTCTTTTTCTTTCTTATCTCATCTCAATCATATTAGAGTATCAAGCTTGTAGAACGCGGTAACCATCATTAATGGGTGAAGTGGAATGAATCTGCTTTTGTCATTAAGACTGGGAGCACTACTCAGTGGCAGGCCGACTCGGCTCCAAAAGAAATGGCCGTCTCTGACATGAGGAACAGACACCATGTACAGCCACTCCTGACATAGAGTACAGACTCATCCTGTATCCTTGGATCAGGAGCCCTTGCAAGGTACTATCAGCCGGGCCAGCTGAGTCCAGGTTTTTTAGTGAGCTTGTTACTGCTCCCCCTCCTTCTTTTTCATTCGGGCTTGGGACCGGCAAAGGCGGAGTTGGTAACTTATATATAATAGAGATCAATGTTATTTTACAATGGAATTAACCAGAATTTGTGATGTAGATTTTTACCCCATCGATGATGGAAAGGCCACATTTTGTGTAAGTAGAAATAAACAATTGTAATGTTTATAATTAAAATATCTTCAAATTTTCTATAATATTGTTTGCTCAGTTCACATTTAGCATTTATGTAGATTATAATATAACGTGTTCAATTCGTATAGTTAAAATAATAAAGATAATTGCATTTAAGGTAATAATTCGTCATCTATATTTGTTAGAAATAATTAATTGAATTGATTAATTGATATCATGATTTAATGTATTAGGCATTGTAACCTTTATATCCATATATTGAAGATAGAAGTTGCCTGGCTGGTAAACATAGTTTGTTAAACTAAAATATACTTCTGCTAGAAGAATTGTTATTATTTTATATAACATTCAGGCTCGCGGAATTTATATTGAGATCTTTGATACGATGGCTAAAATATAAAGAATGTTTTGACCTTGCATACTTGATCATAGTCTTCTCTAGTTGCCATCTTGAATACCTCTGTATCAAAATTGGTCTTGATCATCTTGAAGATAAGGTTGCCTGGCTGACATTCTTTTTTCTTTACCTGCGGAGAAACTGAACAAACTGCTCTTCACTTTATCTATTACTGTCCGAACTTTACAGAAGTGAGACATCGATTGTTCCCTGATCTAAATCATTTATCTCTCTTACATCAGCCACTTTGTCTATATAAATTCTATGAATTCTGTCGAATAATATATAAACATGGGAATTTGTAAATATTTAATTCTAAGCAATAATTTGTTTGTTGTTTTGTTTGTTTTCTCTGTAATATGCACAAATATATCAATATCGTGCCTAGTTGATTAATAAAAAAAAATTAAAAGAAAAAAATCATAGTTATTTCAAATAAATGACATTTTGGACAGAGAGAAATTGTTTTATTTTGTTATACATTCAGGATCGGGGGAGTTCTATTGGGATCTTTGATTAAAAAAAAAAAAATTGGCCTAAGTGCCGTAAGTCCATAGTTGGTTTGATTACCACAACTAAAGAGATCATAATTCAAAATCGCATAACTAGGCAGAATTTTCTATTACAGAATTGGAATTTTAAAAAGCTCTCTGGTGAATTAAATTGGCGAAATCGTTATGAGGATTTACCACTGAAAAGCCAAGTCCTTCCAAATTTTTTATCACAGTAGAAATTTACCATTTATGTAAAAAAATACATACCTAATAGTTTCATTTCATTTATTTGCATTTGAAATTAGATGAATTGATTTATTAAATATTCATAGGCTTGCAAATAGAAAATAGTTCAAAAACCAATAGTAGTTTCAAATTAATTAATAAATGTTTAATATGTTTTTTTCAAAAAGGGTTTCAAGACTGCATACTATTGGCAAAAAACTTATGTATAAAATAAGAAAATAAATATCTAGTAATACTTATCTCTACTCATAATACTCATCTCTTACTTCTTTCTGTTCAGTTATCGTAAAGCTTGTAAAAGGACGTCCGAAAGCTTGCTAATAAAGTTCTTATAAGATGCTCCTCTTCAATCGCCGATTTATTTTGCTAAAATAAATATATATCTCAGCAATAGTATATAACATATATATATACCGCTTGTATATTAAAATATATTATACAAATTCTAAAGAGTGCAAAGATATTTGAAAAGGAGTTTTATATAATATATTTCACTGATTTTATATAGAAGCAATAATTTGATTTTGATATAGAACCAATAAAAATACTATAATTGATTTTAAAATATTTTATAAGAATATTTCATATATATTCCAATATTTTATACTCTAAAATAATAATTCATTCCCACAGGGCAACGATATACAACCGGCGGGACCTCCAAATACGCCCTTCATAAGGCACAGGCCCAGCAAGAAAAGGTAAGTCTCCTTCAAGTAACAGATGCAGTTTATGATGAATGATTATTTTCAGATGCTTTTCTACTCCTGTAAAGAATAGTCCCGTGACCAAACGACTAAGGAAAGTCAAAAGTTGCCTCAAAGATCTAAAGGAAAAATTACAATACGTAATTTTTGAAGGTAATTATATCGTTCTACTTAGCTAAAATTCTCGTGTATATGAAGAATTAAACAATTTAAAGACTACACAAGACTACTGGGGGTCGGCGGAAGGCTGGTTAAACCGTTTGGTTTTCGACCTCTACGACCCGGGTTCGATTCCCACATTAGACATTTTTTTCTGATTTAAAAAATAAATGCTCTAATGGTCCCCGATTCTTGCAAAAGTCCATCCCCACCAACGAGTGCAAGTAACCAAACGGGTCTCTGGTACATTTGTAAGTGCAAAGACGAACTGCTTTTCACATGTGTAGACATGTGGTGCGCTTACAGTAAAAGCAGTCGCTAACTACCCACCATGATTATCATGGCCTGTACCACGTGTACTAGGGATAATTAAAAACTACATGTACCCGTAAAAAGATTAATTGGACTAAAACAATGTAAATATGTAACATTATTTATTTGCATAATTAAAACATTCGTAAATACTGACTTTACACCTTAGTTATAAAACGATGTATTCGAATGGTGTTAATCGTTAAGAGATTAGTTAAAAACTTAAAGTCAAAGCAGAATAATATATTGTTCTTTCAATGAAATATAATCCTCCCCAAATCATATATAAATAACATTTTATTGAATAGTTTCACAAAATAATTATTTCATTAAATCCTGTTAACAATCCCCAATATTATAATGTTAAAACAATATTGTTGAATATAATAAATATATTTAAATAGACACACAATAGAAAAACATTTTGAAGCATTTATAAATGAAAACAGAGTTAAATTATTGTTGTTTTGGTAAATAATGTTAAGGTAAAATATTAATGAATAAATAACACTCTTCATTTTTGTAGATGAGGAAGAAGATCGCCAAAATTCAACAACTTCAGAAAAGGTAACTAGCTAAATTATTAAATAAAGGTCAAAATACATTTGAATAATATAAATTAAAAATATTCAAAATATATAACTAAGTAGTTTGAGTTGTGTTTAATTATATAATACTATACGTATATTGAAAATACATGATGACAAATAAAATAGTATATTTAGTCTTAGCGCTAAGCGATTCATACTACCTTAAGTTATTTTAAATATGAACCTTGTATAAGAACAAACTATTAATATATACAATTATCTATGTATAGGCTATAGAAAAAATAATAATTTATTTCTAAATATCTATTGAAGATAGAGGTAGCATAGTCGACATTTCACAGTTCTCAAGTTCGAACAGAAACCCATTAAAACCTTTTCTGACCGAATTGCTTCATATACTTATGAACTTAGTTTTTGAATGTATTTAGAATTTCAAATTTGTTGATTTGATCTTTTTTTGTTTACCTGGACTTAAAATATATATTCTATTAATAATTAATTTTTAAAATTTGTAGAAATATATAAAAATAATTGTCAGTCCATTATAGAATTGTTTGTTAATATACAGTTTGTTGAAAGAAACTTGGTTTGAATGCTTACTAAGCTTTTATTCAATAATTTTATCAAATAGATTATGTTTTCCAAATGTATATGTATATATATTATATATTTGAAAAAGTAAAAATAAATATCAGGTAAATATTTTCCTTTAATTTCACATTTGCAAGCTTTAGGGCAAATATACTGTTCTTCAACGGGCTCATACTATATTTTTATATGATATTATTTTTACTTTTGAAAATAATTTCTGGGTAACTAATATGCTTACTTATTATATATAAAACAATCTTCTTTTATTAAATATAAGAATCAATAGAGTTCAATCATTGATTATATCTGATATGAACACAAAATGAACTTAAAAATTTATAAATTATCTCATGATTCATATGTGTGTGTTCACGCGTTTACAAATATGATAATTCTTAACTAAAAAGAGAAATTATCTTTCTAAAAATTCTAATTACCAATTGAAAGAATGGCTTATATTCCAATTTCCAAATATAAAACTAAAAAAAGGTTTTAATAACATAAAATATAATTAAACATATATTTTTAATTATAAGTTCCTAATTGTGTATAAAAATATAGTTTTTATATTCATTACAAGTATAAAAAAATAAATTGAAATAAAGGTTTGTTATCAGGCGGATTCTGTGGACACGTCTAAAGACACAGATAGCAAAGGCCAACCACCTGGGGATGAAAAGTAAGATTCATTAGACATTTTATAACCAAGATAACACTCACCTGTCTATTCCAGAATCTTGTTGGAAGAAAAACATTGCCTCAGCAAGGATACCAACAAGAAGTATCTTCGCAATTGGTGCTGCCTTGGCTCCAAAGATGTACCATCAAGCCCTGAAACACCAAAGCCTGATGGTGAGAAAGTTATTAAAAATATTTTAAGTATTTTAAAAGCGCGAGAGAAGACTAGATGGAATTGTGTATGATCGAAACTGAATATCTTCAAAGCTAACTAATTATTAATAGTCGAGAGTTATTTATAACAATTTCATTTATACAAGAATGGTGTCTCTCAAACAGCTTTTTTTAAATCTTTAAAAATATTGGTTTATTCACACAGATCTATTAAGGTAGATATTTTCTATAATATGAAAATAAGACAAAAAAGTGGTTTTTCTATTAGAATTACTCTACAATTTCATACATACATATTTATGTGAACAATAATACCCAGAAATTATTTGAAATGGGAAAAATATATTTCTTGTGTAAGGTTTCTTTCAATATAGGATTTTGCAAGTACTTGCATATTAAAGAGCAGTAAATTTGTTCTAAACACATATTTTCATAAAATAATTTTCAAAATTATAATACTTTACCTGATTATATATTAGATTTGAAAATACTAAATTATAACTCATATAAAAGTGAAATGATAGAATATTAAGAGTGTCTGATCTATCAATGAGATAAATCATTCTTGCGATTTTGCTGCGTTGTGAGAGTTCAACAGGGAAAGCCAGGCTCTTCCAATATTTAATCATATAAGTAAAAAGGTTTTAGACATTCCTTTACTTTTTTAAAAGAAAATTTAAGCGCATTGATAATTCATAATTCAGAAAAAAACGTGGCTTGTTAATGCCAAGTAATAAAACTGTTGAAAATTTTATGGAGTCGTAGAGGAAGAGAATGATTCTTTATTACCTAAAGGTATAAAACTATAAAAGAAGGACAAAAGAACAAACTATAAGTACATCAGCAGCTAACGCCGGCCTGCCCTATTCACCTAACCGCTATCTAACTAACAATCCAACAAGGCCAGCGTTATATAAGCAGAGATGTCAATTTGTATAGACAATACTAAAACACTATGAAAATATCTGCATATCTAATACCGTAGAAATATCTTAAATTGTTAATTTCAACAAAAACAATATTGTTAAATAATTAAAAAGGTTTCTGTATATAGTTTGGCATCAGGTGACGTTTCATTCGTTTAACTATGTTCTACTGTAGAAGGGCAGAGATGTCTGAAAGCTTTAGACTGCTTTGATAAAATGTGAAGAAACTCATCTTCAGAAACCTTTTTAATTATTTAATTATATTCAGGAGATTTAAATGAATTTAAAAAAATATTATATATATTATAGGTGAAACAGGAAGATCAATACAAGTTAGACGTAACGAACACAACAGAAATATCAGAACAAAAGACCAACGTTCAATGATCTATCGAATTATTGTACAGACCGGTCACCAATTCAACACAACAGAAACTAAATACCACTACAAAAATATTAAGAACAAATATCAACGATTACTTTTAGAATCTCCCATTTCTAATGAATATAACAGCATAAACAGTAAGATACCATCACAATACCTTAGATATATCTTAGAAGAAATCAATAGATCAATTTTATATGTTCTGGTTGACCTAAAAATGAAGATAGACATATTCCATAACATTGTTAAATTACATTACAATTTTAAATTTTCAGTTGTAAATATCCACGCTGCGCGCGTTTGTATTTGAAATATTTCTTGTAAGATATAGTCGATGTTTTATTAAGCCCGTTGAAGAGCGATTATCGCTTGAAAGCTAGCAATTTAAAATAAAATAAAAACTCATTGTGAGGAAATATTTTGTAATTTTAAAAGGTTTCACAATTTCATCATGAATAAAAAATATTGTATGATCATATATAAATATAACTAAATGATCGCTGGATATAAGCCTGAATAGAAACAAATTATTTTTATATTTTATATATATTGAGATTTATTCTATATATATTATTTCTTAACAATTCAATTATGTCAATATGAAATTATTTTCAATTCGATTTATTTTAGAAAATATTCCCACAGTTCCATATTTGATAGCTCTACTATAGAAAGAGCTATTTATATATTTGGTTAAAATGGTTGTCAAAACCAAAAACAAAATATTCTAGAAAGAAGAGAGAGAGGAGGCCAATATAAAATACAATCATGGACAAACATTAAGGAAGTGGAAAGTCTTAAAAATACAGGGACAATTTCGTTCACACTTGGTTATCTCGTATAGCTTCAATAACAACAACAACAAAACAGCTTTATTAGGGCATCTTGCCCTGTACAGATTCGCCTTTGAATTACTGACAATATTCAACACAAGAGAAAAAGGAGAGATGAAGTATTTACAATTAAAGTATGGCAAATATTTTTATTGTGCCCCTGTTCTTCTCTCTTCAACGAGTGCAATTTTATTTACAACCGATTTTTGGTAGTTGAACAGTTCTATTGCCCAACTTTTCTTATCTTAAACAGTTTTTATTGTCTTTAATGAGTTCAAATCTGGTCTAGGAAGACTTTTCAGGATCTTTTTTTCTCTCACCTTCCAGATCTCCGCACTCGGCAGTAAAATGGTATATCTCATCGGTTATCTGACCTCCGCATAACTTACAGTACAAATCTTCTTTCTTAATTACGTAGATATGATTTTCTTTGATCAATGTTGATATTATCCTGATCTGTGCAATAAAACTCACTAAAGCTGAGGACAGATTGCATGAAAAATAATGTTCTGGAATGAATGAATCATAAAGTAACCTATAGTTTGAGTATGTTTTCGTAAGAGATAATTTTGCCAGATCTTGCTGCAATAGCTGTTCAATTTTTATTTTTAGTATATTCGGTAGTTCGATCTGTATGTCATCGTAATTTAACCTAAGGTTTAGCCGTGTGAGTCCACAATGATTGATGATATCCATGATATTTTTACAGAATCCTATAGGTTTTTTGTCATTGAGGAAATTTCCTTCAATCTATTCCAGCATAGCTTAGGTAGTCTATATTCTTCCATTTCCTGTAATCTAATGAAATATTTCATAATTAGTTTGATCGTTGTAAAAGTCAGAGATAATCTGCCTGTTTCCAACCTACAATATACCCCGGTATATATCTTGGCAGATGTATAGCTTCAATAAAGGTTACTGTGTATCAAATATCTTTCAGAGTTATTGTCTCAATCTTGATATAAATTCTGAAAGATACATGAGTGTATGTTATTAAGCACATATTCACATATTGATCGCAAGATTCTATGAAGATTCTCAGGAATTTATTCCAACCACAATACCAATTTAAAATTCTAACAATTTAGCAAATATTAAAAAACACATTTGAATTAAAAGGCGATCCATATATTAAAAGTTTATATAAAAGGGAGCACCTGGATCTGTAAATAATCAATAAGGACCCAGCTAGTGTAAATAGATATGATGAACAGGGGCATCCAGAACTCACACCAGAGGAAGTTCCTGGAGGCCATAGAATCATTGAGGGACCCAGCTAGTGTAAATAGATATGATGAACAGGGGCATCCAGAACTCACACCAGAGGAAGTTCCTGGAGGCCATAGAATCATTGAGGGACCCAGCTAGTGTAAATAGATATGATGAACAGGGGCATCCAGAACTCACACCAGAGGAAGTTCCTGGAGGCCATAGAATCATTGAGGGACCCAGCTAGTGTAAATAGATATGAAGAACAGGGGCATCCAGAACTCATACCATAGGAAGTTCCTGGAGGCAATAGCATCAATGAAGGACCCAGCTAGTGTAAATAGATATGAAGAACAGGGGCATCTAGAACTCACACCAGAGGAAGTTCCTGCAGGCCAGAGCATCAATAAAGGACCCAGCTAGTGTAAATAGATATGATGAACAGGGGCATCCAGAACAAACACCAGAGGAAGTTCCTGGAGGCCAGAGCATCAATAAAGGACCCAGCTAGTGTAAATAGATATGAAGAACAGGGGCATCCAGAACTCACACCAGAGGAAGTTCCTGGAGGCCAGAGCATCATTGAAGGACCCAGCTAGTGTAAATAGATATGAAGAAATCCAAGAACCTTATGTGTCTCTTTTAACTTAGTTTTTTCTAATAATCGCATTTACACACACACACACAACTTCATTTGTTTCTATTTTTTATTTCCTTACATTTGGTTTTTAAAAAAAATTATATAATATACTGCATTAATAATTTTACAAAAGCCTTTAATTTTCATTAAAATTTCATTTTATTATTATTATTACTTTCAAATTTAATTTTTAATGTATTATTATCATTAATTATTTTTTGACCAATGACAAAGTTGTTTTCATGTTATCTACAATAATTTGTAAATTGAGTTTACTGTACAATAAATTGATAAAAAGGAAGCAATCTCTTGAAATATTTTGGGAAAAAAATTATTTTTTTTTTCTTTTTTTTTACAGATCTAGGTAAGCCCTTTTATATAAACATATTAATTTCTGTTTGATTCAGACAAACACTACAGAATTTAAAATATAATTGTCGTGTTAAGGCGTTGAACACTAGTGATGTTAAAGCTGATAAACTAAATAGAATGCTTTCACTATCATTTATAAAACTTTCAGTTAAAATGGAATACTTTCATGTTTGTGAAAAAAAAATTACAAATGTGATTATATACTGGGATAAGGTGCATAAATTAAGAAAAAGGCATCTCCTTATCGTGCAACTGAAAGTTGCTGATGGCTTGCGCCGATATTATTATTCCGATAGATAGCGAAAGCCATCAGCAACTTTCAGTTGCACGATAAGGAGATGCCTTTTTGTTACTTTCATGTTTGTTTATTTTTTTCTTTGCTATCTCACAGATAAAGCTGTTTAGCGATTATATAGATTAAGCTTTATATTAGCTGCTCATAAAGAGCTTTATATTCTAATAGGCTTTTTAAAATCGTTAGAATTTCAAATTATAAGAAATATGGAAGAAATTTGAAATCAAATTAAGAATTTATATTACACATACTCAAATGAATAGAAAGAATTGGTTCAAAGAGGATATATCCCTAGAAAAAATGATATACCTTTACCAAAGTCTGTTCGAGTTGTGAGTTAAAATGATTTCAATATACAATTTATTACTTGTTATCAAATTGATACTAATCTATATACAGAATATGTTGCAGGATTGCCATTCCAAAGAAACAGCACTATTGGCCTATATAATTTAGGCAATACATGCTATAACAACGCAATAATGCAATGTCTCGCGCATTCATCTCCCGTCTTGGAGTTTTGCCTTGTGGAATTCGGGCCAGAAGAGATCAATTCTGAAAGCATCAATAACGGCCTATTGCTTAAATCATTTGGAAAGCTTTTGAAGGCAATGTGGTAGGAAGAACTTCCTATAAGACCAATCGCCTTTCACGAACAAGTTGGGCTTATAGAATCCAAGTTCGGAGATTATTCCCAACAAGATTCAATGGAATATCTTCAATATTTGCTCAACCAACTCCACAATGAAATCAGGCGGACTGAAGAACTCACAACAACTGACGAGAACATTGATGGAAGCCTAAAGTCCTGGATAGAATACAACAACCAAGAAAAAAGCCCAATAGTCAATATATTTGCCGGACAAATCATCAATGCAATCTGCTGCCAGTCTTGCACATATATCTCAAATAATTTCGAAGTCTACTGGGATTTGTCACTAGCCATCCCTGAAATAACCAGCCCTTCATTAATGGATTGTTTCCACCAGATTTTGGAACCAGAGATTCTGAATGACTACAAATGCAACAACTGTAATGAAAGAGGATCAATCAGAACACACTGCATATCCCAATGGCCACAAATAATGATTATCCAGCTGAAAAGATTTTGTTCTTTCGAAAAAATCAATATGGTGATCCAATTTCCATTCATTCTGGATCTTTCAACATTTGGACCGGCCCCAAAATACAATCTTTATGGTGTCGTGAACCATTATGGAGATTTGGAATATGGGCACTACATAGCAACTTGTCTGAATCCATCATCCTCAAAATGGAATAAATATGATGACCATGTCGTATCAAGCATCGAATCAAATGATGTAATTACTGCCAATGCCTACATTCTCTTCTATAAGAAAATGGAATGAAATGTGGCAGCGGCCACATCAAATTTATTGAGGTAATCCTTAATTCTAAGTATTTATATATATGTTAATATTTTAGTAAATTAAATTCATAAATTTAATTACCATCTATCAATAATATTACATGATATTATTGAAAAGAAACACATTACCAGTAAATTTATTATTTACAAGTTTTATTATTAATATTGTAACATAGAAAATTAGGAAAGACAAACTTCAAGATGACACAGCAATTTCTTTGAGGAAAGAACAAAATCAAAATTTATAAGCAATGAGGGAAGTTTCCAGAGAATAGCAAAATATAAATAATATAAATATAAAAAAAATAATCTATATATGAAATATAATAAATACTTTGCTCCAATAGTCAAAACGATATATATATATATATAGAAGCATAGGGCGTTTCTCCCGTCAAAATGAACGTCAAAAACTGACACCATCTATTGACCGTCGCCGCAAACTAGCGGTTGATCTATAGGTGGACGCTTTTCAGTTTGCCAAAGCTGGTGTTGTGGCTTTGTCACCAACCCGAGGCCGCTAGTTTGCGGCGACGGTCAATAGATGGCGTCAGTTTTTGACGTTTATTTTGAAGGGATAAGCGCCCTATGCTTCTATGGATCAATTTACTCAATGTTTAGTTGATTTCTTTTCCACCAGATGGCGCTCTGCTTTCTGAAAAAGCACATGTGCTCCTGGT
>CP092873.1:12368276-12408736 GCA_030710605.1 Cordylochernes scorpioides | reverse complement strand
ATAAGAAAGACCTACCCTGATCTCTCATATGAGCATTCTCAATATCACCTCATCTGGAAATTTTAATTTTCTTCTTACTATTTCACAAGGTTATGAATGTATTAGAAAGACATAAATAATCAAACATACTTTATTACTCATACTTATCAAGGAAATATTTCAATAAAATTGCTAATATTTTATATCCATTCGTTTAATATACCATTAATCTCATCCTTATCAAATTTCGATAATCTATTTTAATTCAACTCTCTTCATATTATAATAGAGCTAGGACTATACACGTCTTTCTGTTGATAATAAATGAATAAATTCGTTCTTATTTTTTGTAAATACAATATTTTCTATTTTTTTTTATAAAATAGAGCAATCCATAAATAAATATTTAAATAAAAAGGCATATATTGGATCAAAATATCATTTAATTTACCAATAATGTTATAATACCTTGATAAAGGTTGGCGTTCAGCCAACTGAAATATTGGTAAAATAAATTATATTTTGATCCAATATATGCCTTTTTATTTGAAAATATTTTCTATATAATTGTATATTAATACAAACCAATAACGCGCTATCTATGTATAACGAATGAAGACATTAAAACGCGAATGTTTCTTTTTTTTATCACTAATAAATCAAACTTTTTCTGTCCTTTCATCGTAGTAAGGACAGTAGAAGTTTGATTTATTTGTGAGAAAAAAAAAACATTCGCGTTTTAATGTCTTCATTCGATATATATAATTGTATATTTTATCAGATAAAATCATACAATATCACTTACTACATTTTATTTTTGAATACATATTTTATTAATATTACATATGTATATATGAAACCTTAAATGAATATATTGTTTCAGCGCAACTAAGAAGCAAGGATTCTTTGGCAGATTAAAAAGTTTTTTTACAAGAGGGAAAAATAATTCTGAGGTGAGTAAATAAATTAAGCGGATTAAATATTAGCTAAATACTCAAACATGGTTAATTAAAAGCACAAGACAGTCTGATTTACTTAGGTGATTATTCTAAACTGTCCAATTTACCACTTTTTAAACGAATATTTTCAGTGAGAACTATTAAAAAATTTATATTTGGTAGTGAACATGAATATATTAGGTACATCACACGATTAACAGTTTCACAGGAATAGCTAAAAAAATCGATTCCAGTTAAATTAATATTTTTTATAGTTTCGTCTTCGATTTGCTCATTTTTGCAGTCATCTTTGCAGAAGAACCAGAACTACGTTATTCTATGCTCATTCCTTTTGCCTTTTTAAATCCTAAAAGTAAACGTACGTAAAGTTATCTGTGATAATTTGATCTAATTCGGATGTTATTCCATCCATAAATTATTACTTACAAAAGATTTTGTGACTCGTCTTTTCGTATAAGCATTAGATCTTGGGAATAATTTTTAAACAATTTTTAATAATGATAACTACAGCTTAACTATGTATTCCTTGCCTTCCTAGTTATTTTCTAGTGGCCTATATTTATTTGTTTGTTTGTCCTCTTATTAGAGATGTATATTTGAAATATTTTGTCTCAATTTGTATAATAGTTAATATGTAAAAATAATATTTTTATAGCTTCATAAAAATATGTAAAATAGTATCCGATTATATTTAACTTGTGTTCTATTGACGTATCATTATACCAGATTTTCTCCTGTAGATGGACGTCCGTGCCTGAAAGATAGAGAATAATAAAAATGTTTCGAAAATACACCTTTCCCTGGAGGCATGATTAATTTTACTCAACGTTTTCTCTTGTTTTAACATTATGTTAGAATAGGGTGTAGAACATCTTCAATGTGAATGATGTTTTCTGCAATAAATTTAAAACCTACCTTTCGTGGAAATTGATTTCTTTGGTATTTTCATTCAGTTCCTTGCTGTAGGCAGATTTTGGTCTTCAAGACCTAGGCATTTCCACAATTGAATTTATTTCATCCTGAAATACAGAATGCTACCTAAAACTGGTTCAATTAATGAGACAATTATCTTTGAAAGCGTTATATATTATTATTATTTGCTTATCCCTAGTACACGTGGTACAAACCATGATAATCATGGTGGGTAGAAGAAAGCGAATGTTTTTACTGTAAGTGCACCACCTATCTACACATGTGAAAACCAGTTCGACTTTGCACTTTAAAAAGTGCCAGAGCCCCGTTTGGTTACCTGCACTCGCTGGTGGGATTGGAATTTTGCAAGAATCGGGGGCCACTGAAGCCTTTTTATCATTAAAAAAGTGCTCAATGCGGAAATCGAACCCTTTCTTGGTGGTCGAAAACCAACGGTTTTTGATTTATTAATTGTTGTCAGTGATATATAGCTAGCAATAAATATGTATATATATATATATATGTTTCTATGAAAATGTTAATCTGCAAGACGCAGGTTATCATCATCATTGATTTGTTGTTGTCACTTTTTGGCGTTTCGCAAAAACAACAAAAGCTGTATCAGACTTTACTAAGACAATAAAAATTTGCTAACAAACAAAAGTGTACAAAGATGCTGCATTTGGCGACGAGGATATAAGAGTAAGTACCCTCGAATTTTGAAGTAAATATTTTCAGAAATTATCTTTGATTTTGCATATAATTGAAAGTTATTTTTAAAAGACTAAAATTGCAAAGTTTTAGGATGCAAATTTAAAAAAAAAAGTGAAATAAAATGGCTAGTTACCAATTTAAGGAATATAATGAAGAAACTGAAACTTTTGAAACGTTTTATGAACGATTGGAACAGTTTCTCATATTGGAGGAGGCAGGGGATGAGAAGAAAAAGGCTTATCTCCTAACCCTCATGGGAAGTAAAACCTATGGTGTTTTGAAGAATTTGTGCAGTCCTATTCTACCTAAAAATAAAACTTTTGATGACCTAATAGATATCTTGAAAAGGCACTTCTCTCCAAAGCGCTCAATTGTAGTAGAGAGGTTCATTTTTTTTTAAAGAATGCAATTAAAGGAAGAAAGCATCTCGGATTACTTGGTGGAAATTAAGCGTTTGGCTTCCTCATGCAACTTTGGAAATTTTCTGGAGGATTCTTTACGTGATAAAATGGTTTGTGGGTTATATAATGCCAAAATACAAAATAGAATTTTGTCGGAGGGTGACATTTCTTTAGCTAAAGTAATTGAGATAGCATTATCTATGGAAGCGGCCGAGAAAAATACAAAATTATTCCATTTGGAGCAGGGTGAAGATTGTGTAGATAAGTTGAGGATGGAACGCAAGGTTGAATCAAATTTCCAGAATGGCAAATGTAAACATTGTGGTAAACCGCACAAAGAACCATGTAGATTTAAGGAGGCGATATGCTTTAAGTGTAATAAAAAAGGACACATTGCCTCAATATGTTGGAGCAGTAGAAGAAATCTAAGGCAACATCAGAATCAGCCGGGAAATATACATCAGATAGGAGACCAAGAAGAGGAGGAAGAGTATGTCCAGAAAATTATAAGCGTGACGATACCTGAGTATAAAATTAATTTTGCCTCAAGTGACCCTCCCTATCTGATGGAGTTAAAATTAGAAGGAAACTTTATTAAATTTGAAATTGATACGGGTAGTGGTCTAACACTGATATCAGAAAAGGATTTTAAAAATAGTCTTCAACACTTGAAATTGGAAAAAGCGAGTATTATTGTAAGAACTTATGATGGTACCGTGGTACCCATTCTGGGTAAAATCAATGTCAAAGTGGAGTGTCAAGATATTACTTACAAACTTAGAGCGTTGGTGGTGAAAGGAGAAAAGAGGGCGTTGATGGGAAGAGAATGGATAAATAGATTGAAATTGGGCTGTTTCGCGGTAAAACATATGCCTGTGGAAATTACCATTGAGGAAATTTTGAAGGAAAATCAAGCCTTATTTGTGGAGACAACTGAACCAATAAAAGGTTTCACATTTTCAGTAAACATATATATTAATTAAAAGGCATATTTTGGATCTAAAATAAAATAAAACATTATATTTAATACAAAATGCCAATATTTCAATAGGCTGTACGTCAGGGCTTTTCTTGTTTTTAAACTACTTTGGTTGATCTCGCGATACCTTCACGCGACGATAGATAAAATATTTACAACTCTGGGGCTAAAATTTAAAATATATAAATATTTACAACATCCTTTCTCATTTTTGATAGAGGTCTACAAACCTTAAGTACTTGATTTTGGGTTGCAAACATCTTTTTATAGGTATTTATTTAAAAACAGAATAGACGAATACAATAGATATATCAGTAACACAAGAAAAAAATCCCTAGTATTTCAACATATAGAAAAAACAGGCCACTTTTTCAATTTAGAAGAACAAAACTTCTTACATAAACATAAACAATAAGCATAAAATATTGATCCTTGAAACCATGTTATCTAAAAAATACAATAGTATCAATAGACATATGGACATCCCAGAGGTAGTAGATTTGTATATAGCCAAAACAACCCTGGATAGAAAATAATATGTTAAATCTCTGTATATAAGAAGAAAAACTCAATTCCTATTATATCACTCCATTAACAAATACTATGCTGAATACCTATCGAGGTTAATAACAATATAATCAGGCCGGTCAAGCAAGTAAAAATTCTGGGAATGAAATTTTCAAATCACAAATGGAAAAATAAAGTTAACTTTACTCCACATGTAAATGATATTCTGTGTAAGGCAGGGCGTATGAAAAATTTATTATGTTCACTAAGCGGCAACGTATGGGGTTTAGATACACAAAAGAGGTTAACTTTATATAAAACTATAATAAGGCCTGTACTTACATACGGATCAGAAATTTGGCTTAAATATTTAAACAATCGTTCTAAACAAAAACTGAATTCCATGCAGTACCAGATCATTTTATGGGCAGTTAGAGCTTATAAAACCACATCATCTAACTGTGTGCATAGTTTGGCAAAAATTCCACTCCTAATAGACTATATAGAATCTAGAATAATCAAATATGATCTAACTCATCTGTCCACTGAAGATATAATTACTTATGAACCCCATGCTCCAAGTATAGTCAAATCATTCTTACACGCAAAAATGAAGGAACATTTTGACAATACTAATGAAATTTTCAGAAGCTTTTTCGTGTCTGGAATCCCAAGATTTTTCCGTCCAAATTTTTATAATATCCAATTCATTACAGATCATGGTAATTTTGGGAATTTTTTGGCAACTATCGGCGCGGTGAAGGAACCAGGATGCTTCTGCGGAGGTGAAATTCAGGACTCGAAACATCTACTTATGAATTGCCCAATTTTCCGGGTTTATAGAGAAGACAAATTTGGTCGTATTGGACGGCTTGATGAATTTGTAGGCAATAAGGAGAGGTGCAAAAGTTTTGATCAATTTTGCAAATTTATTTACAACTTTCTTTTAAATTGGAAAAGGGAGAGGGAAAATTAGAAGGAAAAGAATTGCGATGCTTGCTTTGTGTGTTTTGCTTTGTTGTTTGTTTTTCTCTTCGGACAATTTTCTTTGTTAATTATGTAAAATAGTGAATTGAACAGGATTGTATATAGCCGATTTGTTGTGATGTAGAGAGAGGTCTCGACGCAAATATCCCTGAGTTTGGGATATCGCGTTTCATGATGTTAATAAAGTAATAAAGTAATAAAGTAATGCTGAATAGTTTTCTTAGAACTTCTAAAATATGTAAATAATTTATATAATATATAAATAATAGTTATAAAATTTTAGATTCATTTCGTATATTTGCTCCTGTAGAAGGGTTGGCACTACCCGAAAGCTTGAGAAGTCTTCTTCTTTCTTATCACCACTCTCAATCATATCTGGGTGAAGTAGAATGCGTCTGCCTTTGTCATTAAGACTATGAGCACTACTCAGTGGCAGGCCGACTTAGCTCTAAAGGAAATGAACGCCTTGCTTGAGAAGTAATCAATAAAAATGGAAACTTATCCTTAGAGCCTTCGTTTTATTGTTATTTCTCTAACATAAAGGTGCAGGGCCTCACAGATAAGTGCCATTAGAGTCTAAATGTTTCTGTCAATTTAAATCAGCAATGATGAAAGCTATTTCTCTCATTGAATTAACCAATTTTTATTTAATTTGACCCAATTTATGTTATATTTTAGCCATTTGCTTTTCAATCTGAATACATTCACAAACTTTAATCGGATGGTTGTCATTCAGATCTTCCAAGAAAATTTGTCTCCAAGCATTGTTAAGAGTAAGATGGAATTAAAGTTTCTGAGAAAATATCCAACGTTCTTCTATATATAAATTTGCATTTGAAAGATCATATATTTGCCTAAAATATCTTATTGTGTTTTTAACTCTTATCTTTTTTTGTAACATGAAATTTGTTACCACATGGTAGCATGCCCCCCATTAAACTTAAGAACACAAATTCAGATCAACAAATATTTTACATAAAATTTTCATATTTATATAGTCAAATATTACAATCATATATTTACTGTTTTACACAAATAAATTTACTGGCAATGCGTTTCTTTTTTAAATCTCTACAGACCTTACTGCAATGATATGATTTAATGAATGAGAGGGCTTGGCTCATCAGTAGTGAACCCTCTCAATAAAATTTAATTTACTAATATATAATGGTTATGAAAACATGTTTTGCGCGGAAGAGCTTTGCTCGATGCAATACCTTGAAATTTATATGTATGTACCTCTACAGACCTATAAGCTTATGTCCATAGTTCACTAAACACCATTTAGCTGCCTTCCATAGAAAATGCAGGGTATATAACAAAACCAGTCCAATACAATAGTAGAGCGGTCTAGAGATTAATTTGGCGAAACCGCTGAGAGGGTTCACTACTGATGAGCCAAGCCCTCTCATTCATTAAATCATATCATTGCAGTAAGGTCTGTAGAGATTTAAAAAAAAAAAAAAGAAACGCATTGCCAGTAAATTTATTTGTGTAAAATTTTAACGATAGAGGGCAATAAAATTTAATTTACTAATATATAATGGTTATGAAAACATGTTTTGCGCGGAAGAGCTTTGCTCGATGCAATACCTTGAAATTTATATGTATGTACCTCTACAGACCTATAAGCTTATGTCCATAGTTCACTAAACACCATTTAGCTGCCTTCCATAGAAAATGCAGGGTATATAACAAAACCAGTCCAATACAATAGTAGAGCGGTCTAGAGATTAATTTGGCGAAACCGCTGAGAGGGTTCACTACTGATGAGCCAAGCCCTCTCATTCATTAAATCATATCATTGCAGTAAGGTCTGTAGAGATTTAAAAAAAGAAACGCATTGCCAGTAAATTTATTTGTGTAAAATTTTAACGATAGAGGGCAATAAAATTTAATTTACTAATATATAATGGTTATGAAAACATGTTTTGCGCGGAAGAGCTTTGCTCGATGCAATACCTTGAAATTTATATGTATGTACCTCTACAGACCTATAAGCTTATGTCCATAGTTCACTAAACACCATTTAGCTGCCTTCCATAGAAAATGCAGGGTATATAACAAAACCAGTCCAATACAATAGTAGAGCGGTCTAGAGATTAATTTGGCGAAACCGCTGAGAGGGTTCACTACTGATGAGCCAAGCCCTCTCATTCATTAAATCATATCATTGCAGTAAGGTCTGTAGAGATTTATAAAAAAAGAAACGCATTGCCAGTAAATTTATTTGTGTAAAATTTTAACGATAGAGGGCAATAAAATTTAATTTACTAATATATAATGGTTATGAAAACATGTTTTGCGCGGAAGAGCTTTGCTCGATGCAATACCTTGAAATTTATATGTATGTACCTCTACAGACCTATAAGCTTATGTCCATAGTTCACTAAACACCATTTAGCTGCCTTCCATAGAAAATGCAGGGTATATAACAAAACCAGTCCAATACAATAGTAGAGCGGTCTAGAGATTAATTTGGCGAAACCGCTGAGAGGGTTCACTACTGATGAGCCAAGCCCTCTTATTCATTAAATCATATCATTGCAGTAAGGTCTGTAGAGATTTAAAAAAAGAAACGCATTGCCAGTAAATTTATTTGTGTAAAATTTTAACGATAGAGGGCAATAAAATTTAATTTACTAATATATAATGGTTATGAAAACATGTTTTGCGCGGAAGAGCTTTGCTCGATGCAATACCTTGAAATTTATATGTATGTACCTCTACAGACCCATAAGCTTATGTCCATAGTTCACTAAACACCATTTAGCTGCCTTCCATAGAAAATGCAGGGTATATAACAAAACCAGTCCAATACAATAGTAGAGCGGTCTAGAGATTAATTTGGCGAAACCGCTGAGAGGGTTCACTACTGATGAGCCAAGCCCTCTCATTCATTAAATCATATCATTGCAGTAAGGTCTGTAGAGATTTAAAAAAAGAAACGCATTGCCAGTAAATTTATTTGTGTAAAATTTTAACGATAGAGGGCAATAAAATTTAATTTACTAATATATAATGGTTATGAAAACATGTTTTGCGCGGAAGAGCTTTGCTCGATGCAATACCTTGAAATTTATATGTATGTACCTCTACAGACCTATAAGCTTATGTCCATAGTTCACTAAACACCATTTAGCTGCCTTCCATAGAAAATGCAGGGTATATAACAAAACCAGTCCAATACAATAGTAGAGCGGTCTAGAGATTAATTTGGCGAAACCGCTGAGAGGGTTCACTACTGATGAGCCAAGCCCTCTCATTCATTAAATCATATCATTGCAGTAAGGTCTGTAGAGATTTAAAAAAAGAAACGCATTGCCAGTAAATTTATTTGTGTAAAATTTTAACGATAGAGGGCAATAAAATTTAATTTACATATATTTACTGTCATAGAAATAATGGAATTTCGATCGTAGCTTGAAACAAGTTTAATATATATCTCATTTTTATATATTTAAATTGCAAATTTATTTATTCTATGAAAACTATTAATATTATGTACATTTAATAAACATATAGAGGTAAAACATATATATATATATATATATATATATATATATATACATATAAATAAAATGAGATTTCTGTTGATTTTGGTTATCTTGAGGATTATGTTATGGTAATGCAGTCGTGGTTAAAATCTTGAAAGTATAATAATAAAAATAGTTTTGATCAGTAATTGCTTTAACTGAACTAAAGGGAAATATTAAAAAACAATTTGATAAAAGTACTGCCTGGCTTAAGGCGTAAGAATAAAAAATGGAAAACTTATTTACATAATGTACAAAAGGTTTGAGCCGGCCATCGGGAAACAACAACTACGAGTTTTTATAGGGGAAGCGTGACCTCTGGCGGTCGATTTAACAGAGTATTTGAATCTATGAAATATAATATATATATATAAAAATGAATGTATGTGTGTCTGTTTGTTTGTTTGTTTGTTTGTTTGTCCTTTATGCCTGACCAAACCACTCATTGGATCGCCATGAAACTTTGGGAAGTTATTTAGTATAGTACTAGGAAGGTTTCTAGCAAATAAAATTTTTGAAATAACTTTTCGCCTAGAAATAATCAAGATAAATATTCTAATTTATCTGTTATAATTCAACAATCTGCTCTAAATATTATCATGATGATACGATGATTTTGTAATGTATAAAATTAGGAAAGACAAAATTCAGGATGACACGGCAATTTATTTGAGACAAGAATAATGATACAATTCAAAGGCAAGATACTATTCCTTTAACTTCCAATTACCGAGGGAACCAATTAATATTAATTTTATTCAACTTATTGAGTATTTTTCGAGGGACCGGGAAAAAATGTTCACTTTATCGAGAGATTCGTTAAACAAACCTTTACTCGGGTAAAACCCGGGCGAAGCCGGGTACATCCATACAAGAATAATGATACAATTCCAAGGCAAGATACTATTCCTTCAACTTCCAATTACCGAGGGAACCAATTAATATTGATTTTATTCAACTTATCGAGTATTTTTCAAGGGACCGGGAAAAAATGTTCACTTTATCGAGAGATTCGTTAGACAAACTTTTACTCGGGTAAAACCCGGGCGAAGCCGGGTACGTCCGCTAGTTTTAAATAAAATAATATAATAAATATATACAATTTTTTATCGATTTTGTAAAATTTGTTAATATGATCTATTTGAATAGTGTATATTTCATAATTTTATATTCTTTTATATATTTGAGTGATGTCTCTAAATTATAATATCAATAATGTTTTGATATATTTGTGCAGAAGCATTTTCCCACTTTGGAATCCGTATTTTAGAAGCAAGTTCCAGGTGAATCAACGATAAAATAACCAGAAATCAACTGTTCGACATGTTAAAGAATGAAATAGAAAGTCTAGTTCACTACTTTCTCTACCTTTTTAAGAAGCCGTCATTCTGATTTTAGCCATACCACTGGATGCTCTTATTACCGAAAACTGCACTCTTTCTGATCATCTGAGATCAAATCTTGTTCTTTCTTTGCAAAAGTACCTTCGATTATTTCTGAATTTATTATTACGAATATGAAAAACGTATTTTGAAGAAAAAACTCTAATAATTAAAGAAAAGCAGCTGATACCATATCTGAGAACCTGAGTAACTGGAAGTTCAGCTGTTATAATTTGTAGAAATCGATATATGAAAAGCAAATTGCTGCAAAAACATCATGGTGGCAAGATAACTCTCTTTTCTTGATCAGACAAAAATACTTTCTCCAAAAGTGTGCTATTCAAGAAAATACATCAAGCAATCTATTATTTGATATTTGTGAAATATATTTTCACAAGTAAACGTGAATAATTCAAATAATGAAATGACAGAATGGCCTCAAAAAGGTAAAACAACTACTTTTCTCATCTCTATGCTTGGTGAATATCGTTCAATCCTAGTTATTTCATTGTTCATAGGGAATTATGTCAATTTTATGGGCTGTCTACCAAGCAGAATAACTATGGTGAACAAAGAAGTCGTTTAAAAGCTGCAATCTCCTACGCGCATAAATTGAAGTACGTCTTTTTTTCCTAGTGGCAGATACTCTTATTGCTTTAAACAACTAAGGCGGAGGCTCTTTACTGGAAAGATCTATTCTCCACAATCTACCATCATGGAATTTGGTTCTTTGATCTTCAAACCGGCGTTCAAGATATCGTGATGAATATGTGACAAAATTCTGCAGCAGAAAGAATGAAAATATTAATATGGTGATCAAAATATGGCGCTGATTTTCAGATTTGTTTCAAAATGTCTACAAAGCTAAGTATTTACAATGGAAGAAACTGGCGTCAAAACAATTATTTTAATCTGTTTTTGGAGAATATTCTGTTCCATTAAGCGACTATGTCAACCTGACACGTTTTGAAAGTGTTTGATGGCTCTGGTTAAAAGAAATTGTCAAAATATGATAAAAACTTGCTTAAATAAGCAAATTTTCCTATCCAAGACATTACTCTGGAAAATAGTCATCTTTGTTTTAAAGTTTGAGTATAATAACCTTAAGGATGCTTAATTCTGCGATTCTTCACCATTTTAAGTATTCAAAAATGATGGCTAAAATTACATTGACAGACAGATACTTCGCTATCTAGCAAACAGGAAGATAAACTGCTTATAATTCGAAGAAAAAAATGTTGCAATACTTTTTTCACAACGTCAATTAATACCAAACATATATTCAAACAGTTCTTTCTTTATCAGGTAAAATTATAATATTTCTGTACACCTTGAGCTTGAATAGATACCAGTTGACATGAATAGTTAAAAATGATAAGAATAGAACATCAAAGGCAAATTTATTTATCTAGTTTGAAGTAATTCTTTGCTGCTTGTCTACTAATATATGCTTACCTATTTCTTCATATAAAATTATTGAATCAATCATTATCTCACTCATTTGTGCCAAGTTTACAAGTTCATCTTGGAAAAAAGCTATGTTTTTATAACAAGGTAATTTATTTTTATACTAATATCTAGAGAGAGAAAGCTAGAAGCGGCAGCAAAATATCTTTGGAATATTAGAGGATAGGAAGATATTACCACCTTGTGTTGATATTCAAAAAGAAGGAAATTTTATATAAATCTATTTCAAAAACACGAAAAAACTATAGCCATGCTACTTCAATGAAAAAAACAATAAATAACTATTCGTTAAAAGATATTGCTGCTGGTTTCATCACTTGAATAAATTTCAATATATGTTCGTCCCCCCATTTCCAAGAATTTCACTTACCTATTATATTTAACTTTGGGAAAAAGTAGCCATCACGAGAACAAATGTTTGCAATATCAAATGGATATAATGGAAATATCACTCTTTAAATTCTGCCTGAGCGCGTCTGTCTTTATGAAAATGTGATAGAATATGATACGAAAATATATTTCTTATCCTGTGATACTGAAGACAAATTTGACCATGAAATAACACCAGCGCATTTCACCTGATATCAATTATTTCATGTTGGCCTCTACCTTCAAGTATATTTTGGTGTTTGGTATTCATAATTTGGTTTTACTAACCAAATAGGCCTCAAAGAACATCTTTCATTTTATTTTGATCGAACTTAGCAAGAAAAAAATCCAACTTGGGACAAAATGTTTTGACGTCATTAGAAAGGCTAAGTGAAATAAATTGTACATTTCATTTCAAACAATCTCAACAAAAAATTCATCTGTATATTTTCAGGATAACCTTTTTTGGATATACCTGGAACTTTGGCATGCATTTGGATTATCAAGAATACCTTCATGATTCAGAAAAATTTGGATGACAGAAGATCTGAAATCTAAGATCGTTTGAAATTGGTAGATAAACAATCAAATAATGGAATCTCTCTCTTCTTTAAAGGTGAACCAAATAGATGAACTCAATAAATCATGGATGCCATCATCTATTTAACCGTAATATCTAATTTGAGCCATTTGGGGCCTAGAATAACCATCACTGTCAACGAATGTGTATTTATTTAATCAAATCCATCAAGAATTTCTACCAAGACGTAGTGTTAACGCTAATAACTTGACTAAGTTGAATACAAAATGGCTTCAGACTTGATCGCCTACTAGAGCTGCTATTTTAGATTAGATCAAGCCGTATCAAGTGAACCTAGAGAGACTTCAGAATGTCTGCATCCATTTCAGGTTAACCTGTTAACCAGAGAAAACAGATATTGAAGAAATTTCTTCTCTTTCATTTTTATCTGGATAAGTAACAAGATTGGTTATGAAAATAGCTTTTATTTGATGCCATTAGGAGAAATGGATTTGCAGTTCTTCACTTAAACCGTTTATAAAGAAGAGCAGCTTTTAACCTCTAAATGAACTGGATTACATACTCAGAAAACATGAAGAATCACTACTGAAAGTGTATTCAAGTAAACATTTTATAAAGAAGAATTCTCAAGAACAAGTCACATATATCTTGTGATGAAGATCTGAGGACAATATTGACTAACAAGAACAAAAAGAAACAGTTTGTAACTTCCTACTTAATAATATTTGTTCTCAATCAATTATAAGTCACTCTGCCATTTAACCATATTTCAAGAAGACTTTACGATATTTATTAGCTACAAAATGTTAATCGCGTTTAAAAAGAAATGTAAACTCAAACCTCCAGTAACTAAAACTGAATTAATTTTCAATTCATATCATGATGAAATATCACCTTACTATCAAGAAAGCTAACATCTATTTGTCAGGATGAATATTTTTATAAGAACAAGTTCTGAAGAAAACTTCTCTCACTCGATTGAATACAAAACAGAATATGAACACGTAGAACAGTTGCTCTGGAAATCTTTTGGACTCTGGAACTATAAAACCTTTTACCTACAAATAGTTCTTTCGAAAACCATCAGCAAACTAGAGATTTGAAGTACCTAATCATAAGGTAATTTCAATATTTTTGTCAATACAGTTAAACCTGTCTATAGCGCCCCCTCTAAATAGCGCCTTCCTCTCTATAGTGCCCGATTTTAAATACCTAGTACGATGCGATTTGCATTAAAAGTGACCTGTCTATAGCACCCCCTCTATATAGTAGCCTATTTTGGTGAGTCCCAAGAGGGGGCGCTATAGACAGTTTAACTGTATATATATTTTTCACATGATTCTATTTATTATGCCAATTTTCTTCAATAAACCTCTTAAATATGTATATATTTATGTCTATAAATATTATAAATACTTGATTACAAAAGTGTGTGAGAAGAAATTAGCATATATGTTTATTGATGGCATTAAATATAATTTAAGGTTTCCTTATATACTGATATTGAAGCTAGACTCTTGGAAACTCTTTAGTCAGTTCCTCCCATTATCATTGCAGTAAGAGGGAAGTAGAAAATGGTTTTAATTCAAAAAGGATCATACGCCTGTTGAAAATTGCTGACATTTCTCATAACAGATGGCATGCTCATGTTTCATATTAATATTGATGCCTAACAATCTACGACAAAGTGACTCGTGAGCTTTATGCTCGAATGGTAGACTGTAAATTTGAGAGGAAATAAATATAAAAAGATAGCTATTTTAAAATCTAGGCGATAATTCATTACCTCAAGGGATATATATATATATATGCAATATAATTCCCACACTACTTGTAAATAGTCAACACATTTTTTATTTTTATATCCATATATTTTAATATCCATATCCATATATTTTAATATCCATATCCATATATTTTAATATCTATAATCAAAGAGTAAATAGCCAATGCTTGTATATAATTTTTTGACCAACGACCCGAGGGGTAAGAGGGAGAAAAAAGGAGGTGGAATAAAAAACAAAGAGAAAATGGCTGCGTTTCTTTTTGTCGCGTCTATTATTTCTTATATACAAATTTAGAGTTTTAAATTTATAATTATTCAAAGATATACCTTAATACGACAGTATTTAGCCGACAGGATATAATAACCGGTACGTTTTTTCTTTTTTTAAAACTTTATTGGATTTAACCTTTAGCCTACAACCATTCGCCACAAAAATGCCAAAAAGGAAGTCAGATACCGACACTCATTTTTCTGACAGAAACGATAATATGGAATTTAAATTAATGAAAGAACAAATTAATTTACTAACACAAATTATACAACAACAGACGGTCTCAAATAAAAATCATATAAGTAAATTCTCTGGCCTCAATCAAGATATAAATATTTTCTTTCGTAACATTGAGGATGCAACGAACGATGAACGAGACAGAAAAAATTTAGTTATTCTAAATTTAGAAGAAGAAGCTAAAAATATATTTTATCGATTGGGCTTAGAACAAGAGACTTATTTAAATATCAAACAGAAACTGTCCACAATCTATATATCAAAGAAGAAGACAACGTTGGAAGAATTGTTCACTCACCAATTGGAAAAGCCAGAAAAAATTAACGATTATTACCATTTTAAGGTTGTGGGTGCATTAGAGAACTCACTTCCAAACCAACAGATTGTTGAAGCACTTACGGCAGGTGTAACGTATGATTTGAAGAAAATGATATACACCAGGAACCCACAGACGCCTGAAGAATGGTTGGACTATGTAAACACCATCCAAAAGCGGCCAGTAACTCGAGGACAACCGACACCACAGCGTGGCCTCGACCGCTGGCAACCCGAATCCACTCCCCCGCCTAGCCGAGGTCATTACCGGCCACAATATGGGCAATTAGCAACTTTTCGTCGACCTGGAGATGGACGTTTTGCCTTTCGCAACTACGCGGATAACACGCTGCCCAAGGAACCCAGGGAACCAGCCACATCGAGCGGACATCAACCCAGATCACAAGGATGTGATCCCTCATCAAGGAAAGGACCAGCATAATGTAAGACTATTCTTTAATTTATCTATTTTCACCTTCAATGTTAAATTTCTTGTGGATACTGGCTCTACCATTAACCTAATATCTTTTGATTATTTGCATAAAATTTTGCCATCAGATATATTTCGAAATATAACTAAATATTCAGTTAATAAGCATTCTAGAATTAATACATTGAGTGGACCAATCCAACCTATATTTTATGTTATTTTACCAGTCAGTTTTTTTAAAAGAAAAGTTAGCTTAAAATTTTATATATTTAATCTACCATATGAAATTGCACTAATAGGATTATATACTCTAAAAAAATTAAAAACTAGAATTGACTTCAATAGAAATGTAGTGAGTCAACAAGGCACAAATATTCCTGCTACTCTTTTTTATTTTGAAACAGATTTGGCTTATGTAAATGATGCATACAATGTGATAAATCCAGATAGGAAATATAATATAAACCAACACCTTCATATTGTTAATACACAAATCTTAGATAATCACTGTGCACCTTCAGGAAGTAATCCACTCTATGTTAATCATTTACAACAGACACTTTCCACTCAATCAAGCATTCCAGGGGAAAATAAGTTACCCAGTGATTTAATTGATAAGTATCATAAGATAAACAACTTATTAGACCTTAAGTTAATTAGGTTATTGAAAGAATTTGCTGAAATATTTCCTACAGACCCATTTAAAGTTCCTACCCTACATATCCAACCTGTACAGATTAAACCAAATACAGATAGAGTAATCAGGTTGCGACCGTATAGAATTCCATTTACATATAGGAAAGAAATAGATATACAAATCAATGAGATGTTAAAAAATAATATAATAGAACCGGCCATAGGTGAATATGCTTCACCCATTACTCTAGTAAAAAAGAAAAATGGAACATTTAGAATGTGTGTGGATTTTCGAAAATTAAATGAACACATTCCAGTTGATCCCCAACCTATACCATTAATAGAATCAGTGATAGAAAAACTGTCGAAAGCTAAGTATTTTTCCAGCCTTGATTTGAGCAACGCTTATTGGACAGTTCCTATCCATCCGGATTCTCGACCTTATTTAGCCTTCACCACCCACGCAGGAGTGTACATGTTTAAAAGATTACCTTTCGGGCTACGAAGCTCACCACAGATCTTCGAGAGAGCTATTGGACAAATACTTAGAAAATATAACTTCCAATTTCTAGAACACTACTATGATGATTTTATAATTTTTTCTGATAGTTTTGAAGAACACTTAGAACATCTTCGTTTATTCTTCCAACTATGCAGGGCAGAAAATATCCGCCTCAACCTTAACAAATGTCAATTATGTAAGACCTCCATTAGCTTCCTAGGATACGAAATCACACAGGGCACTTATAAACCTCACCTAACTAACACTTAGGTAATAGGAACCATCCAACCTCCGACTAATGTTAAAACTTTACAGTCATTTTTAGGTGTCGTAAATGTATATCATAAATTCATTCCCCATTATGCACAGCTTAGATCGCCTTTAAATATACTTCTTAAAAAGAATATTCCTTTTAAGTGGACTCTTGAATGTCAGAAGGCATTTGAAGATTTGAAAAGCAGCCTAACTGCATCACCAGTTTTACATATCTTTAAAGAAGATTTACCCTGCTTCTTATATTGTGACGCGAGTACATTAGGGATATCCGGAATTCTAAAGCAAAAGGATGAATATGGAGAAGAACATCCTGTACAATATTTCTCTCGCTCTCTACGCAAGTATGAACAGAACTACTCCATCTCGGAGCTGGAGTGTTTAGCTATCATTGAGTCTATAGAATACTTCAGGGTGTACCTGCTTGGTAGACATTTCACCATTTATTCTGATCACCAAGCTCTGGTCTATTTGAAAAATATTAAAAATCCATCAGGTAGGTTATTTAGATGGTCCTTGAGACTCAGCCCATACACTTTTGACATACACTATCTGAAAGGTAAAAAAACAACTCGAGGCAGACTTGCTATCAAGACAACCATTTTGCGGTTTTCTAGAGGCTCAACAATTGGAGGGACACCAGCATCGTGTACCTGAGAAATATCAATCACTCATCAATACTGATGGACTTGCGATTATTACTAAAAAGGGCGTACCCAGAGTAGTCGTACCTGATACACTAAGAAATAAGTTACTCCAGAAAGCACACGAATGGTATAACCATCCAGGAATCACACAACTCACTAGGTTAATCACTAGTCAGTATTATTGGGATGGTATGACCAAAGATATAAATAACTATGTCCGTAAATGCAAAATTTGCCAAATAGTAAAACCTCCGAAAGGACCCACATATGGAGAAATGGGTACCTTACCACTCGCGAAGGAACCTTATGAACTTATGTCAATGGACACAGTAGCCGGATTTACTAAGTATGGTGGTAACCGAGCTTATTTACATGTAATATGTGATCACATGAGTCGATACTGTTGGACTTTTCCTAGTAAATCTACCTCTACCCTGACCTATATTCAAACCCTAAAAAAGGTATTTCAGGAAGGTATTCCTAAAAACCTACTGACAGACCGAGCTCCTGCATTTACATCCGCTCAATTTAGAAGGTTTTTAATCTCACAAGGTATAAAACCCTTGTATACCACAGCAAATCACCCACAGTCAAATGGTCTGAGCGAGAGATTGAATGCAACCATAACAGGGAAACTAAAGATACTCCATTTAGAACACCCCAAACAGACATGGACCAAACAGATAGAAAGGGTCACCAGAATCTACAATCTAACTCCACATACAGTGACGGGATTTCCTCCCATCTATTTATTAAAAGGGATAGTCCCTAACAATTTAAACAACCATGTTCAGACATTTCCCGAACTCTCAGAAGCAAGAAGAATAGCATTACAAAAGACTCAAGCAAGGCATAAGGCCGAAAAACTAATGTACGATCAAAAACATAAAAAGATTGATTTTGTACCAGGGGATCTAGTATTGGTAAAAGTTTATAGGCATCCGAATACTCCAAAGTTGGAACCTAACTATACAGGCCCATATGAGATCTTGGAAATACTATCACCTCAGGTAGTGCGCATTAATAGACCAAATAGACCTTTGCAGTTACAGACAGAAATTATAAATATAGAAAAACTTCGTAGATATGTAGAAAATATTCCCCATATCACACCTCCTACGGACCTTCCCGACTCTCCTCCTAGACAAAACTATTTTCTATTTCCTTATAGGCACTTCACTACAGATATCTTGGGTGATCCGGGTCCCTCCAGACCAAGGAAATGGTTTCAACCGTTTAAGCATTTGGACAACAGTATTTTCACGGATGAAAAATTTTATAAGCCTGATTTTCCAATAACATCCAAACCAACTTTTTCATCAATAGTAAAGCCCACTATATCCAGTACATTGGTTTTAGACCCTAAAATCAATCCATTCGATAATATGGTGGAAAGTAATTTGGGAACTACCAAAGAAAAATTACACAGTAAACTTAATCCAAATGCCGATGTCTTTATGCCAACAACCTTGCCGACCAAAGAATTTTCACATTATTTAAATAAAGACTCGTTAATAAATAATGTTATCACACTGTGTACATTTTTGTATAAAACTGTTATATTTAGAATTAAAAAATTTCCATTGTTTTTAATTACCACAATAATATTTTGGATTCTTTATACTCATTTAGCATCTTGTATATACCTTCTTCCTTTATTGTTTTATATCTTGCCTCTACCCATACAAACAAACCTACATATCTCTTATAAAATGTTCTTGATAAAATGGACCGTTAGAATAGTGGAATATATAAATTTGTATATAAATGTAATGTTGGACTATATGAGGCGATATGATAATTTTAATCAAGCTATAAACTCAAATGATATATGACCTTGAAGATTTGAATATATTACTTTAAAATGTGAACATAAAAACACTTAATGCGTGTGTGGGTTTAAATAGCTATAAATATCTTTAGCCACCTTACAATATGCAGAGGCTA
Source organism: Cordylochernes scorpioides (assembly GCA_030710605.1). Taxonomy (NCBI): domain Eukaryota; kingdom Metazoa; phylum Arthropoda; class Arachnida; order Pseudoscorpiones; family Chernetidae; genus Cordylochernes; species Cordylochernes scorpioides. Next base: position 12,388,959 of record CP092873.1, on the reverse strand, counting down.
GCGCTTATCGTTAGTCGGGTATAACAACCCCGCATACCTCCGTTCGTTTTGTCTGGTGTAGGACAGACAAGATGTAAAGGCCTACAGATATATTTAGGACAATAGTAATAAGTTAAATTACGTATAGCAATACGATAGAACAACTATAGGATTAGTATAAGCGTTTTTATAAGATAAACTATCGAGGGTTAAAAGAAAAAAGAAAATTTTGGGGTTTTTAAACACATCATCCTCTAAGATATGGTATAACCCCATCGGTTAGTTTCGAAAATCGATGTTCGGTAAAACCTATCCTAAGATGTGCACTTCAAATGTTAGTTCGAATTAGAGATCATCCTTTTTAAAAAAGAAGTAAATTTTGGTTGTAGTGCTTTGACCTATGTACTTCCATTGAGTGAGTCGTAAACTCAATGTGCGAGTATATCATAGGAAAAAGTACACAGACAACGTTATCAAGATGGCGGACCCGGCTGTCGCCGGGCGGACGCTCGCGTCGAACACAATCACCAACTGTCCAAAGTCCCGAGGTGCCAAGTGACGGCCCCCAGGAGCCCCTTTTGGAATGTCCTGCTGTCTAACGTGACACCCTCCCGTCTCTCTCTGGATCGACTGTAGGCTTACTTTATTATTCCTGGAAGAGCATATATTATGACATATGGCCCCGTTGAAGAAGGCTGAACATGGTTTAAGTATATTTAAAGCTGGAGAAGCCAGGAATAGGGATCGTAGGATGAAGAAAGATATGAACATATTCAAAGTGAGCAGTCGTGGCCGAGAGATCTACCATCCGTAGTCTTAGCTTTTTAACCCCGCACTGTTCGAATCCTATCGACTTATTAGATAATAAAGATGTAATAAATAACAGTTTAAAATATCAATAGTATATCATAACCTCGTTAGGATATTTTCAATTCAGAGAAAATTAAAAATTTTATCTAGACTGTGCAGCTACGAATTTCATCTTGCGCACCCCCACGCAGGTTCACTGCAATATAATTCCCACACTACTTGTAAATAGTCAACACATTTTTTATTTTTATATCCATATATTTTAATATCCATATCCATATATTTTAATATCCATATCCATATATTTTAATATCTATAATCAAAGAGTAAATAGCCAATGCTTGTATATAATTTTTTGACCAACGACCCGAGGGGTAAGAGGGAGAAAAAAGGAGGTGGAATAAAAAACAAAGAGAAAATGGCTGCGTTTCTTTTTGTCGCGTCTATTATTTCTTATATACAAATTTAGAGTTTTAAATTTATAATTATTTAATTATTCAAAGATATACCTTAATACGACATATATATATATATATATATATATATATATATATATTATATAATCTAAAAATGCAAATATTTTATTTCATTTTAAAAACATATATTTTATTTTTCATTCATTGACTGTTATACATTTTTGACCATATATTCAAAATAATAGCACTTTAATTATTGTTGTTGTAAATATGTAAAGTGAACCCTACCTTTTCTAATGAAAATCACGAATATAGAATTCATTTTCTAAATTTTATATTACTGTGATATAAATAATTTTATATGTATATTTTTACTTCAAGAGATTCAAAATAAAAATCTGCTTGAAAGGTAAATAATTATCTTCACTTTTCCAAGACTGCACCTCTTTTCAACAATCAAACACACAAAAAATTTCTAATCTATAACATATATATATAAATATATAAATTATTATACAACAACAAAAAGCTTTATTAAAACCTTTTAGTCTTATACAGATTCTCCAAGCAGAATGTAGGATACATGCAGGAATAACAGTATTAGTATCTTAATGGTAATATGATATTTATATACAGGAAAATTTATATAAAGACAATCAAGCTAATAGAATTGTCTGGGTAAATTGAAGGAAAGGAAATTTATTATACCTGGATTTACCACGGATTCATCGCAAATGAAGATAAAAAATCAAAATCTAATTAGAATCAATATTGAGAAAATGAAATTTATACACAAGAAAATCTAATTTAGACAATTAAGCTCATAAACAGATTTGAAATATATAAATTAAATAGGCTTTCAACAACTTCCATATAACTAACCATGTTGTATTTTGTTATAGGATCGGACCTGAGCCAATCTTGGACACGTCATTTCTTTCTACTTTGTCTCAAAGAGACAAAATACGATTTCTATATCAAGAAATGAGAATAATAGAAATCTATACTATTTTATTTATATTTATCATATATATATTTTTTTTTGTGAATATAAAACTATTTTTTGTGCAATAAAATAAAAATAAAATATTGATTTCATTAATTGAATATAAACAAATACACTCAAATATATATTTAAATAGAAAGACATATTTTGGATCAAAACATCATTTGTTTTACCAATATTTTAGTTGGCTGAACGCCAACCTTTATCAAGGTATTATGACATATTAATGTGTGTCAACAATAAACTTAGCGCCACATAACGTCAATAGAATTAAGTTACGTGGAGCTGAGTTTGTTGTTGACACACATTAATATATTATAATACTTTGATAAAGGTTGGCGTTCAGTCAACTGAAATATTGGTAAAATTAATGATATTTTGATCTAATATATACCTTTTTAATTAAAGATTTATTTATAGACTACTCTATTTTCAAAACTTAAATATATCTATACATACATTTATAATATAGCTATTGTGAACAAATTGAAAAATAATGTGGTTGAGGAGAAAATGAGATCTATACAACATTTTTGACAAGTGGATTCTTCTCCTCAAGAATAAGATCGTAGCTAAATGAAAAGACATACTGAACAAAGCGACATGTAGGAATAAAAAAAACTTTCTTATAGCTTCAAATATTTTATAGATGTTTGAATATTTGCCAAAAGAGCAAATTGATATAAAAAAGAAGGTCATCTGACATGTTAAAATTCCTTTGGCTGAAGAGTTTCCAAGAGTCTAGCTTCAATATCAGTATATAATTAAATTATATTTAATGCGATCAATAAACACAATGTGCTAATCTTTTCTCGATACATTCTTGTAATAGAGTATTCTTAATATTAATAGACATAAATATATTGTAACGGTGTTTTGACCCACCGCCAATTTTGAACAGCCCTTTCAACCGCCACCACCTCTGCCAGCCGTGTACGCTAAGTCGGCGCATGCGCGGCGGCGGTGACGTGGTAAGCACGGGGGAGGAAACCATTGTTTTGACGCCTCCACGAACGAACGGCCATTTTCATCCATCCATTTTCATCAAACTTTCAAACACTTCTTTACTAGATTTTAATTTGTAACGATAATAATTAACATTGATATTTATTTTTATATTACATCTGTAATAATTAAAATACCTTGGAATGAATAATTGAATCATTTCTTCAAAACCAGACGAATCACCACAATATATACATATATTAGAGGTTTATTGAAGAAAATTAGCATAATAAATTAGGATCGATAACAAACTAAAAACGTCTCATTATTGTTCATTTTGATACTCCTGTAGAAGGGTGGTAATACCTGAAAGCTTGATATTGTAATAAAATGAAAAGATTCTCATCTCCAGAAGCCTTTTGTCTTATTCAACTAAAAAAATCTTTGGCAAATTTAGAACCGCCAAATTATAATATTAGTTTTATTTTAATATCAAATAAGTATGTCTTCCAAAGTCTAGAGCGGGCTTTCATTAGAACTCAAGAGGTAAATGATATATATGAAAAAAATAGTACTAATGTGATATTGTATTGGGATAAGGTTCATAAATTAATTAAAGAAAAAGGCATCTTCTTATCGTGCAACTGAAAGTTGTTGACGGATTGCGTCATCTATCGGAATTAATATCAACTATTCATTGATTTTTAATTATTCCAGAATTGGTCCAAATACCCATTCTCTATGTAAAAACGCGTACGTGCTTAGCTTTTCTTTATCAATAAAGAATGGGTATTTGGCCAATTCTGGAATAATTAAAAATCAACGAAGAGTTGATATTTATTCTGACAGATGGCGCAAACCATCAGCAACTTTCAGTTGCACGATAAGGAGATGCTTTTTGTTTTCTTAAATGATATATATGCTAAGAATCTTATATAAATCATATATTTAAATTCACAGGTTTGGTGATTTGCAGAAAATATAATTTAGGATATTCCAAATATCTTGTCAAATATTTTTAGAATGAAAACATGGAAAGACAAACGTATGACAACTCATTTTGGTCAAAAAAATTATATTTTATTCATATTATAGTAGAGAGAATCATTGATATAATTTGTTACGTAGCAAATATCATATTTAGTAATCTGTTTTAAAGTAAAGGAGTATTGTTTTTATATAGATCCTGATTGGGATTCAATACATAATTTATCCAGACCAATATTTGACAAACCAACCTAATTCAATCACAAATAAATTAAAGAAATAAGATTTAATTTTTAATTTTATTATTACAGAGAGAGAGAGAGAGAAGCACGAAGTCTATCAGACTATTGTGCTATATTAGAATTATTTACATATATATCTTTAATTATTTACACGATGAATTAGTAGTGATTTATAAATCTGTGTACAAATTGCTCTAAACTTGCCAAAGTTTTCATAAGATTGAGTATATACAGAAAGTTGATTTGAAATAAGATGGAAACAAGATCACCCATAAAGAAAGGCAGTACTCGGCCGAGAATATTACATACTTCATTATCAATTTTGATCGCCCTTTTTACATATCGACTTAATCTTCACAAGAAAAAGTGAAGAAATCAATCATTACTTAGAATTACAAAATCAAATCCTGAAGAAGATATTCATTGAAGGTATATTACAAATATTAAATTGACCAAGTCCGATTTTAAGATATCCCCGCAAAACAGGAAATTTTATACAATTTTAGCTTTTCATTTTTTAAATAAAATACAGGAAGACTCTATATGAAAACAATTCTTTCACTCTTTTATGATTTGATATCAATCATCACAAAAAACTTTATTTTATATAGATGGCAATAAAAGCTGCTGATTGCATTTGAACTTATGAAATCCTTTACAGTTGCCTTCCATCACGTTATAGATAACCTATATTTTCTTGACATATCTATAATAACGTGGTATTCTCACGTGCCTGGGCCCGGACTGGAACCCTACTACAAGGATAAAAGGTATAAACTTGTCATGCTACCACATATACAGTAAATGGAAACATTGAGACGCGAATGATATTTTCATTAATCAATCAAACTTCTACTGTCCTTACTGCGATGAAAAAATATTGGGAGGGCTTGGTTCATCAGTGGTGAACCCTCCCAGCCCTCCCAATATTTTTTCATCGCAGTAAGAATAGTAGTGTTTGATTGATGTGTAAAAAAAAAAAAAACATTTGGGTCTCAATGTTTCCATGTGCTGTATATAGATGATGCGTTATTGCTTTATACTTCCACATATATAATTTCCAAAAATAAATTTTCGGTTAACAGTTTTAAAATAATTTTATAATATAGAAAATATATTTATAGTATCAAAATTCGAAACTATTATAGACGCGTATGATTCTTTTTAAAAATAAACAATTTCTACTGTGTTATTTTTTAAAATATCATACGCGTCTATATTAGTTTCGAATTTTGATAACAGATGGCGCGCTAATGCATCATAATATTTACAGTATAAGGACCTTTTTAATTCTCCAATATTTACGATTATACTCTCCTAAACTATGTAGTTAAGGTTTGAATGGAGAATATTCCATTTTTCAATAAGATAACCCCATGTATCAATATTAAGCTTGGTGTTTACAACCCAATATGTCGTCTGTTTACAAATCGATACTGTTTCAGAATAATTTTCATCATTATTGTTATATTTGAGCGTGTTGTGTTGTAAATATGACTTTGAATATTCTTCCATTAAATGAACCTTGATACAAGGATATCTACACCGGCCATAAAATTGTCGGATGAAAACTATTTTTGGTCAAAAAATATGTTGTGAGGCTTTTTGGGATTAAAAAAGTTGATACATTGTTATATATAATATATATTTTGTTCTGAAAAGTTGACTCGTCATATGAGTTGAATATATTTGATTGGAAAATGGGTAGAAACCAATCAAAGGGTGACTTTTCGAAATTTTAAATCAATTATATGATGACTTCTCTCTTTCTGCAATCCTCTTATTATGTGATAAGAAAACTCAGTATTCCAATAGCATTTAGTGATGTCACGGAAAATATAAGAATTCATCTGATATGATGTTGAATATACATTTGATCAATTAAAAAGATGGGCTATCTAATTAGGCTTGTATATCTGATCAAAGTTAACTAGTTTGGGCAATATTGCCTGGTTAATAAAATTTGATGTAATTTTCAATTTATTATAAATAATAATATATAATTAAATTATATATATTGGCAGCAAAACACCTCTTTGGTAGGTTGTGATGATTCCATTAGATCCCGTGTGGATCTCATGGAATAATGTCCGCCCTAGACTGACGAGGGCCATTAGCCTGAAACCATGATCTCTAGGTGGACGCTTCTCAGTTTGCCAAAGCTGGTGTTGTGGCTTTGTCACCGGCCCGAGGCCGCTAGTTTCGGCGACGGTCAATAGATGGCGTCAGGTTTCGAAGTTTATTTTAACGAGAGAGGCGTCCTATGTTTCTATGGATTGAAAATTTGCCGGGAGGGAATTTTCCATCTATATATATATATATATATATATATATATTGGTCTGAAAATAGAGCAATCCAAATTTAAATCAATATAATAATAAAAAAAGGCATATATTGGATTGAATAAAATATTTATTTTGCCAATATCTCGGTAGCCGAACGCCAAAAACTGGGTTATCTATATATATAATTGCCTTATTCTGTCTGAAGCTCACGGATAGAAAGCGCGCCCATTGGCTGCCGGCGAACACTTGTCCTCCCTGCCTCCCTGCGGTCACTTTAGGCAACCCTGTAATCAGCAGTGTGTTACATCCACCTGTCTATACAGACCACCCTGTCTATAGCGACCACTCTAGACAACCCTGTTATCAGCTGTGTGATACATACACCTGACTATACAGACCACCCTGTCTATAGCGACCACCCAAGACAAGGTTTTTAAAATATATTCGCACTCGGGTAAAACCCGGGCGTTGCCCGGGCCATTCGTCTAGTTATATATAAATGAGTATTCACAAAAAAAAAAAAAACATTCAAAATATATTTTTAAATAAAAAATAATTATATAATATAAATACATATGATATTATCACTCTTGTTGAAAACATGAATAAAATAATTTTCTCAAAATATTTCCTCAAATAATCTTACATTTTACAAAATATTGATTAACATATAAAATAATAAAACATGATTAACAATTAAATTTATAAATTTACTCATGGACATAACTTAAGGAATATTGTATATCGGGATTCTGACAATAACTCTGAAAGATATTTGATACACAATGACCTTTAATGAAGACACGAGATAAGTGTGAACAAAATTGTCTTTGTCTCTTAAAAAAACAGACGAGTGAAAAAATCAACGACTCTCCACTTATTTAAGTTCTGTCCATGAGTGTATTTCATTTCTGTGTAAAAAAATATCTTCAAATTAATATATTTCAATATATATATAATAGATAATAAAAAGGCCTATATTGGATTGAATAAAAGATTTATTTGCCAATATTTCAGCTGGCTGAACGCCAACCTTTATCAAGGCAATACATTTTTGTATACACAAACATAGCGCCGCATAGTGTTATAATATTACAGTTGAAATCTATATATATTGCAAATAGATCAATCCATAAATAAATATTCAATTAAAATATTGATCCAATATATGCTTTTTAATTTAAAAAAAATATATATATATCATTATACTATATCCAGAAATATCATTCATTTTTAAGCTCTTATTTATTTCTATATATATATGTAAATACGTGACGCTGTATTTCAGAAAATCACATATGTACATAAGTAGAACTAGGATTCAATATAATCATTCCACTGAAGATAATGACAGTAAGTCTCTCACTGAAATGTTGGGAGTTGAAATACATCATTGGTTAATGTGGCTTTTCTGAATCTACTTCCAACCAATAAATTATCTTCAAAACTCTAATATATCCATCATAAAATTAATCTATGATATTAATATCATGAGATTGCTCAAGAAAATATCTACGATTTTATTTTTTTCTGTAGTTTTTTTGTTTTTTTTTTTTTCCGAAAAGAAAGGATAAATATATATCTAAATCTTGTGGTAGAAAAGGAATATTCAATTAAATGATAAATCTTCAACAATCAATTTAAGTTGATATAAAATTGATTGTTGAAGATTTATCATTTAATTGAATATTCCTTTTCTACCACAAGATTTAGATATATATTTATCCTTTCTTTTCGGAAAAAAAAAATAAAATAAAAATAAAATAAAATTAATGTTCATAAAATATGATATTACAATGATTATCTAATGCATAAATCACATCCACACATCATATTTGCAAGCTATTATATCATTTTCATTATTCATTTGAAAATATTTATCATTTTCTTGGATATATTCTTGCTATTTTCATCTTTATTTGGATATTTTATTGAAGAAAATTAAAGTTTCAATGTAATCCATGATTTAGTAATTAGTGATTGAACGAATTAGTAAAATATATTCTGAAGTGATTTCTTATTTTTTTTTATTGATTGTTTATTAAGAAAAATATATTTAAAATCTTTCAATGAAGTCTTAAAATTTAATTCCATTGTTGTTTCAAAAATTTATTTAGATATCCTAAATAAAATTAATAATATTTTACATTCAAATATCAATATTTACATTCTATGAACAGGAAAATGTATTTATTGACTATCACCGCTTATAAAATACGTTTCATAGATTCAGAGACGTGGGGACAATATTTTATACAAACACTATTCATTTGTAAAGTTGTGACTACATTTGAAGGTTTAACGCGGGTTTTTTAAAATCAAAACATGTTTAAATATAGAGTGGCATTATGATGCACATCTTTTTAGAGATAATATTATCTAATACTACTTCTAAGAGAAAAGAATATATAAAAAGAAAAGATAAAAATGGATTCCAAAATAAATACTGTTATATATAAAATTGTCCCAAAAGTTCGTGTTTTTCTTAAAAACTTTGTTTTCTTATTACTTGGCGGATACATAATAATACATAATACAATTACTTTATACATAATAAAAGGACATTATACATAACGTCGAATAATATTATTACGGCGAATACATAATAATACATAATGCAATTACTTTATACATAATACAAAGACCGTGCGGCCACGCGTCGCGCGAGCTCCGCATTTTTCGCTTCTGGCGAGCGATGAATCACTCATAAACATGCCGAATTCGGCATCACCGGGGAGCCCAGGACCTGCTGGACAAGAGCCTGGAAGGCCCAGCATCCTACCTCCAACCGGTAGCGAAAATTCGGCCAAAAACGAATGTCATAGAGAAATCTATAGAGAAAAATCTAATTCTCGTGAATATGTAAATCCGCCGGCTGACGGCGGAAATGTAAAGCTGGCCGTCGCGCGCGGTGACGTCACGTCCGGCTTGCCGCCGGCTACGTCATCCAATGGCGCTGGCCGTGCCCCGAGAAACTGGGCGGCTTGCCCTGAAGATCAAGGCCCTGGAGCGGACGACGACTTTACCGTCGTGAGGACCAAAAGAGGCGCCGCGAATCTGCGAACTCGCCTACAGCGGCTGCACCATCCTCCAACATCGGAGGTGCAAGAACCAGTCGCCGACCGCAATCTTCGGCAGGATCTGTGCCCCGGGCACAGGAAGTAAGAACAACCAGGGCCCACATCACAGAGGCCCGGGGGCGGCAGGCATCCTCTTCTGAGGACCACTGTGTGTACCTGGAGCACGGCCCCGAGCTACAGCCCTTCCACTACCTGAGGGCGCTGGACAGGATGCTCGGAGGAACCGCCGGAGTCATCCAAGTCTCCAAGGTGAACGGCCACCAACTCCTGGGACTGGCGAACAGAGGCCTGGCCGAGCGCCTCATAAACGAGGGCCTCGAGGTTGAGGGCACACTCCTCAGGGCCTTTCCTTTCCGCAAAAGAGCGGAAAGGATAACTGTGGGCAACCTCCCCTTCTTCGTGGAGGACTCCGCCATCATCAGCGCCCTAAAACCTTATGAGCGCGTAACATCAATTGCGCCCAAACTGATGAAGGCCGGCCCATACACCTACAACGACGGCCGCCGCGAGGCATTCATTGTCCTCCGCGAGGGAATGACAACTGAGAGGCTCCCCACCCGCCTTGAGATCCCTATTAAAGGCGAGGCCTGGCCCGCTTATTTGTCCTCGGGCATCAAGTGCTCCAGGTGCCACGGCCAAGGACATCGCAGGGCCAACTGCCCCCTGCTTGCAGGGCGAACCAACGCTCCTAGACCGGCCACACCTACCTCTCCCACCAGCGTCCCACCAGTGACCGCGCCTGGGCTGCCTCAGCAGCCATCTGCCCACCCTACACCTCCGGCGTCCTCCAGTCCAGCCATGGAGATCCCCAGCGCTTCTCCTGCGGCCCGGGCTGTGACCCCATCTGCAGCACCTCGGCCATCTACACCAGTGGCCCCAGCCGTACCTGTGGAGATGGCGCCTCCTGCCCCTCCACCTGTGACCCCTGCTCCGTCCTTGCGGGCTCCTGGGGGTTCCGTGAGCCCCCAATCAACGAAGTCGGGACCCCCCGCTCAGGACATTGAAATGACCGCCATCGAGGAGTCCTCCGCTTCCTCTACATCATCGAGCAGGACATCCATGAGAGATGACCTCGTGGCGTTCATCCGAAGAAGCCCCACCGTGTCCTTTACTGGGACGGACGCTCTTGGTCTTGGGCGCGAGGAGGTCTTGGACCTCCTCTCCTCGAGGACCAAGGCCCAAAGAAAGCGCTGGCTCCTGACACCTCCGCAGACCGATGCTCTTGCCGGTCTGATTAAACAAATCCTTGGCCTGAAGCCCGCAGGCAATACCAATGTATACAAGATCTTGCACCAGGTCAAATCCGAATTGAAAAAAGGACCGGCGGCAGTGCCTCCAACACCCCCACTGCCTGCGCCTTGGCCTGCCGAGCCAGCACCACCCGCTCCCCAAGAGAGGGAGTCGACGCCGGCCATGGCCACACGTTGCGATGAATTGCGGCTTTTAACCATCCAATTGATGAAGGAACTCAACCTCTGGCCACAATTGGACACTCTATACCCTGACCTCGTGGAAGCGGTGCTATGCCCTGAGGATAGGAAGGGCTTCCTCAGGAGACTTTTCCCGGAGGACAGGAAAGCCATCATCCAAATCCTGGACAAGCTTTCCGAGCACACTCGGGACTTACACTCCCTTACTCTCAGGGACCTATCTGAGCTTAGGGCCGCCTTGCCGTCCGACCTCCTGTTGAAATAATTGTAAAATAATTGTAAATATTTAGGCTTTCTCTCCGGAGTGTACTAATTGACTGTGCAGTCAATAAAATCTGTTTAATTGGTATAATAAAAAGACATTATACAAAACGGCGAATAATATTATTACGGCGAATACATAATAATACATAATACAATTACTCTATACATAATAGAAAGACATTATACATAACAGCGCATAATATTGGTATTTCAATATTTTTGCAAGTGTTTACGAACTTTCGGAACAATCTTGTAATATGCTCGCAAAACTTGGGCGCAAAACAAAAATAATCTTTATAGTCACAAATTTGATATATTCTTAATTTGATGAATTTTGATAAAATATGAATTCAAGTAGAAACTAAAAACAAAGGAAATCGATTTAACAAATTGAGATATTACAAAGGTGTAGTTAATTTTTAAAATTCTTCCTAATACGTATTATACATGGTATGATGACAATATTTACTTAATGTGGAATAATTAAAAGCGACGAATATTTATTAACTGTAATCTTACTTTAAGAATAGAATCGTTGAATAAATCATCTCTCTTTAATGATGATTATAAAATTATAATGAGTTTTATTTGGGTCAAAAAAGCTCTTGATTGCGATAAACAACTATAGTAATTGAAATCTCATCCAATATAAAACACAATAAATGTGGTTGAAAATATAATAGGGAAATCGTATATAATATTTCTGATATTTTTATTCATGAGAATCAAAGATATTTCTCTAATAATAAAAACACATTGTAAATTATACATAATAAAAATAATCATTCTAAAATTGAAATTACACTTATAGTATGGACTAATAAACTTTCAGAACCTTTTTATAACATTATTCCTTATTATTTATAATTATAATTCAGGGAACAGGTTAAATCAATGAATAGTTGATTTATATTCCTCCAGATGGCGCTCTGCCTTCTGAAAAGCACATGTGCTCCTGTTCAGGATATGCCTAATTTGTTTTTAATATCAACACCTGACCCACTTATTATTTTTTTTCTATTGTTTTTTATATATAATTATATTTTATTTAAATCAAAAATATAATCTTCATCAAATAACTTTTTCAGAAATAAATGAAGGTGATATATGAGACGTACAAATACTTGATGTATAATACTATATACTTAATTATAGTATTTTTTATAATGATTGAAAAGTGCTGGTTGGAGATTCTCAGAATTCTACTCCCTTAGTAATTCACGGATTCTAAAAAAAGATACAGATCTGGGAATACCTCTTCCACTCTATCAACAAATATACACACCGTTAAATATAGCAATTCAATGAATTAATTCCTTCTATTAATACTGAGTAAAATATATCAGGCCTTCAGGGAAAAGTATCTTTTCAAAACATTTTTATTCGATAGCTTTCGGGCACGGACGCCCCTCTACAGGATAAAACATGGTATAATTTATAATAATTAATTATACCATGTTTTCACCTGTAAAAGGGCGTATGTACCCGAAAGCTAGAGAATAAAAATGTTTTGAAAAGATACTTATCCCTGAAGGCCTGATATATTTTACTCAGTATTAATAATATATTTAACACGGCCAGACTTGTGTGGCCTGGCATTATCATCTATGAAAGCAAATTTCAGACCGGATGCATTACTAAATAAATTAATGGGCAAATGACTCTCCAGCATGATAAACATTAGCGTTTTTAATAAAGCCTCTAAATATTCTTAGATACCAAATTGATATTATATAAGAAACACTTATATCAAATAATGTATTAAATACCTATTTGATACCTCCTTCCAATATGCGAAATAAACTCTGAGAGAAAAATGACAAAAACCCTAAAAAGACTTAGAACCAAACACCATAAAGGAATGGCAATACATCCAGATGGCAAAAGAACCTATAGTAGATAGAACAACTGTCCTGGTGTGAAACTAACACCTACCTACATATTCTCATGCCCAGCAATGGCCGCAGCTTTGCAGAAAATTGACATATTTTCGTAGCAGCAGCTTTACACACGCAAGATAGTGGACATTAAGCAATAACGCGCCATCTATACATATAAAATAAAAGGATTTAAAAGCGCGAATGTTTCTTTTATACATAAAACGAACTTCTACTGTCCTTACTGCGATGAAAAAATATATTGGGAGGGCTTGGCTCATCAGTGGTGAACCCTCCCAGCGGTTTCGCCAATTTAATCCACCAGACCGCTTCTCAGAGCTCTAAAACTGTATTGGATCATTCTGCTTTTATATGCTACACTGAAGGATGGAATGGCTGGGAGGGTTCACCACTGATGAGCCAAGCCCTCCCAATATATTTTTTCATCGCAGTAAGGACAGTAGAAGTTCGTTTTATGTATAAAAGAAACATTCGCGCTTTTAAATCCTTTTATTTTATATGTATAGATGGCGCGTTATTGCTTTGTGTTAATTTATTCCTAATGACCTTGTCTTTATTGTTTGCTGAAGAGCATTGCTCGAAGCAAATATTTGAATGTAATTCTACTGTCCTATAAGCTTATGTCCATAGTTTACTTGAAAACCATTTCTAAGATTCCATCCTTCAGTGTAGCATATAAAAGCAGAATGATCCAATACAGTTTTAGAGCTCTGAGAAGCGGTCTGGTGGATTAAATTGGCGAAACCGCTGGGAGGGTTCACCACTGATGAGCCAAGCCCTCCCAATATATTTTTTCATCGCAGTAAGGACAGTAGAAGTTCGTTTTATGTATAAAAGAAACATTCGCGCTTTTAAATCTTTTTATTTTATAGTGGACATTGCTTCTGCTGTGATAGAGATGTATGGGGACATCTGAGGCTCTTCATTGGACACTACAACAACAACATACTTCCTTCCAGTCAATCACTTATCAATGTAAAAAAATGCTATTCAATTTTTCTTTTAATCTTTAAATTTATATATAAATTCTTCCCAATAACAAAATAAATATATAAAATCATTTGGGATTTAATTACTTTCCATCGTGACAATATGTTACTAAAATCCAATGATTTAGGGTCATTTATAATTTTTTTCTAGAAAGATGGCTTTTTGGCCATATTAATGAGGACTAATTAAAGTGCAACATTATTTAGGAAAAAAAAAATTTATAAAATGCATACTAATATATAGGTGATGAGATATAAACTGTGATAAGAGAAGGTCATCCACTTATATATATTCTTTCTGATCTCCACTCAAACATATTATGATATCAAGCCTGAAGAACGTGGGAACCATCATGATTGGGTGAAGTGAAATGCATCTCCTTTTGTCATTAAGACTGGGAGCACTACTCAGTGGCAGGCCGACTTAGCTACAAAAGAAATAGTCTCCTTTGACATGAGGAACAGAAACCATGTACAGCCGCTCCTAACATGGAGCACAGATACTGCTCATCCTGTATCCCTCGATCATGAGTCCTTACAAGGTACTATCAGTCAGGCCAGCTAAGACCAAGTTTTTAGCGAGCTTGTTACACATTCCCCTCCTCCTTTTTCATTCGGGCTTAGTACTTGAAAGGCGGAGTTGGTAACTTATATATAATAGAGATAAATGTTTTCCACAATGGAATTAATCAGAATTTGTGATGTAGATTTTTACCCCATCGATGATGGAAAGGCCACATTTTGTGTAAGTAGAAAATAAACAATTGTAATGTTTATAATTGAAATATCTTCAAATTTTCTATAATACTGTTGTTTACTCAGTTCAAATTTAGTATTTATGTAGATTATAATATAACGTGTTTAATTCCTATAGTTAACATAATATAGATAATTGCATTTGAGGTAATAATTTGTCATCTATATATGTTATAAATAAAACTGTAATGCTTTTAATTGATTAATTGATATCAAGATTTAATGTATTAGGCACTGTAACCTTTATATCCATATATTGAAGATATAAGTTGCCTGGCGGGTATTCATAGTTTGTTAAACTAAAATACATTTCGGATAAGATTTGCTATTATTTTATATAACATTCAGGCTCGGGGGAGTGATATTGAGATATTTGATACGATGGTTAAAATATAAGGAATGTTTTGTCCTTGCATACTTGATCATAGTCTTCTCTAGTTGCCTTGTCATCTTGAATATTTTTGTATCAAAATTGGTCTTGATAATCTTGAAGATTATGTTGCGTGGCTGACATTCATTTTTCTTTACCTGCGAAGAAACTGAACAAATTGCTCATTACCTTATTTACGACTGTCCGAACTTTACAGAAGTGAGACATCAATTCTTCCCTGATCTAAATCTTATCATTACTCTTCACAATTCATCCTATCATACTTCATCCCTATGGTTGGAAATAGTCGTTATTTCTCCTTAAAATAAATTTCGATTTTTCGTTCAAAAGAAACACATGCGGGATAATTTTCAAATGTCGTTCTACAATCAAAGCCGCATTATATTGTATTATAATCTAAATCATTTAACTCTCTTACATTAGCAACTTTGTCTATATAAATTCTATGAACTCGTCGAAAAATACATGTGAATTTGTAAATATTTAATTCTAAGCTATAATTTGTTTGTTGTTCTGTTTGTTTCCTCTGTAATAGGCAGAACTATTTCAATATCGTGCCTGGTTGATTAATAAAAAGAAAAAAAAAAGGAAAAAAAAAATCAGAGTTCTTTAAAATAAAAGACAATTTCGTCAGAAATAAATTGTTTTGTTTTCTCATACATTCAGGATCGGGGAAATGCTATTGAGATCTTTGATTTAAAAAAAAAAAACATTTTTTTTGGCCTAAGTGCCTTAAATCCATAGTTTGTTCGAATACCCCAACTATTAGAGATCATCATTCAAAATCGCATATCTAAGCAAAATTGTCTATTACAGAATTTGAATTTTAAAAAGCTTTCTGGTGAATTAAAATGGCGATATTTTTATGAGGATTTACCACCGAAAAGTCAAGTATTTCCAATATATTTAATCACAGTAAGGACAGTAGAAAGTTTATCATTTATGTACAAAAAATTACATACTTAATAGATTCATTTCTCTTATTTGCATTTGAAATTAGAAATTAAATGAATTGATAATTATACAGACCTAAAACAAAATATATTGTTAAAAAACCAATAGAAGATTCAAATTAATTAATTAATGTTTAATGTTTTTTAAAAATGGTTTTCACGACTCCATACCATTGGCAAAATACTTATGTATAAAATAAGAAAATAAATATCTACTAATACTCATCTTTACTCATAATACTCATCTCGTACTTCTTTCTGTTTAGTCACCGTAAAGCCTGTAGAAGGATGTCCGAAACCTTGCTAATAAAGTTCGTATAAGACACTCCTCTTCAATCGCCGATTTATTTTGATAAAATAAATATCTATCTCAGCAATATTATATACCACATATATATATACCGCTTGTATATGAAAATATATTGTAGAAATTCTAAAAAGTGCAAAGATATTTGAAAAGAAGTTTTATATAATACATTTCACTGATTTTATATAGAAGCAATAATGGGATTTTGATATAGAACCAATTAAACTCTCTTACTATCATTGATTTTAAAAGATTTAATATTTTATATATATTCCAATATTTTATACTCTATAATAATAATTCATTCCCACAGGGCAACAATTTACAACCGGGGGTACCTCCAAATACGCCCTTCATAAGGAACAGGCCCAGCAAGAAAAGGTAATTCTCTTTCAAGTAACAGATGCAGTTTATGATGAATGATTATTTTCAGATGCCTTTCTACTTATGAAAAGAATAGTCCTGTGACCAAACGACTCAACAAAGTCAAAAGGCGCCTCAAAGATCTCAAGGCGAAATTACAATACGTAATTTTTGAAGGTAATTATATCGTTCTACTTAGCTATAAACCTTGTCTCTATGAATAAACAAACATTTTAAAGACTACCTATTCTTGTAAAATGATTAATTGGACTAAAACAATGTAAATATGTAACATTATTTATTTGCATAATCAAAACAGTCGTAAAAACTGAATTTACACCTTAGTTTTAAAACGATGTCTTTAAATGATTAAAAGCGTTAAGAGATTAGTTAAAAACTTAAATTCAAAGCAGAATATTATATTGTTCTTTCAATGGAATATAATCATTTCCAAATCATATATAAATAACATTATATTGAATAATTTCACAAAATAATTATTTCATTAAATCCTTTTAACCTCCCCAATATTATAATGTTAAAACAATATTGTTGAATATAATAAATATATTTTGATATATAATAGATACAAAAGCATTTTAGAATCATTCATAAATAAAAACAGAGTTAAAATATTGTTTTTTGGTAAAGAATGTTAAGGTAAAATGTTAATAAATAAAATAACACTCTTCATTTTTGTAGACGAGGAAGAAGATCGCCAAAATTCAACAACTTCAGAAAAGGTAACTACCTAAATTATTAACTAAAGGTCAAAATACATTTTAATAATATAAATCAGAAATTATTAAAATAAATAATTAAGTAGTCTGAGTTGTTTATACGTATATTGAAAATACATAATGACAAGTGTGAAGTGGTATATTCAGACTTAACGCTATAAGCTATTCATACTACCTTACGTTATTTTAAATATGAACCTTGTAAGGAACAAACTATTAAGATATACAATTATCTTATTATAGGCTATAGAAAAAAGAATAATTTATTTCTAAATTTCTCTTGAAGATAGAGTTAGCATAGTTGACATTTCATAGTTCTTAAGTTCGACCAGAAACCCATTAAACCTTTTCTGACCGAATTGCATCATATACTTATGAACTCGTTTTTTTTAACGTATTTATAATTATAATTTGTTGATTTGATCTTTTATTGTTCAACTAGACTCAAAATATATATTCTATGAATAATTTATTTTGATAATTTTCAGATATATATAAAAATAATTGGTAGTTTTTTATAGAATTGTTTCTTAATATACAATCTGTTGAAAGAAACTTGGCCTGAATGCTTTTATTCAATATTTTTATCAAATAGATTATGTTTTCCAAATGCATATGTATATATATTATATATTTGAAAAAGTAAAAATAAATATTAGGTAAAATGTTTCTTTTACTTTTATATTTAAAAACTTTTGAGCGAATATACCGTTCATCAACGGGCTCATACTCTATTTTTATATTATTTTTACATTTTCAAATAATTTCTGGGTAACTATTGCTCACATATATTATATACTAGCGGACGTACCCGGCTTCGCCCGTGTTTTACCCGAGTAAAGGTTTGTCTAACGAATCTCTCGATAAAGTGAACATTTTTTCCCGGTCCCTTGAAAAATACTCGATAAGTTGAATAAAATCAATATTAATCGGTACCCGAGTAAAGGTTTGTTTAACAAACATTTGTTAAAACAATTCTCTATAAACTTATAAAAAAAAGATATATTTTGATAATTTGAAACTCGTAAATTTGAATCTCTCGATAAAGTGAACATTTTTCCCGGTCCCTGTGTGCCGTGTCATCCTGAATTTTGTCTTTTCTAATTTTCTACATTACAAAATCATCGTTTTTATCTAGTGAACATTTTTTCCCGGTCCCTTGAAAAATACTCGATAAGTTGAATAGAATCAATATTAATTGGTTCCCTCGGTAATTGGAAGTTAAAGGTATAATATCTTTGCCTTGTAATTGTGTCATTATTCTTGTCTCAAATAAATTGCCGTGTCATCCTGAATTTTGTCTTTCCTAATTTTCTACATTACAAAAACATCGTTTTATCTAGTGAACATTTTTTTCCCAGTTGGTATGCTTACAGGACGAAACTATGCAAAAGCTTCTATATAAGTTATTTAATTTTTAGTATCGCATTTATATTTATTCGAATTTTATATTTAAACGAACTCATTATTTCTTTTGATTTTTACATATCGTATATATCGTCTTGCACAATTATTTAAACTTTTTTTAAATAAAGTACAATACTTAAAATAAAATATGTTTCTTATACAATCTAAAATCAGAAAATAAACTTTTAAATCGGTAACCTCAAGGAGATAGCCATTATAAAGCACTAATATTTGAATTAGTTTTACTTAATATATTAGCCCTGAAAGACCCAAGGTCATCAGGCGTGGAGCAGACTTCCTGCCAAAACCTAAGCCTATCTCCGTCGCAAGGTGGCGCTGCTTGCGAGTTAAAGCTACAAATCTGCAAATAACTCTAAGGACATTCAAGATATTCAAGAAATTATTTTTCAGAAACCTTCCCAGTACTATACTAAATAATTTCCCAAAGTTTCATGGCGTTCCAATGAGTGGTTTGGTCAGGCATAAAGGACAGACAGACAGACATACATTTATTTATATATATATATATAGATATAACAATCCTATTTATTTTAAATATAAGAATCAATAGAGTTCAATCATTGATAATATCTGATATGAACAATCAATGAATTTAAAAATTTAGAAAATTTCTCATGATTCATGTGTGTATATGTGTTAACGCGACTACTAATATGATAATTCTTAACTAAAAATAAACTATCTTTCTAAAAATTCTAATTACATATTGAGTGAATGGCTTTTATATAAATTTCTAAATATAAAACTTAAAAAAAATAGTTTATAACATAAAATATATTTAAACATATATTTCAATTATAAGCTCCTAATTGTGTATGAAAATATAGTTTCATATTCATTACAAGTATAAAAAAGAATTGAAAAAAAAAGGTTTGTTATCAGGCGGAATCTGTGGTGACGTCTCAAGACACAGATAGCAAAGGCCAACCACTTCGGGATGAAAAGTAAGATTCATCAGACATTTTAAAATCAAGATAACACTCACCTGTCTATTCCAGAATCTTGTTGGACAAAGAACTTTGCCTGAGCAAGGATACCAACAAGAAGTATCTTCGCAATTGGTGCTGCCTCGGCTCCAAATACGTACCATCAAGCCCTGAAACACCAAAGCCTGAAGGTGAGAGAGGTATTATAAAAATAATTTGAGTCATTCTCAGAAGTGAGAGAAGACTAGATGGAATTGTGTATGATCGAAATTGAATATCTTCAAAGCTAACTAATTATTAATAGTCGAGCTATTTATAACAATTTCATTTATACAAGAATGGTGTCTCCTAAACAGCTTTTTTAATCTTTAAAAATATTGGTTTATTCAGATCTAAAAGGTAGATATTTTCTATTATATCAAAATAAGAAAAAAAACTTAGTTTTTCTATTACAACACCATTTCAAACATACATAATATGTGACAAT
>CP092873.1:12158495-12368176 GCA_030710605.1 Cordylochernes scorpioides | reverse complement strand
AAGTTACAAGTTATGCATTTTAGTTTACTGAAGAACGGCCTTCCTCGAAGCTTCTTTAATTAATGCAAATAAAGAAAAGTTAGGGCGTCTTATAATTTTTTTGTAATTTGTCAAAATTCGCCATCCTGGAATAAAGAACAGGGTGAAGTTGTTTGCATTGGTAACCAGCAAGCACCCCTAATGGGGTGTGATGAAGAAGCACAAAGAAATGACCCTCCACAAAAAAAGGACTCAGTGCAGAACCTTGTGGAATACAAAGCTGAAAGAATATAAAGCCAATGCTGTCCGCGCAGTGAATAACACCATTGTTAATTTTCAAGCTCTTAGCCAAGGTGTTCCCCAGTTGGCCTTCTTTTATTGAAAAATTTTAAGATTTTCACAAGGATCCCTTCCGCTGTTTTGTCATGCACAAATTCAAAAAGTGTTTCTAGAGAGAACACCCCCTCCCCCCCATAAAGATAGCTAATCATTTCAGTATAGCCAGAATAAACTTTTAAAAAACAACGGACATGGCATTCAGAGGAATTAATGGGTCTGTACTTTGCCAACTGATATCTTTGATAGGCAGAAGCATGAGGTTTCTTTCTTTCATTTGGTGACTCCTCATGCCAAAAGATAGGTAGAGAAGTGCCCAGGATCTAAGCAGGGGATCATAGGCCATCAGGTCCAGGAACTTTTCTTCCACCACAGTGCCTATGGTTTTCATTACATACCAAGGTTTCAAGTCGAGTTCATAAATATTGTAAGTGTACATATCTTGGAGAACTGCGTCTGTGAGCGATAAACTGTGGTATGGCATCCTACGCATTTTTAGTGTAAGGATTTTTTTTTAAATAGGACTCTAAATCCTCTAACTACTGTTGTAGGGCATAACTACCAACTATCTTAATAGCTCAGTTTTTTTGGGAGGGGGGGGGGGTTAACATAGTATCAATATTAGTGTTTTAATGTTCATAAATATATAGTTTATATATATCTCTATATATATAAAAATGAATGTTTGTATGTTTGTTTGTCTGTCTGTTTGTATGTCCGGTATACAAATTCGCAGTAGTTCACTAATTCAAACCAAAATTTCCATACATAGGTAAAAATACGGGGAAGACGATAGGCTATTTTAAAAAATATATAAATCAATTATTAAAACTATATATTTTTAGTCAGAAAATGATGATGACGATATTGCTGTATCATGTTTGATTATCAGATACAAAATTATATCGGGAATAATTCCAAAAAGCAGAGACCACGGGTGAAACCAGTTCATTATTTTGTACGCAGGAACAAAATTCCAACAGAAAAACATTCATTCGAGCAGAAAACAAAAGCCAGATCATCTTTCTATAAAAATATCGCTTCTCAGACACAAAGTTTGGAGCGGGACGTTTCACAAGAGTGACATCCACGGCGCCAATTTATAATTGTAACGAATAGTATTTGAATAGGGTACATTTAATAGGGTAAAACCCGGGCGTTGCCCGGGTCATTCGGCTTGTTAATTATATAAAATAGCCGAAATACTCGCAAGCTATCTGCAGGCTTTGCTAATACTAAAGGAAGTATTTTCGCACAAGCCAAGTGTTGCTAATTTCATATCAAAAGCTATGCCAAAATTTCCTCTCTGCGAAAAACTTCAAACATGTGATTAACCACAATGGGTCACGTAGCTCGACCATAAAAAAAAAAAAGAAGAAACCCTAGCCCTATTCTCAGAATCGCTCTCAGCCTGGAATTACAAGGTCAACTGGTACCGCAGTAAGCCTTTCTCTCATAACTATATCTTACTTATAGACTACAGTACAGCTCTAGTCATTGACGATTTGCGCTCCGAGACTCTAGTTTCATTTGAAATATAGCTTAGTGTGTGTGCAGATGGGTCAGGACTGAAGACTTTTTTATACCACAAAATCACCAGAGCTTGGCAGTTTTGAGGAAGAAGGTTGGAACATGTCAATTAGCTAGCACGATGTTAACACGAGTGGCATGCATAATTTACATGGGTTCTAAGCTGCCCTAGCATTTATAGTGTGAAAAATATATATATGGTTATTTAAACCAACAACCCTATATTGTATACTACTTATAACAAGATTGTCATGTTGTATATAGAAACACATCTATAAATATTTATACGCATGATTGACATGTGTCATTGCATCACCATATGTAATGTACTTTGTACAAACTGAGGATGAATAAATAAAACTATGTAATAGATTAAGAGCTGAGCTAAGAAATAAATCGAGATAGAAATCCAACAACCCTAACGAGGAATTGGGCAAGTCGTAGCCATCAAGGTCAAAGGGTGCAGAATAGCGCAGACGCCCCACGACCTTTGTACCCGTTCAAAGTCCAAATTCTCGCATGTCTCCCTCCTCGGCAAAGGTATATAAAACCTCGGTTTTAGCCGAACTTAGAGAGTCACTTCGCCATCGGCGTGACCCTTGTCGGTTGTACCAAGGACCACCTCATCGACCATGTAAAACAGCAAGACTCTTCTAACTCCATCTTGCTCTTAGCTCGACTCCTTTCTGTTCACGGACTTTCCTACTACAGCTGTGTCTCTTCGTTTTTTGTGTGTGTGGATATTCCCAAGCTTTCCACTCTGCCTCGACCACGACTGCCTGTACTCTGTGAAAACTGTTAAAGGTCTTCCAAAGTGAAGAGAGGTACTGGAAAACTCTCCACGCCCTGACTGTCCCTCTCGGTTACTACAGGTTTGACCCTCGGTTACCACAGCTATAGCGAGAGTCGACAGGATATCACCTCATCACAGATAAGTCGACAGGATCTCTCATCACAGTTAAGTCGACAGGATGACCACAACGAAGAAGGTAAGAAGCCTGTCCAGATAGAAGCGACATAGAGCAAAGATGGAGGAACAAACCCGCCATTCCAACGAAACGACCGAGCAATCTCTCCCCCAACAAGAAACTATATTTCAGGATCAAGCTGTCAACACCCCAACGACACAGCCGAAACTCCCGCAAAATAAGCCGGTGAGACGTTTCCCACCTTCGACCATGCAACGCAACCATCTCCCAGGCGACATGCCGCCGTCGCCAAACAGAAGTTACAAGCTCTACATGGAGCGTCTTCCGCGTCATCAGGACGACAAATAAAGACCAAGTCTCCTGATTGAACAATCCTCAAAACTGTAAGTTTTAAAAATCTACGCAACTTTCTCCTCATGCTCACAACTTGATTTTCCATAAATTTAATGTTTATTTTCACTGTAATCATTTTAAATCAATTTTTACCATTTTTATATCATTTCAATTCAAATTTTAAATCTTTTACACCCTTGTGGAATAATGGCGTCCAGACGGCTTGGATGACAGTAAACAAACAAGCCCCGGCGGCGCCAGCCGCCAACAAAGGACCAGAACACGGCTTGGTCTGCTACCGACCAGTTGGGTGTTTTCCTCTGTCCTCTTTAGTTGTATTAAATAAAGTTAGTTAGAAGGAAACTTTTACCCTCTCCTTTCTGCTATTTAGGGATCTTATTTAAATCCTTGCAACAGCCCACAAAAGAATCATCACAGCGAATTCTTCTACCGAACTCGCTTCAGTGTTTTGTGAACCGACTACCCGACATTTCTTCACAACCCTCATTTATCAATTTTTACTTTATTTTAAGCAACTTATAAATATATTTTAATTCATTACTTTCAATTTTACATTTAAAAAAAAGCATTATTTTTTCAATTACTCGATTCATAATTTTAAACTTATTCGTGTGTTTTTCTTAATATCTTATTTTTATACCAAAACACCAATTCCTTATTCAAATACTCAAAACTTTGCAAAAA
The DNA here is from genome assembly GCA_030710605.1 of Cordylochernes scorpioides. Lineage (NCBI taxonomy): Eukaryota > Metazoa > Arthropoda > Arachnida > Pseudoscorpiones > Chernetidae > Cordylochernes > Cordylochernes scorpioides. The sequence goes on along the minus strand of CP092873.1, from coordinate 12,364,364 downwards.
TCATTGTTATATTCACTATTTTATGTAAACGCCCCATTCAAATTATAAGTCGCTATCACGCCATTGCCCTTTTACAAGGATAATTTTCGCACTACCATAATCAACGATTTAAACAATATATTCAAATTTTAATAAACATAGGTGAAACGCATTTTATTTTTTAATTTCAAAAATCGAAAGATACAATATTTTTAAAATCACAACTAGAAAAGTAACTGTCCTTCCCCAAAACAAGTTAAAAATCCAACACAGTTTCACTCCCTCGTCCTTTCTTTTTACATGCATAATTATTAATCATCCACACATCTCTCTCAACAAACTTCAACACACTCCCCCATCACTTTCTCCAATTGGCCACCATCTATTAGCGCGCGACTTAGCAACAAATCAATCTCAAGCCACACAAGCTCCATATCGTCGCCACTAAACGTGCCACATCCACTAACAGCCAAAATATCTCGATGTGTTTTGTACAACCACTACCCATGACTAGTAAATTTGTTATTCATGGTGAAACAAGTTGGATGCTGTACCAAAAACAAAGACTTCACGTGACACCTTTCCATTCAATTCACTCACTCGTGTCACACAGCGCATCACAACAATTTTTCTCACTTTTCAGGCCAAAGACGCCTTCATGCCTGTGACACATCTCATCTCAAAGTGTGTCCACGTCAAAAGTCGCACTTTCACCACACATCTAATCTGAAATCACTTAATAACATTTTTTACTAAGTCCGCAACAACATCGAAACACAACACTTACGAGTACCTTAAAAAAACTACTTTAAAAAGATGTGAAATGGAATTGGAACCCAGATTGTCAGCAAGCTTTCACCACTCTCAAAGAGAGTTTAACCAGTAAACCAGTACCCTAACGTACATTCAAACCCTCAAAACTGTACTACAACAAGGATTTCCTAAACGTCTGTTATCTGACAGAGCGCCCGCTTTTACCTCAGAAAAATTCCGTAAATTTCTAATAACACAGGGTATACAACCTCTACTCACCGCAAGCAATAACCCACAAGCAAACGGCTTAATAGAACGCTTAAATGCCACCATTACAGGCAAGCTCAGACTAGATTATCTAGAAAATCCAAAAGCTTCCTGGACTCAACTAGTTAAGCGCATCACTCAAACGTATAATAACACACCCCATTCTGTCACAAGTTTTCCACCCACCTACTTAATGTTCAATGTTGTCCTCCCAGATTTAAGAACTCATCTTAACCCATACCCCGAAATAACTAGAGCTAGAGAGTTAGCACGCTCTCGTACCCAAAATAAGCATAAACAAAGATAAAGAAACATTTGATAAGCAGCACAGAACACCACATTTCGAAGTGAATGATCTTGTTTTGGTCAAAAATTATAGACATCCCGACATAGGTAAATTAGCACCATATTTTACTGGAACATACACAATAATTGAAATAATCTCACCCAATGTTGTTCGAATAGATCGCCCCAATCAACCTCTCAATAGAGACAGTGACCCCATACATGTCAATAAATTAAAATATTACACAGAGAATGTTCTGTACATTACACCTCAACAACCCCGATTTGTTCAAATCCCACAGCGATTGTCTCAAGATCTATATCTCAGTGAATTCAATCATTTGACTACAGATATCTTCGAGACGCAAATAGTCCGAATTATACCGCCTACAGCCTCCCAGCCATTCCTACATTTAAATCCAGATTTATTTAACATCGATCGTTTTAAAACAAACCTCATGTAGCGACCAGAAAATTTCCCGTTAAATTCACAAACCTATTCTATCTACATACTCTACACCAACCCATTTGGATCTGTATTACTTACTTACTTACTCTCTTTCACACAATATCCAGATCACACAGATCCAGACTAGAGGAGAAAGAATTTAAAGCACGTGCGCCCCAGACAAGCCCCATATCTCCCCCTTCAAAAACAATATACATCACACCCGATCATAAAAATGGACACCGCTAGTTGGCATACCAAAGGCCCCAGTGACGATAGACTAAACATCTCGAGACCATTCCCGCGTCATTAGATCCATCGCCACCCTTCCCCCTTACTCGCCTCCAGTAAATTAGGGCCGGGTCCTACATTCCTTTTATATCACACCTTTTACTACATTAGCAGTTGCTATCTTAACATAACTTTTAAAACATTTAGATATTAGAATTTGAACAAGACCTACCTTAAATTGAACATTTTGATATTTTAATCCTGTGTAAATCTCTATTTTTTCTACATATCAAACATTTTACATGTTAAATTGAGATCACAATACACAACATTTTAGTAACCAATCCAAGCAATAAATTGCGCTTCTCAATTTTCGATTTATAAAACCTACACACCACATTTCTAACTTCTTTTTAGAAGAAATATTTTTGTCCAATTCCACTATCAATCCTTCATCTAATCATTATAACAATATTTAATTATATTCTATTTAGTATGAAATATTTTATTTTTATTTTTTTGATTTTCAATTATATAATCACAAATTTTTATTCCAACATTATTTAAAAAATTATTCAATTTTACTTTTATTTTTCATAATATTATTTTAGTATTACAAAACATTTATTTGTTTTCAAAAATCACTTTAATTTTTCGTTATTATTATTTTATATATTGTATGTTTGATTTTGTCCACTTTATTCACCACAATGATATTGCTATATTTTATTCATTTTATATTTGTTTTTATACCCTTATATAACATGACCATGTTTATCATCAACTATCGGGCATACAACAATCTATTTCTCTAACCACTTCAGTGTACTTTTCACTACTATCTTCTCAGTCATTGCTCACATCAACGTAGAAAAACGACAGTACTGCATGATATTTTTTTTATTTCGTAATTTCAACAAACTCTTTGAACACAGTTCCCCAGATTTAAAAATCCCAACTTCTGGCTTGAACACGTTTCAAAAGTTTATTTCAATCATCCGTAGAGCCCAATCACCAACGCATGCACAAAGCGTTCACAACTCTCAATTTTTTTAGCTCTAGCGGACCACAATCAACCTTTGATTTTAAGTCAAGACAGATGACCTACTGTCGCTACAACAATTCTACATACCGCATGGCTCTATTTCACCCCTTTCAACCATATTAATGAACAACTTTTTCTTCAACAACTCTTCAACCCAATAACCCTACAATTGTGACAAAGCATTGTAACCTTATACAGGATCACAGGTGAAACATTGCCTAGGAAGACGCTCAAGTCTATATCCTCGCTTTGCACCTGGATCTAAGTATTTGGTTGCCTGTGTAATACTTACAATTGCATATTCTTTAACACCTAACCCTTTCCAACGCCCGCCAACAATCTCTTAGAACATGATTTTATTTTTTATCATCATTATTTTTTCTTATCAAACAAAGGTTTTATCTAAATTTCTCTTTTATAATGAACTAGCCGAATGACCCGGGCAACGACCGGGTTTTACCCTATTAAATGTACCCTATTCAAATACTATTCGTTACAATTATAAATTGGCGCTGTGGATGTCACTCTTGTGAAACGTCCCGCTCCAAACTTTTGTGTCTGAGAAGCGATATTTTTATAGAAAGATGATTTGGCTTTTGTTTTCTGCTCGAATGAATGTTTTTCTGTTAGAATTTTGTTCCTGCATACAAAATAATGAACTGGTTTCACCCGTGGTCTCTGCTTTTTGGAATTTTTCCCGATATAATTTTGTATCTGATAATCAAACATGATACAGCAATATCGTCATCATCATTTTCTGACTAAAAATATATAGTTTTAATAATTGATTTATATATTTTTTAAAATAGCCTATCGTCTTCCTATTCTTTTACCTATGTATAGAAATTTTGGTTTGAATTAGTGAACTACTGCGAATTTGTATATGGACATACAGACAAACATACAAACATTCATTTTTATATATATAGAGATATCATAACTTTTAAATTAAACATAAGTTTTATTTTTTATAATTTTCAGATATATCCAAACAACACATCTTGTTATAGCCCTTTTTAACCCTCATAGTTTAAATTAATTAAAATAATTTTTAATTACTTACCTGTGTTTGAGAGGCTTTAAACAAACCATTTCACTCCCGGGCCCATCTATGGTAATTTAAACCAACAACCCTATATTGTATACTACTTATAAAAAGATTGTCATGTTGTATATAGAAACACATCTATAAATAATTATACGCATGATTGACATGTGTCATTGCATCACCATATGTAATGTACTTTGTACAAACTGAGGATGAATAAATAAAACTATGTAATAGATTAAGAGCTGAGCTAAGAAAGAAATCGAGATAGAAATCCAACAACCCTAAAGAGGAATTGGGCAAGTCGTAGCCATCAAGGTCAAAGGGTGCAGAATAGCGCAGACGCCCCACGACCTTTGAACCAGTTCAAAGTCCAAATTCTCGCATGTCTCCCTCCTCGGCAAAGATATATAAAACCTCGGTTTTAGCCGAACTTAGAGAGTCACTTCGCCATCGGCGTGAGCCCTTGTCGGTTGTACCAATGACCACTTCATCGACTATGTAAAACAGTAAGACTCTTCTAACTCCATCTTGCTCTTAGCTCGACTCCTTTCTGTTCACGGAACTTTCCTACTACAGCTGTTTTCTTTTCGTTTTGTGTGTGTGTGGATATTCACAAGTTTTCCACTCTGCCTCGACCACGACTGCCTGTACTCTGTGAAAACTGTTAAAGGTTTTCCAAAGTGCAGAGAGGTACTGGAAAACTCTCCACGCCCTGACTGTCCCTCTCGGTTACCACAGCTATAGAGAGAGTCGACAGGATATCACCTCATCACAGATAAGTCGACAGGACCTTTTCACAGATAAGTCGACAGGATCTTATCACATATATATATTATATAATCTAAAATACAAATATTTTATATATATTTTTTAAAAACATATATTTTATTTTTTCATTCATTTACTGTTCTGCATTTTTGACCATATATTCAAAAAATATCACTTTTAATTATTGTTGTTGTAAATATGTGTTGTGTTCCCCGTTTTGGCTAAATGGAAAGGGAGGATATACGATGTGATTTATTAAAATTTCCTTACTTAAGTATATATATATATGGTAATTTAGGCCAACAATCTCATGTATATAACCCGTGACAAGACCTTAATATTATATAATAGAAACACAGCTGTCAATGATGCACTATCGGCATGTGTCTTTACATCATCACATGTAATGCAATTTGTACAAACAGGATAAATAAAAATAATAAAAAAACTCTGTAATTGATTAAGAGTTGAGCTAAAGCAGAGATCGAGCATATAATATTGCCAGAACAAAGGTCTAAAGATGGAAACAGCCACGGCACTATTGCACAATTTCATCAGACATCCCATGAAATCATTATTAAATTGGATAATCTATAAAAGGCTCCTTCTGGAGATTCAGCAACCCACTGAAGACGCTGGGAACTATTTCAGAGAGGGGAATTATAGCAAAAGATCTCTATAATTTCTACAGATCAATTGTAGATAGATTCATACACAAAAAATATAGTGAGGAAAGTTTAGGACAGATGTGTAAAGAGATTCCTCATTAAACTAAGGCTCACGTGTACTTGGGAAAAGGGAGGAAAAAGTTGAATTATTCTCGTTCCTACAATAAATTAAATGATCTATAAAATAATGGTCGGCTCTCCCATCAAAATAGACGCTGGAATTGATCGCCGTCTATTGGCTGTCTCTACATATTAAAGGACTCGGGTCAGTGACAAGCAAAATCTATAGACTTATACTACCGGCATTGACATTTGTAATATATTTAAAACAAAGAGAGTTTCAATAATATCACAAAGATAACAATCCAATGAGTATAAGGCAACATGGGTCTTATTAAATTTAAATCAACGAATGGTATAATGGTAGATATGATGGAATCATACAATATTTCATTTAAACAGTGGAAGAAGAGCAAATTCCTCATATGAAATTACAAATATTATTAAAACCTGACAAAGAGATACCCTCAAGGCGGGAAAAATCATATTTACCGCTGTTTCTGTATTAAAGTATCACAATAAAGTACAATACACAACTCCATTCCATTAGAGCCGGTAGTTCTATATTTCTGTACAATTTGTAATAATAATATGTGGGGGTAGTACCATAAAACAAAAGGAATGAAATATGTATGAGAGGAAACAAGAAAATTTCTCTAGATATTTATTTAAATAAATTAAAATTTTGGGAACATTTCTATACTGACGAGATATGCTATTTACATAGTAATCTAGATAGAGGTGACCTGAAGTTACTTAAAGCCCTTTAGGGCCCATGCGAAATCTAGGTTGGTTACTACACAAAAAGGGGGGGCGCTAAGTCATAATGACAAATGGCTTACCTTTTCTCGAAAGTGCCGGCAAAGGTCTGGTCTCCCGACTGAAGACTGTCCTCTCACTGAGCGACTCAGATCGAATCTCTTTTTGGCAACGAAACCCTCTTTTATCTTTTGTCTCCCTCCATTTTCATTCGCTGGTCGCGCCAAAGTTTCTATTGGTTGGCATTTTCATTCGTCGAAAGAAAACACCAATGAAAATGGCCAACGTCTCCAGTATACAATTTCACCGACGCCCCAGGCCTCTCCCATCAAAATAGAACATATCGTATAGCTAAAACAAAAAAAAAATCTAAAGAGGGAAACAGCCATGGCACTAGTGTAAAATTTTATCAGACCCCAGGCCTCCTCCACATGGGCTGTAATACGATCCTCCCTTTTCTCGGGACGGTACATATATCGCCCCCCGTCTTGGCTAAAAATCGACCCAGGCCCCTTTTACCTGGACTGTAATGTGATGCTTCCCTTTTTCGGGAAGGATATTTATAAGGCTTAGTATTTTAGAAATCTTCCTTCTCCATTTCTTCTGGTCACCTTTACCTAGATTTTAAATGAGGGGCATATATGTACATATGATACAACAGCTTCCAGCGCGGATATCTCTGGATGTCACTGGTGTCTTCTTCTCTACCAGGCATCAGCTTTCGGCATGGAAGTCTGGTGTCATCAAGAGTCTAGGTTTCTGGGCAAAAAGGTGGTCTATAAGTCTATGTGGGAGGGAAGCCATGTATCCATTTGACGTTGATCATACATACATCTTCTGTTGGGGTATGGTTACAAAAACGTGCCCCAACAATCCTCCCCCTGCCAAGTAATGGACAAATGCGTTTATGCTACTCATTATTCACCTGCCTTTCATCAGTTACTATGAAAGCAGGCCCACTTCTAGCAAAATGCATTTTCCATTACTAGGTGAAGCCAGATGTACCGAAACCTATAGGGAAAATAAGGCTAATCAAATGATGGTATGTCATTCTAGATGTTTATTATTCTGAGTATTAGTGGGCATCGTGCATCCTGACAAAGGGTTTCTTTTGTTATTATTCTGTCAGCCCACTGTTATCAACACAGGCCATTGGGGACAGTCATATCATATGTATGGAAGTAAGCAAGCTCATCTGTCTTACCATTCATGGGTATATATACCACCCTTCCACTTTCTTCTTTGGTCTTGAGGAGTAGGCCTTCCTTGTGGTAGGTCCTCTCAACCCCATCCTTGCCTCTTGGGGTGCTGGATTCACTGCTACCTTCTTTCTGCTAACAATACAGTTAGAACATTTCCCTATTACATATTATATATAAAAAATTGGGCGCCAAGAAGTCGTTTAGAAATAACTGACTAGTCCAACTCCTAAAACATGCCAGCATCTTTATTTAAGTACCAATCAAGACATTCGTGTGGTATAGTTATACATATACAATCAAAGGAAAGGATAATTATAGTTAGCTGAAAGAAATATCTTGGTATATAATGATTAGCCTATGACATGATGATTTTGCTAAATTAAAAAAATTTACAGAAACAAATTATGCAAGTAATTATTAAATAAGGCACGAAATATGTAATGATAAAATGAATCCTTCCATGTTATATGATGGGTATAATATATATATTGAAGAAAACACGCATCATGCAGATAGTGATTAAATATGATAAAAATCATCCCATGATAGATGATAAAGAAAACTACTACAAAATTATATATGATGACAAAATATATATACATATACAGGTAAGGCGGATAAAAGACAATAAGGATAAAATAGATCATGCCTTGAGGGAAGAATAAGCCATGACAACATGTTTAAAAAAAAATCGCAATCATGGTAGGTGAATATTACTAATATCATGAATATCATAAGAAATAAAATTGTTGAAATGAATAGTATATGATTATAATATAATATATATGATATAAAATAATAACATATTCAATAAGAAAATGAAAACATAATATACATTTGTGCGCTGAAGGTTCAAGGTTTAGTATCCCAGTTAAGTTTTCAATCTTATCCAGTCTGGAATCACGAGTTGGTCACTGGGTAATATTCGTCTATCCCGATCCTATTGGGGGGTGTGTTCTCTCTTGTGTGTTAGATTCCTCAAATTACAATACTCTCTCAACCCAGATGGGTACGTCATTTAGAATCTTGGTCAAATGGAACATAGCCCAGACCTCTATTAAACTACACAGTCCATTTAAATCTAGGGTGACAACCGTATGAAGAGAATTTTTTCTGTTTTGGCAGAGCGACTAATCAATTTCTACTATTTTGTTTGTGGCTCCGTTTACCTTGCCTCTGGGGTGTGTACAGTTCAGCTACCTCCCCCTTCCAAGAAATTCATATTACTTTCATCTACTAATATACTCTCTATTCATTGACCTGAATCCTATAAATCTACATCTTATAAGTTTGAATTTTATCAATCTGAAATTTTGGTTCTTTTACAAATTCCTTCAGAATTCTACTCCCTGTATAACTGCTCTTAATTCTACTGTCCTCAATACAACACTTCTAAAACTTTGACTCACTGGCTCGTTCTGGCGTCTCGTTCGCGGTCCTTATAGTTAACTAATACTTTAAAATCTTATCCTATCGTGGAACGAGTTTGAACTCGTTGAAGGTCCTAATAATTACTTATTCTGCCTCTCGAATCGGTCTTATGCTCGAATTCATTCCAACAAAAACGTATGGCAGGGCGAATCCTTTATTAGAAGAAACTTCCGCTAGCTATGGGGGATCAAACTGGTACCAAAAAAAATTCAATAGACGGAAACTACTTCGTCTAGAATAACTGGGCAATCTCTGCCTACATGCTATTCTTACAGGACCTCCCGTCTGAAACACCCTCGCTCCAGCCACGCTAAAAGCGTCGAAACTACGGTGTCAGATCGGTTACCCAAGGTCGCGCCGTTATACCCCAGGCTATACGGCATGGCTAAAACAAATCCCCCATCCTGCATAAAATTCAATCTATACCTCTTCGCTTCCTCTTGCGAGGAGGAGATGAGTGGGCTGTCGGCTTGATCCCTGCCTTCCACTATCTCCAAGTCTGAGGGTCGGGATAGGGATCATTTATCCACAATCCTTAGAATTCAAGCTAAATTAAAATAAAAGGAAATCAAAAGAAATTATATCCTCTAACGAGGGACCTAACAAAAGGGAGATAATATTTTCTATCTAGATAGAGTTTGTAGTTGTCCTGTTTGAGGCTTCTTGGTCCTAACAAAATTCGAAATAAAAAAAAAAATAATAATTGATCCTATTAAAGTCCTTAACCCTATTCTAATGTATTTTGGGCTCACAATATAATAGTTTTTAACCTTCTACACATTCATTATTCTAATTCTTTCATACACCCTCCCCCCTATCATTCGCGGAATGCACTCAAACTAAAGTTAAAAGCTGCTACAAAGGCCAAAATACTCATTTATCAATATCAATAGATCCTAACAAATAATAACATCTTTCAGGACACAATGTGAAATCAAATAAAATAATAAAATTAAAACAAATTGGGAACTAAAGCCCTATGTTACTCAGAAGAAAATGCCTCTGTACAAGCTCTATATATACTAATACTTTATACTCGATAAATGATTGTTAACAATAGTTGTTAACAATTCTAAATAATCTGGGAGCTAGCCTACCAAAAAAAAAACAGTGTAACTTCAAAAACTGCCCTTGCTTTGACACTAAGCGACTATTCACGACAATTCTATATAGACACACACAAAATATAGGGGCGAATAAAGAACCATTAAACGTGACACCTCATAAAAGCGGATTGAGTCATTCCCCTAGCCACCGTGGGTGAAGTCACTTTCTTCTTACTTCCTCGTGCGTCTGCCCCCTTTGCAGTAGTCCGACCTCAGCACTCTATTGAAAGATGGATTTATAGGGTTTATGATTCACTACCCAACACTAACATTCTCAAGTGCTTTCCAAGGATCAACTACAGTCTGGGCCTACTTAACTTCTACCCCTGGCTTAGGGTCCCTATACTTCACAACTTCACTCTGAGAGATTGACCTTTCATATCCTCATTAGAAACCTATTTCAAATCTACTACCTGAAAGCCAGGGATTATAGGGTTTCTTTTCTAAATTACCCAACACAAGCCATAGGATGCCTATTAGGTTTGTTGTTTTAGACATAGCCCCCCTCTAAGTTGTGATTTCCTACACCTTCCTTCACCTATACTCCCGATAATAACTAAAATTTCAGATTTACACTAAATAATTAATTCACAATGGTATATATTATTCTCACTGGTCTTTGAAACTCGGGATTTAACAAGAAATAGTTTGTATAGAAAAAAAATCCTATTGAAGTTTTACCTTGAGAAAAAAAAAGGTTTAAAAGAAAAAAAAAAGGTTGGAATCTCTAAGCTTCTCATTCTATTGAGATGATTCTCCGTACACACTCCAAAATCCTATTTAGTGGCGACAGTCTAAGCAGAATTTACACTGTGTGGGCCTTTTCACCCTTGTAGACCTGCGTAAAGTTAAACTGTCTACACTAACTCTGTCAATTTCCCCTCGGCTCATTACTTCTGAGTTCGCTCTGGTTGTCACTTAGCGGTTGTTATTAGAAATTTCCTTCTTGTATTTATACAGTATGAGGCATAGTAGTTAAAGGCTGCATTTCCATGAGTTCATCCCTCTTACAACATGCTGAAACGAAATCAAATGTGGTTATAGGATCACTGTCTATGGAGTAACAAGTGCATATTGAACTGGGAAATGACAAAGTTATTTCGCTCTTTAAGATTCTAATTGTGACTGAGTTTTCTGTTGAGTTATGATGATACACTGTGAATTTGGTAGGGAAGTTATTTTGTAGGATTGTGTTGCATATCAGGGGTTTTGTTTGTTCCTGGGTTAGAAATTTTATATTATTCCTTATTACTGTCAGTCTGATAATTACATTCCTGGCTCATGAGATAGGTGTGCAACTTGTATAATTCACTGTGAAATATTTGTGGACACTTAAGAATTTACAGGAGTATATCTAATATGGAGGAGTCACCTCAGCTCGATCTATCCACATTTTGGTTCTGGAATTTAGCGCCATATTCTAGATGGACTTCATTGCCTCATCTATTGTTCAGACGTATCACCTTGAGTGTCAATTCTAGGAAACGTCATCTCGTCCTCGACCTTTCTTTGCTTCATGTTGGCACATCTTCAATGACATTTCCTATGTGGGGGACACACCCTTTTAGCGGTCTATCGGCATCCAGTGATCAAACTTGGCAGAAAACATCGTCAAAGGGGGCCGCCCTTCTCGCGAGTCTAGCCATCTTAACCAATCACGATACCGCCTCACGCCTACAGGTTCCGAATTACATTCAATGTAATATCTTTGCTCGGGTGTCCCGACTATATCAATCCTTATTCACAGCCTTTAAGTGATATTACTTCGCACTGGAGATCCGCACTCTGCTAACATCCTCATTATATTCAAGTGTCAAATCGAGCCACGGTAAACTCTCCTGTCTCCTATACCCCCATTATTAGATAGATCCTGTCTCTAACACAGGTGGCTTTTTGCTGCCTTGTCATCAACTTACAGCTGTCCAGGCACGCCTCGGGATATCTCAGCTGTCTTGCAGACACAAGCTCCAGTCATCTCCTTTCCTTTGGATTTTTTAAAGATTATCCCAGGTAGTATGTCATAAGTTAATAAATACTTCCACAGTGATTAAAAGTACTCGCGCAAATTGGTCACTATATCTATCCCTTGAGATTCTGCCATTGGAATGCTAAAAACCAGATTTCTATCTATTATTGGTTTTGAATTAAAAAAAAAGGTTTACGAAGAAAACTATAAAATTGCGTCCTTTCTATGGTGATCAATCTTCTCTCTTCACGGGTACGCCAACTGGATCTTTAATTCTATTTTCGCCTTAAAGCTCATGTATTTGTCACTCTCCCAATCCACTATGCGCTGGAGAGAAATCGATTAACTATCTCTTAGCATGCTAGCCCTAATCTGGATGCACAGGCTAGCATAACTTGATAGAAAGCGCTATTAAAAAAAAGTTAAGAAATTTGTAGCCGGCAATAATTATCAGAACTCACCTCTGCTGTGAGAAAATTATAGCAGAGCTATGATGAGAGAAAAAATTCTAGGTCATTTCAGTAGACTACTGTAAGACACTGATTACCGTTCTAGATTTGAACCATGGCAATCCAACCTCATTTCTCATACTGTATAAAATAATTTAAGAAAGAAAAAAAAATTGTAATCAATGGTGCTCGCAACAGAATTCAAATGATTGAGACACAGATTATTATATATAATTTCCAGCAAGCAGGATACCAAACCTCCTTTATATTACAACATTTCCTCAAAAGTATAACAATCAATAACCCAATAAACAAAACCACAAATATCTATAGGGCGATATGTTATATTCCATACTCACAAACATCTATAACAATAGCCAACTATTTAAGAAACTTCGGCATCCAAACATATTACTGTAATTCCCCTAATATAGTCTCCACCATTAAAAAATCCACTATCTAAAATAATCCTAATATCATAAAACCCAATAACCAAAACAGAAAAATAAAAGGCAATATATTCCATAGAATGCAACAACCGCCAAGCCAAATACGCGGGGGAGACAGGAAGGAGAGTCAGCAATAGAATATATGAACATAGACGCAACATTATAAATCAAGACAATAGATCTCTAATTTTCCAACACTGCAAAGAAACAGGCCACACTTTCGCTTTAGGAGAACCATAGAATACATTACAATAACATAAACAGCAAATATCAAAGGCTTATAATTGATCCTTTATTATTCAGAAAACACAATAACGTTAATAGAAAATAGATTTGCCCGAAGCATATAACACAATATATCCTAGTGCCAGCTGATAATATCAACAATAATATAAGTAACTTATATGTAATAGCCAATGACCATTATAAAAACTAACTTAAATAATAGAATTCCTAACCTATAAGATAATTCATAGAATATGGCAAGCAATAGTAGAATATGTAAATACCTTAACCAATAAAAAAAATATCTTAAGTAAACAAATAATATGCAAAAACATCCCACTATATATATGTACATAGAATCATAATAGTTTTAGCATCAGGCGGCGTTATATTTTCTTGATATATTGTATATGTTTCTCCTGTAGAAGGGCGGACAAGCCCGAAAGCTTGAGAAGACCTGAATAAAAGATACTGATCCCCATAAACGTTTTACTTTGATATCAGAAATCAATGATATTATTAAGGCTTTGTCACAAACAATGTGAATCGTAAATGACAGCGGCGAGTGATGTGGTAGACATCGCCTCAATAACTTTTATTGCCCGATAAAATACCAGTGAAACGGAAAGCATAAATTAAAATTCACGATTTAAAATCATAACAGTAGGTGTGGTTAGAAAACTGAAAGGGCGCTATGAATAGCTCTTAAACTTAACGGAAATCACAAGGCAACAACATGACATTCCTTAAGTAAGACCGCTGGAAATTTTGTAAGTCACTCTAGATATAGACTCTTAACTCAGGGTGTGAACTACTTCACCAATTCAATTAATTAAATAATTAAATATTATGGCTTTTCATTAGGTATATATTTCTACAGTATTTAAGATGAAATATATACTAAATTCGTGCCCCGCGGCGGGCGACATTGTTGTGTTCCCCGTTTTGGCTAAATGGAAAGGGAGGATATACGATGTGATTTATTAAAATTTCCTTACTTAAGTATATATATATATATGGTAATTTAGGCCAACAATCCCATGTATATAACCCGTGACAAGACCTTAATGTTATATAATAGAAACACAGCTGTCAATGATGCACTATCGGCATGTGTCTTTACATCATCATATGTAATGCAATTTGTACAAACAGGATAAATAAAAATAATAAAAAAAACTCTGTAATTGATTAAGAGTTGAGCTAAAGCAGAGATCGAGCATATAATATTGCCAGAACAAAGGTCTAAAGATGGAAACAGCCACGGCACTATTGTACAATTTCATCAGACATCCCATGAAATCATTATTAAATTGAATAATCTATAAAAGGCTCCTTCTGGAGATTCAGCAACCCACTGAAGACGCTGGGAACTATTTCAGAGAGGGGAATTATAGCAAAAGATCTCTATAATTTCTACAGATCAATTGTAGATAGATTCATACACAAAAAATATAGTGAGGAAAGTTTAGGACAGATGTGTAAAGAGATTCCTCATTAAATTAAGGCTCACGTGTACTTGGGAAAAGGGAGGAAAAAGTTGAATTATTCTCGTTCCTACAATAAATTAAATGATCTATAAAATAATGGTCGGCTCTCCCATCAAAATAGACGCTGGAATTGATCGCCGTCTATTGGCCGTCTCTACATATTAAAGGACTCGGGTCAGTGACAAGCAAAATCTATAGACTTATACTACCGGCATTGACATTTGTAATATATTTAAAACAAAGAGAGTTTCAATAATATCACAAAGATAACAATCCAATGAGTATAAGGCAACATGGGTCTTATTAAATTTAAATCAACGAATGGTATAATGGTAGATATGATGGAATCATACAATATTTCATTTAAACAGTGGAAGAAGAGCAAATTCCTCATATGAAATTACAAATATTATTAAAACCTGACAAAGAGATACCCTCAAGGCGGGAAAAATCATATTTACCGCTGTTTCTGTATTAAAGTATCACAATAAAGTACAATACACAACTCCATTCCATTAGAGCCGGTAGTTCTATATTTCCGTACAATTTGTAATAATAATATGTGGGGGTAGTACCATAAAACAAAAGGAATGAAATATGTATGAGAGGAAACAAGAAAATTTCTCTAGATATTTATTTAAATAAATTAAAATTTTGGGAACATTTCTATACTGACGAGATATGCTATTTACATAGTAATCTAGATAGAGGTGACCTGAAGTTACTTAAAGCCCTTTAGGGCCCATGCGAAATCTAGGTTGGTTACTACACAAAAAGGGGGGGCGCTAAGTCATAATGACAAATGGCTTACCTTTTCTCGAAAGTGCCGGCAAAGGTCTGGTCTCCCGACTGAAGACTGTCCTCTCACTGAGCGACTCAGATCGAATCTATTTTTGGCAACGAAACCCTCTTTTATCTTTTGTCTCCCTCCATTTTCATTCGCTGGTCGCGCCAAAGTTTCTATTGGTTGGCATTTTCATTCGTCGAAAGAAAACACCAATGAAAATGGCCAACGTCTCCAGTATACAATTTCACCGACGCCCCAGGCCTCTCCCATCAAAATAGAACATATCGTATAGCTAAAACAAAAAAAAAATCTAAAGAGGGAAACAGCCATGGCACTAGTGTAAAATTTTATCAGACCCCAGGCCTCCTCCACATGGGCTGTAATACGATCCTCCCTTTTCTCGGGACGGTACATATATCGCCCCCCGTCTTGGCTAAAAATCGACCCAGGCCCCTTTTACCTGGACTGTAATGTGATGCTTCCCTTTTTCGGGAAGGATATTTATAAGGCTTAGTATTTTAGAAATCTTCCTTCTCCATTTCTTCTGGTCACCTTTACCTAGATTTTAAATGAGGGGCATATATGTACATATGATACAACAGCTTCCAGCGCGGATATCTCTGGATGTCACTGGTGTCTTCTTCTCTACCAGGCATCAGCTTTCGGCATGGAAGTCTGGTGTCATCAAGAGTCTAGGTTTCTGGGCAAAAAGGTGGTCTATAAGTCTATGTGGGAGGGAAGCCATGTATCCATTTGACGTTGATCATACATACATCTTCTGTTGGGGTATGGTTACAAAAACGTGCCCCAACATATATATATTTAACCCTACCTATCTTTTATTCACGATTATAGAATTCATTATATATATTCTATATTCCTGTGATATATATAATTTTATGTATATTTTTACTTCAAGAGATTCAAAATAAAAATCTGCTTGAAAGGTAAATAATTATTTTTATTTTTCCACGACTGCACCTCTTTTCAACAATCACACACAAAAAATTTCTAATCTATAATATAAGTCGACAGGATTCGAACCTGTGCGGGAATATCCCAATAGATTTCCATTCTATTCCATTCTATATTATAGATTAGAAATTTTTTGTGTGTGATTGTTGAAAAGAGGTGCAGTCGTGGAAAAATAAAAATAATTATTTACCTTTCAAGCAGATTTTTATTTTGAATCTCTTGAAATAAAAATATACATAAAATTATTTATATCACAGGAATATAGAATTTATATAATGAATTCTATAATCGTGAATAAAAGATAGTTAGGGTTAAATATACATATTTACAACAACAATAATTAAAAGTGATATTTTTTGAATATATGGTCAAAAATGCAGAACAGTCAATGAATGAAAAATAAAATATATGTTTTTAAAAAATATATATAAAATATATATATAATTTCATTAATATTAAAATATTAATTTCTTCATTTTCCTGGATATACAATTCACTTGTAGATTCGCCAAAAATAAACATATTCGAGCCCTTAAATATGAAAGTTATAATTTGAAGTAAAAATGCGAGAACTTAAAAATTCCCAAAGGTATATTTTCTTCTGATAAACATTTGAAAAAAAAAAAAAAAAACGAACAGGGTAATTACAAAAATAAATTTGACCTTTGACCAATTTCAATGTTTTCCTAAAGTTATTCACTTTTTATTTGGAATTTAAGCTTTATCGCTTTGAAATTAGATGCTATAATATTTAGATAATTATGATTACTCCAATGCTTTTCTTAAAACTACACATGCGAACAAGTTGCACAAAATCAATAATTAGATATTTAAATCAAAAGGCAATACCACCTCCACAAACATGTTTTTATAAATTCATTAGGAAAAACCATGTAGGTATTTTATAATTCAATTATGATATATCTATAAACAATTCTAACCAAAATAATTTTAGTTGCAGCCTTGCGGGAGGCCTCTTCAAGATGAAAGTCTAGCAAGCCTTACAGGATCAGATATTACTTATTATACAAAAGAATACTTGCCTCTTTCAGTTATTACAGCATTTTTGGGAACAAATATACTTTTATATGAGAAAGGTAATGAAAAACTTTATCAAACAACTACAATTACCCCTGAAACACAAGTAAATACTGCAATCTTTAGTGAAGTAAAGCCATCCAAAAAAAATTCAGGAAAACCTTCGCCTAGCCAACTCAATAAGATTTATTTAAACTTATTGGATAATGTAAGTACCTCTTTATGTAATTTAACAACCCAAAATATTATAATGTTATTATTTGAAAATGAATATTTACAAAAATGTATATTATTTTCTCTCACTTTATATTTGCGGGTTTTATTTTCTTATTAACCTTACCTGATTTTATCCTTCAATATCATTGACATAATGTTTCTCTGGAAAATTTTGCCCTCATCAGACAGCATCTATCTATATATATAATATATATCTATCTCTATCTATCTCTATATATATAAAAGTCAATTCCTGTCTGTCTGTCTGTCTGTTTCGCGATAAACTCAAAAACTACTGAACCAATTGGTTCCAAATTTTGCATGTCGCTTTTTATAAACCTGAGGAAAATTTTTGGCTACATTTTGCTTATAATTTTTGGCTATTTCTTTTTTTAATTTGAAGAACTATTTTTTTACGCGGAGTAATCCGGAATGGAATGAATACCCAAATAAGGCCATTTTGTATACGCATCGGTGGCTTAGTGGTAGAATGCTCGCCTGCCACGCGGGCGGCCCGGGTTCGATTCCCGGCCGATGCATTTTTTTTTAACAATTTTTAAAACTCATTTATATTATATCTTCTATATATATAAAAATAAATGTTTGTATGTTTGTTTGTTTGTTGGTTGGTTTGTATGTCCGGTATACAATTTCGCAGTAGTTCACTAATTCAAACCAAAATTTCCATACATAGGTAAAAAAATATAACACATATAATATAAATATTTATATAATAACTGCTCTAATTTGAAATATTTGTTAGGTTTTATTTATTTATAAATTTTCATTTTTAGATATAACTGATCGAATTCGTCGTTTAAAATAACTGCTCTTGAAATATTTGGTATGTTTTATTTATTTATATATATTTTCATTTTTAGATATAACTGATCTAATTCGCCGTTTAAAATAACTGCTCTAATTCGAAATATTTGGTATTTGGTATTTATTTATTTATATATTTTAATTTTTAGATATAACTGATCTAATTCGTCGTTTAAAATAGTTCGCTTAATAACACATATAATATAAATATTTATATAATAACTGCTCTAATTTGAAATATTTGGTAGGTTTTATTTATTTATATATTTTCATTTTTAGATATAACTGATCTAATTCGTCGTTTAAAATAACTGCTCTTGAAATATTTGGTATGTTTTATTTATTTATATATATTTTCATTTTTAGATATAACTGATCTAATTCGCCGTTTAAAATAACTGCTCTAATTCGAAATATTTGGTATGTTTTATTTGTGTTCACTCTATTTCTATTTATTTGAAGTATTATAATTTCCATGTTTCAAAAACCTATTTCAAAAAGGTTGTTAGAAATATGTAAGGCCTGAAATAGCTTTACATGCGAACATTTATGATGCCAAGCGTAGCTTAATAACTGCTCTTGAAATATTTTGTATGTTTTATTTATTTATATATATTTTCATTTTTAGATATAACTGATCTAATTCGCCGTTTAAAATAACTGCTCTAATTCGAAATATTTGGTATTTGGTATTTATTTATTTATATTCTGCTTAGCTCACGAACAGCGCCCTCTATCAAGGTTATAAATACGTTTAAAATCGATATCTTCTCAAATTTTATTAATAATATTTCGCTTAATAATTAGAATACTTGATCTAAATCGAAATATTTATAGACGCTCGCTCGATTTGAAGATTTACACATGTGTATATCGTAACTAATCTGACTGTAAAGTTTGGAGCGGGACATTTCACAAAAGTAACGTCCACGGTGCCAATTTATAATTGTAACGAATAGTATTTGAATAAAAACATTTAATCGGGTAAAACCCGGGCGTTGCCCGGGTCATTCGTCTAGTATATATATATAATTGAATGTCTGTCTATCTGTCTGTCTGTCTGTACTCTATAGATTCAAAACCCATACATCCAATCGCCGTGAAATTTTAGGATATTATTAGGTATATCCCCGGGAAGGTTTTTGAAAAATAATTTCTTAAATATCTTGAATATCTTTAGAGTTATTTGCAGATTTGTAGATTTAACTCGAAAGCAGCGTCCCCATTGCGACGATGATAACAAGTTTTTTTATCTATAAGTTTTATTATCACTAAGTTTATTATCTTAAAGATTATTTATCAAAAGTAAGATTATCTCAGAATGACACGGCAATTTATTTGATACTATTCCTTTAACTTCCAATTACCGAGGGAACCAATTAATATTGATTTTATTCAACTTATCGAGTATTTTTCAAGGGACCGGGAAAAAATGTTCACTAGATAAAACGATGATTTTGTAATGTAGAAAATTAGGAAAGACAAAATTCAGGATGACACGGCACACAGGGACCGGGAAAAAATATTCACTTTATCGAGAAATTCAAATTTACGAATTTCAAATTATCAAAATATATCTTTTTTTAAAAATAAGTTTATAGAGAATTGTTTTAACAAATGTTCGTTAGACAAACCTTTACTCGGGTAAAACTCCGGGCGAAGCCAGGTACATCCGCTAGTAGCCTATATATATATTCTACTTGGGGTTGTTTATAAAGACATTTTTGCTACAATATTTTCTACATAATTAAAAAAATGTCTAATTAAAATGTAAACTTTTGATGCTTTGTGCTATGTCTACTGGCATTCTAACTGGCAAATGCTTTCACAACCAATCAGAAATTGGCTGGACATGCCAAAACACAGTATATAGTGTTCTACCGCGTTAGGGTAAAGGTTCGAGCTGCAGTGAGAACTATAAATTAATAATTTATATTTTAATAAGTGTCCAAAGATTACATACAATTATAAGAGGCAGGTGGAGTACAGTTTTTACTCCACCAGCGCCTAGAGTATTATATAATAGAAGGAACCGCCGTAGGTTGTAGCGACGGGCGGTAAACAAGCCGGCGATATCAGGCGGTGTTCGAAAAGTGCGCGCGCAGCCTGCGCGCGCAGGCCGGCTGGCCAGCCTCCCAGCTCGCAGAGTTCCCAGCGTCCCAGGCCAGCGTCGCCCGCTGACATCCTCTTATCTCATATAGTGGTAAATATTTCTAGTAGTATTAGCAACTACTATATATATTGTTGTTGGTGACAATATGTAAATAAGGGAAACACTAATGGTATAAGCAATACAGTCCAATTCAATAATAAACTAGTCTGGCAGGTTCAACTGGGCTGAAACAATTGAGAGAGTGTACAAGAGATACAGTATAACCTCATTAATTCGACATTTTACGATAATTCGACCATTTTTAGATGTTCCAGCCTAGGGCCTATCAAATAACAAATGGTGGTGGTGCTTATCTCTATTGGAGTATTTAGATGTGTTTCCTGTAGATAGGACATCTGATGTAGGTAGGAATACAACTGTTAACATTTTGCTGGACATAGTGGGACAGCCTTGGGTACCAGGAGTTCAGAACTCCAGACATACTTCACCTGTCCCGTCCAGGGTCAGCCACTTTGAGGCAGTTAACAGGTATTGGGGGGGGGATAACAAATGGAAATTCAACTCTATTGATATTTTTCAACACTTCAGATAATTTTACCATTTTAAAATTCAAATTACGACAGTTGATTGTATGTTACATATACAACTTTACCATTAAAAAGGTATAACAGAGGCTAGTGGTGGCTGCCGTAAAGTGAACTTTAGGATTGCGCCTGCACCCTTTTGGTTTCTGGTTAGTTTAAGTTTCAATTCACTGTGTCATCGGGAAATGTAACGCTTGTTATTGTTTTTTTTTTTTACACCAACTATTTAGGCACAACATGCGCTTTGAGATTAATAATATTATTTTCTTTTTAATTTTTTAGCTATTTATAAATATTTTCCTTTTGAATAAACAAATAATTATAATGAAGCCACAATGATTATGAAAATATTTTATTTCTCAATTCCTTGTTAGTTTAACACTTTGGACCCAAAAAAAAAACGAATCCACATCCCCGATTTCTAAAAATAAATATAAAATCGCCTTCGGAGAACGCAAATTCGTGTCTACCAGGATCTTGTCCCAAACCTTCTTGCCTTTCTGACAAAATTTAACTTTTATGGGTTTACACCCAAAGTGCAATTTACTAGGGCCTAAAGTAAGAGTAGTTTAGCACACAGAAAAGCGTACACTCAAAGAATACAACAACAACAAAAGGGAAGTAAATAAAAATTCACGATTTGTTATATATAAAAAAACAGTACTTTTCTTTTATTGTAGCATTGGTAGGGATCGGACCGGGGTCACACAGGTATACAAGGAGATCACCAGACACGGATAAAGCACACCGAGAACACTTTAAGCGTCTCCACACAAAAATCCACCACACTGGCCTCTCGCATTCCCTTAGCCCCCTTTTATATACAAATATGGCCATATGTAGCAATTCTATATACAGTTACGAGCGTCTTTCCTAATCAATCAGTCATCGGCCGACTCTGTCACGGTTTGCCGGTGCCCTCCTATTGGTCGGCTACGATCACGTGTCATCGTTTGCTGCGCCACCATGTGGCGCGACGGTGACCTTGAGTGACGTAATGACAGGGTAGGAACAAGAAATCACTTGCTATCATTATCATATCATTTTATGTATATATCAGATTTAAAATATATTCATACAAAAAATCTAAATAATACAATTTTCACGATATTTGAAAATTGTATTATTTAGATTTTTTGTATGAATATATTTTAAATCTGATATATACATAAATTTTGATTTTTATATATATAAAGATAATACAGAGATAATAAATCAGAGTGCTGAAAATATAACAGATTAATCGATATTTATCCTTATTTTTTCAAAAAAAAAAAAGGTTTTTCAAACTAATAATTAGATAGAAACCTTTCTGGTAGTATATTAAACAATTTCTCAAAGTTAAATTGCGATGAAATGAGTAGTTTGGTCCGGCATAAAGAAGAGGCATATAATCATTTTTTTCTATATGCATGATAATATTTAGAGCAGATTGTTGAATTATAACAGATAAATTAGAATATTCATCTTGATTACTTTTAGGCGAAAAGTTATTTGAAAAACTTTATTTGCTAGAGACCTTCCCAGTACTATACTAAATAACTTCCCAAAGTTTCATGGCGTTCCAATGAGTGGTTTGGTCAGGCATAAAGGACAGACACACCACACACAAACACACACACACATTCATTTATATATATATAGATGATCTGGCTTTGTGTCTTCTACTCGAATGAATGTTTTCTGTTAGAACTTTGTTTCTACATACTAAAAGTGAACTCGCTTCACCCGTGGTCTCTGCTCTTTTGGAATTGTTTCCCTATATAATTTTGTACCTGATTATCAAACATGATACAGCAATATTTTCATTATCATTTTCTGACTAAAAAACAATTATTTTTTCCCAGAACCTGTCAATTTCAATTTTTCTTGGCTAAAAATGCGACAATGCTGGAGGTTGCTAAAGGATTTTTTCAATAAATGTTCAAGACATGGAAGGAATTAGAAATCCAAATATTCAGATTCCTATCTAAAACGTCCTTGGAATTACAAGCAAATAAATGAGAAAAGCCAACAAATATATTAATTTTATCTGTTATAATTTAGTCATCTTATTCCAATATCATCACGCATATATTTATATTCATTATATATATATATATAGGTGTGTATCTAATAATATACCACCATACATTTCACGACACCTTTTTAAATAGTTCCCCTTTTTCAATTAGTATGTTGTTACTTTTAACTATTTAATCAATTGTTTAATTATAATTCAAATTTTATATGTACCAATTATCCCCTAACAATAATCCATTGGGTGTCTCTAACTTTTTAATATAATTCAATAAATTTAGGGTTCCCAAAAGCAAAGAGACGCAGTTCTGTTAGTAACGGATTTTGCTTACGTCACTTCCGACCTCCCACGAGGAATTGACCAATCTGCTGCGAGCAGGCTTGCAGCTATTTAAGGCCAACTTCATCTCAGTGATAAGGCTTTTTTTTTTTTTTTGGACTGGCAAATACAGTCAAACCTCTTTAATTCAACACCCCAAGGGTTCAGAGCTTTCGGTTGAATTAAAGGAAGTGTTGAATTAAAGTCAGATGATTAGCTAATCATCTAACTCGCTAAAATAATATTTTTTAAAAATAGCTTTGTAATATAAATTAATGATATTAATTGAAACCATTGTGTGTTTTTATTTTATTTTCATGATTAACTTTTAGTATCAGTGTCAAAATGGCATTAATACATATTTTAGAAACATAAATAATTGTAACAAATAAATTTACTGGTAATGTGTTTTCAGTAATATAATCAAATATTAAATATAATATATTAAATATTATTTTATTCTAATTGAAAAATATAACAGTTGAAAGGAAATAAATATGGTAAATAAAAAGAAAATTTTAAAATATTATTTTAAAATAATCATGAATATCTTTTAAAAAATTCCTTTAAAGATGTCTGTTTTTGCACTAAAATCCTATTCAGGATGTATTCCAGATGGTCATTTTGAAAAAACATGCATGTCTTTCTTCTTCTGAAATGTCTTTTAATAAATAAATTTTAATGTATTAAGTCATCCACTGCTGCAGCAGGTGTTATTGATTTTATGTTTAAATCTTTTATAATAACACAGAAATGGAATATTGAAATAAAACATTATCAAAATCATTGTGGCTACATTTTATAAAGATTTATTTATTTAAAAGTAAATTATTTGTAAATTTTAAAATAACTAAAATATTTTAATGCTGAAATGTAAAAATAATTAGCGCACGAAGCCTAAATCCCAGCATAAAAAAAAAAAAAAAAAAACACTCGCGACATTGCACAACGCCACTGCAAAGTAAAACTTAAACTAACCAGGAACCAAAAGTGCGCGCGCGCAATTTTTATCGGCGCCCGCCGATCGCCGCCGTAATACCTTTTTAGCGGAAAGTTGTATGTAAAAAAACATTCAACTGCTGAAATTCGAATTTTAAAATGGTCAAACTATCGGAAGTGTCGTATTATCGATATGTTGAATTACGGTTTGTTATTTGATAGGCCGGAAGTCGGGACATCAGAACATGGTCGAATTGGTGCGTGTTGAATTAACGAGGTTATACTGTATACGACTAAAAATAGCGTGAATAATTAATTATTTTTATTAATTAATTAATAAAGAAACTCTTTCCTCATAAAGTATTTCGTTCTTAAAGTTTAGTGAAGGAATTATTACTTCAATAATTAATTATAAAAAAACACTTAAAAAAAAAAAGCTTTTATTTAAAATGCACTAAAAATAACAAAATAAATATTTCTGAAGTATTGCTTTTTTTTTTTCTGAAGGTACCATTTAACAAATAAAATAATAGACTTAGAAATAAAAGCGGTGGGGTACAATAATAATAATTTTAAAAAAGTCGGTGGACGAGTGGGTAACCCCCTCGATTCCCGACAGTCATGAACCGGGATTGAATCCCGCATTAAAATTTGTTTAATATGTGAATAACCTTCACATATTATTCATTGTTCAATTATCATGAACTAGGTTGCTCTTGCTGAGCGCTACCTATTTATGTGAATTTGAACCAGACAATAATAATAAATTTGAGATCAATGTGATTTTATATGAAGCAAATGATTAGCAAGATTATGCCTTTCATTAAATTTATACCTATTTGCTGCATAAATGATTATCATCCCCCACCGCTTTTATTTCTAAGTCTATTATTTTATTTGTTAAATGGTACCTTCAGAAAAAAAAAAAGCAATACTTCAGAAATATTTATTTTGTTATTTTTAGTGCATTTTGAATAAAAGCTTTTTTTTTTTAAGTGTTTTTATAATTAATTATTAAATATTATTTTTAAATTTTATTTTTATTTTCCATATTTATTTCCTTTCAACTGCTATATTATTCGCTTAAAATAAAATATTATTTGTAAATTTTTGTTTCAAAAATATGTACAGGGTGTACCAGGTAAATTGGGAATTTCAACAATGGTATTTTAACTGACATTTTTTGCAAGTAAAAATTAAAATATCCGAATGAAATTTGACACAGTAGTAGATAAAAGGATATAGTTTTTATTTATTCAATGTAGTTTCCATTATTAGCTACAACAGTCTCGAGGCGAGTGCGGAATGAAGCACAGGTCTTGGCGACGATGACCTTGTCCATTTGGGTCATCACCGTGTGAACTGCTTTCTTGACAGACTGGATGGTGGTATGAGGAGCTTTGTTGACATCTCTCTCAACAACGCCCCATACATAGTAGTCGAGGGGATTGCAATCTGGAGAATTAGGGGGCCAAATATCAGGACCGCAGTGACTAGGGACGTTAAGTGTCAGCCACGATTGTGTCTTTTTTGCCTTATGGGCTGGAGCTGAGTCCTGTTGGAAGACATACTTCCTTCCTGCGGCCACCATGTCCATCCAATGCTTCACAACGGTCTCCAGAACATTGATGTAGGTGTCAGCGTTCATCCTAAGGCCCTTCTCAAAGAAATGGGGAGGCATGACATCACCTTCACTGCTGATAACGCCAAGGACCATTACGGAGGCAGGAAATTTCGTGTGCATCACGACAGGTATCTCTGAGGGGTCTTTACAGATCCAGCGATCGTTCCTGGGATTTACCTTTTGGTCCACGTCAAAGTTCTTTTCGTCAGAGAAGAACCTTAGCATGCCAAAAGAGTCGTGTTTCAGGTTGTTGAGGAGGGCAGCATCCTTTCCTTTTCTGTTATTCTTCATATTCTCAGTCAGCAACTGACCTTTCCGAAGGGCATAAGACTTGAGACCAAGGTCCTCATGGATAGTTCTGACAATTGTCATAGAGCCAACGTCCATTTCCTTGGCTATGGCCCTCATGCTCTTCCAGGGTTTCCATCAATCTTCTCCTTGACATTTTTGACAAATTCTTCGCCTCTTACTCTGTCCAATCGACGCGAGTGCTTTTTCCTTGTAGCTATCCCCTCTTTGTTACTGTCGGCCTCATCAAACTGCTTCTTGACACGATAAATAGTGGTTTTGGGCAACTTAAGAAAATCCACTATCTCTTTGGGGCTCCTTCCGGCGCGCAGAGCAACGATGAAGGCAGCTCGATTTTCAAATTCTCGGTTACTCTTCATCACTACACTGCGCACACATGTACTGTTGCATTTTACATGAATATGGCTACGTGATGAAAAAAAAAACAAGTTTTTAATCTCAAGTAGTTTTTGTTTTATGGACTGTCAAAGGTAGTCCCAATTTACCTGGTACACCCTGTATTATTGCCATTTTGTCCTTGATACTAAAAGTTAATCATGAAAATAAAAAAAATTAATACAAAAACTACATACAATGGTTTCAATTAATATCATTAATTTATATTACAAAGCAATTTTTAAAAAATGGGTAGAGCCTTTTTCAATTGTGAGGTTTAAAATGGGGTGAAAGATATTTAAAACTGCCAAACAATTGTAACTATTATCCATGGCATCAACATGTCTTGCCCAGTGCCTAATAGTGGTGTTGAATCTTTCGTTTACCAGGATTCAAGACAGTTTAAGATAAGATCACCAAAAAATAGAGAGAGGGGATTTCTAATTGGAAAGCCATTAACTTATTGGTACAGTTAAACCTGTCTATAGCACCCCCTCTCTATAGCACCCTAATTTTGGTGAGTCCCAAGAGGGGGCACTATAGACAGGTTTAACTGTATATATATGTTATATTAATTTATATTTTTTAAAAAAAGGTTGAGAGTTTCTGCTTGATATTTTGGACCATGTTGAGGTTTATTGTGCTGAGGAATGAATACAGATGAAAAACATAATTTTGTACAAGCACTGCCTGTCTATTGGTTACCATATTTAAAACCAATATGATAAGTGAATATCACCTCTCACATTATTTTCTTTCCATAAATCATTTTATCTTTTTTTAGCAATATATATATTTTTTTGTCACTTTTCTCTGAATGAACCCATATTATTTTCTTCACAGGGGGGAAATGTTATATTAAGATATTATTTAAAATGTTATACTAGAATATTTTATTTAAAGTTATTATTTCATAGATATAAATACTCTGTTTAAATTGACCGCCAGAGGTCGCGCTTTCTCTATAAATACTCATTGTTGTTCTTCCCCGATTGGCTTTTCGGGGCTAGAAGACCTTACCATAAAGGCCAATTAGCCCGGAATTCAAGAATTCCCCGATTGGCCGACCCAAAACTTTTGTACAATATGTAAATATTCTTTTCATTTTTTTATTCTTACGCCTTAAGCCAGGCATTAATATTATCAAATTGTTTTTTTTAATGCATATCCCTTAGCTCAAATAAATAAATCTCTAATATTCAATATTATTCTTTCAAAATTATTATTCAACCACGACTGCACCACCACTACCATAATCCTCATCTCTGATCAAAAATCAAGCAAATCAAATCTCTTTTATTTTTATAAGATATATATGTCATCATTATAACTAAAATATGAAAATTCTAAACCTATTTGGACTAGGTAGGCACATGATTGCATTTGAAGATAATTTAAGATTGAATTCTGTTACAAGAGAAAATAAGTAAACCTAATCCAAATAAATTAAGGGTGTGACGTTTTGGTAATAGCGTTGTTACTATCATTAGACAAAAGACAATGACAATTAAGATAATTTTATTGACATCTTGTCAATACATGCAAAAGTGCACAGTCTGCGCTATTTAAAAAAGATAATTACTATGTACAATGAATATGGCGTCTCTGCCACCGCTGCAGGGTTTGGTGGAGAATCACCATCGGGTCTCCAGCGACACCACGCATTAGACAAAAGAATAAATGAGAAAAAATATCACAGCATCTTCTTAAATAGTACTCTTATCTAGTGTGTAAACAAGATACCAGATAAGAAAAAGATTGTTTCCAATTTGGATTAGGTCTTATTTTCTTGTAGCTATAATCTATAATCCAAATTGTGGTTTATCATCATTGAAGTCTGCTTTTTTTTTTTCTAGGGTTTTTATCACTATTTGTGATCAAGGCTGGTGAATAAATTCAAACATCAAATAATACAAAGGAATGATTGTTTTAATCGGTGTAGGAAATTAAGTTATTGTCTTTATTTTTTTACAATAGGGACTAATGCCTTCTTAATCTATATGTAATGTCCCAAAATTTTTATTTGGTCTGATCCAATTGTTAAAAACCAGCTTTTTTTAAACAATCCATGACTGAACTTAAATGCATGAGGTGTTCTCTAGCAAGGTATGATCCAATGCAAGTATGGTAGGACAGCATGTTGGTGGGACTTTAGTCTTCTTATACGGTCAGATGGTTGTTGGCCTACACTTCTTCGTATTGGAATTTAAACTATTTTTGATGGGTGTGTTTCTTTTAAAATAAAATAATATTTACTTCTCTCTGCCCTTATGATACTGCATATAATGAGAGGGCCTGGCTCATCAGTGGTGAACTCTCAACGGTTTCAGCAAAACAGCCCAATACAATATTAGAACGCTATGGTAGATTAAACTGGGAGGGTTCAGCACAGATGAGCTAGGCTCTCTCCCATTATTTTAATAATTTACAGTAAGGGCAGTAGAAAATTATCTTTTCAATTTTAAAAGAAACACATATTGGTCACATATAGTTCAAATTTTTACCAACAGATGACACACTAATGCATCAAGTTATAGACTGCCTTCTCATGGATGCCAGTTTATTGGAAAATGTTATGTACAAATCAATCAGAGCATAACAACTACTATTTATGTACATTGCTGTAGGTAGTTGTTCTATCATGTAGTACAGACATCTCTGAGGTCAGTCATCTTGGACTTCACCTCCCCATTCTCCTAGTTAAATTTTATTGACACACACAGGGTTTATGTGGTTGGGAGATGTGTATTTGGACCTAACATTACACCCATTCCCATCAGGAGGCAGTTAACCTCCTCCACAGTGGTATGGATTGGTAGAAGAATGGCCACAACACCCATGACAAATGTTGCTTTTCAGTGGCCTCTGATTCTTGCAACTAACCCACCAGTAAGTGTTAGTTGTTCTGGCATCTTTTAAGTGTAAAACTTGCTTTCTACACGTCAATACAATTGGTACACTTAGTAAAATTATTCGCTAACTATCCACCATCGTTATCATGGCCCATGTGTACTTGGGATAAGTAAAAAAAAAATATTTTATCTGTAGTAGAGCATTTAGGAGAGATTTATTAATATACTATAGTTAGGACGATGCCTGGAAGAAGATTCAGCGGGGTCATGGTGACAAGTGGCAGGGGTCGTCAGTTCAATGCATGCCAAGAATAGTTGAGTTGAGAGAGCACATGCATGGGGAGTGACGCCAGTCTGCTTCAAGTGAGTCTGCATCATGTTCTCCTCAAGATCATTGGCTGCTTGCTGTTTACATCCATTGTTTGCCTCAGGTAAATAAAATGGAGAGGAACACAAATCCCTTAGTTGTCCCGAGTGCCTCATAATTTATTGGCCATCTTGCATGTCACGCCATAACATATTGTCGTAATTTACAATGTTATCACACCAACTTGTCTTCTCTGGAGTAGACTTTAATTGGATCAAAAAATTTTTTTAATCCATATTTGCCTCTTATTATTAAACGATTTAATTATTAACTACTTTTTTTAAAGGCAAATTATAGAAAAAATGTGTTTGGTAAAAGCATATATGGCCACAAGCATTTAAAAAAATTACTTTATAAAGGTAATGGTGTAGTATTAGAAAAAATGCACATCCAAATGAATAAATGTGTGACGTTAAGGTAACAGCTTTGCTGCCTAAACAACCCACATGATTTATTCATTTGTCTTGTTACTTTATCTATATATATATATATATATATATATGTAGTAATCCCGACCAAGCCGATGTGGAATGTACTGGGCAGTCGTGGTCGTGGATGCGTGATGGGATTCCCTCACGGGGACAGCAAGGAACAGAGGCAGGTCTAGTTGGTAGCTCCAAGAGGTAGAGGTAGACCTCTATTTTGATTTTCAAATACTATTCGTTACAATTATAAATTGGCGCCGTGGATGTCACTCTTGTGAAACGTCCCGCTCCAAACTTTGTGTCTAAGAAGCGATATTTTTATAGAAAGATGATCTGGCTTTTGTTTTCTGCTCGAATGAATGTTTTTCTGTTAGAATTTTGTTCCTGCGTACAAAAAAAATGAACTGGTTTCACCCGTGGTCTCTGCTTTTTGGAATTTTTCCCGATATAATTTTGTATCTGATAATCAAACATAATACAGCAATATTGTGATCATCAATTTCTGACTAAAAAAACAACTATTTTTGCCCAGAACCTGTCAATTTTATTTTTTATTGGCTAAAATTCTGATAAATATCTCTTCCAGATTTTTCTCTATGTCCTGTCAAAACACGTTTTACATGTACATTAGGTCAGCTGATATTACCTCCCATCTTCACCACTAGAGGCGCTGCTTGCGAGCGAAAAGGCAAATTTGCAACGCAATTTCCAGATTCTACTCTATATACTGTTAAAATTTCAGTCAGATTAGTTACGTATTGTGGACGTGTATAGCCAACATAGATACACACATACATACATACATACACTGACTTTTATATATATAGGGATTATTTAATATTTTGTCTCATATGAGTTTTAAATCAAATGCTGTCTGTATCCATTCTTGGATTAGTGGAGGGGTTTGTTAGGGGCCAGCAATGGCATGTGTCCTTCACCATTCTGTGGCACACCAACACTCACATAAAAAAGCTTTGGGGCTATATAAGACACCAGTTGGATAAAGAACAATTAATTACTTTTCACTCAAAATATATTTTTATTATTCCTAGCCCAGCAATAAACTGTGTAGCTGAAATATTTAAAATTGATATATTTCTGGAAATAATATGCTCAAAATTATTTATACCTCTAGTTTCGTACTATCCATATATTTTTCTGGAAAGCCACATGCTACAGAAACAGCTGTGCCTATTTTCATTTGAAAGGAAATATACAAATTCTCTCACATATGGCACTTGAAAGGCCCTCGTTGTTTACTGGGTTAAACCCATCCATTGTGGCAATCAAAGCAGCCCAACATTGGATACTGCTCTTATACCTACAGCCTTTTGAAGTGACAAATTACATAGACCATCCTCAGATAAAACAGTGTAGCATGTAGGTGATGGAGGGAGGTGTGTGTTGTAGTTCCCCAATTTTTTCGTCAAGCCCCACGACTTCACCATCTACCACAAAAATGTCATCTTTGACAACAATATTTGGAAGGTGCAGATCAGGTAAGTAACTCACTCCTGCTGGTGTCATTGCCACTCATGTGTTGAACATGTGGTGTTTAGTCTAAATGAAGCCACATAAAATAATTCCTTCTATTTGCTGGCCATTTGAATAATTTGTAGATTTTCTGTTGAACTAGTCAGGTTGTTGAACCCCAGCAACCCTCTTAGTTATAAAGATGCAGTAATATTTAGGAAGTAATAAAAAAAATTATACAATATTACGCGGCTTATGATTGTAGAATGACATTTGAAAATATCCCGTATGTGTTTCTTTTAAACGAAAAATCAAAATTTATTTTAAGGAGAAATAACAATTATTTTAACCTTAGGGATGAAGTATGAAAGGATGAATTGTGAAGAGTAATGATAAATGGAAAAATAATTTCCCATCCCTGGACACTTTTATTTTTCTGTTTATCATTACTCTTCACAATTCATCCTTTCATACTTCATCCCTAAGGTTAGAAATAATCGTTATTTCTCCTTAAAATGAATTTTGATTTTTCATTTAAAAGAAATGCATGCGGGATATTAAAAAAAATATACAGTCGAACCTCTTTAATTCAACACCCCAAGGGATCAGAGCTTTTGGTTGAATTAAAGGAAGTGTTGAATTAAGGTTATATGGTTATATGATTAGGTAATCATCTAACTCGCTAAAATATATATTTTTTAATAGCTTTGTAATATAAATTAATGATATTAATTGAAACCATTGTGTGTTTTTATATTATTTTCATGATTAACTTTTAGTATCAGTGACAAAATGGCATTAATACATATTTTAGAAACATAAATAATTGTAACAAATAAATTTATTGGCAATGTGTTTCTTTTCAGTAATATAATCAAATATTAACTCTACAGACATTAAAATATTAAATATAATATATTAAATAATATTTTATTCTAATTGAAAAATATAGCAGTTGAAAGGAAATAAATATGGTAAATAAAAAGAAAATTTTAAAATATTATTTTGAAATAATCATGAAGATATTTAAAAAAAATCCTTTATAGATATCTGTTTTTGTACTGAAATCCTATTCAGGATGTATTCCAGATGGCATTTTGAAAAAACATGCATGCCTTTCTTCCTCTGAAATGTCTTTTAATAAATAAATTTTAATGTATTAAAGGCATCCACTGCTGCTGCAGGTGTTATTGATTTTGTGTTTAAATCTTTTATAATAACACAGAAATGGAATATTGAAATAAAATGTTATCATAATCATTGTTGGATCATTTTATAAAGATTTATTTATTTAAAAAGAAATTATTTATAAATTTAAAAATAGCTAAAATATTTCAATGTTAAAAATAAAAAAATAAAAATTATTATTAGTTAGCGCATGATGCCGAAATTCCCGCGTAAAAAAAACAACAATAACATCCGCGAAATTGCGCAACGGCACTGCAAAGTGAAACTTAAACTAACCAGAAACCAAAAGTGCGCAGGCGCGATCGTATCGACGCCCGCTGTTGCCGATCGTCGCCGCCCGCCGATGCCGATCGTCGCCGCCGTAATACCGTTTAGCGGTAAAGTTGCATGTAAAATAACATTCAACTGTCGAAATTCGAATTTTAAAATGGTCGAACTATCGGAACTGTCGTATTATCGATACTGTCGAATTACGGTTTGTTATTTGATAGGCCGGAGGTCGGGACATCGGAACATGGTCGAATTATCGCCGAGTGTCGAATTGGGGTGTGTCGAATTAACGAGGTTATACTGTATATATGTGGTGAGTTAAGTCGATCCTGTAGGATGACTCTAGTGTGTTGGTCAAATGCAGTCGTTGTGACCTCAATGCTAGAGTGGGTTCAGGCGTGGATGTATTGCACCAAAGAACGAGACATGGTAGATGTCACCACGGAGATGGCAAGAAGTGAGTCCAGCCGACACCAGTTTAGGGGAGAACTGTCTAGAGACGTCTGCAAGTCTCGTCCCCAAGCCCGACTAACTGTATTTATAAAAAAAAACAAAGGGGGCTGTGGGGGTCCGCCGCTGGAATGTCGCACCCCACCGCCGACGAGACAAAAATGCAGACGGTCGTAAATTTCCAGGACTGCGGGGAATCTAGCGGGGCCCTTCTGGCATCGGCTGACGCTCACTCGAAATTTTATTTGTCACACTTTGGCAATTACATTATACATTTACACAATACATGGAGACATAGATGTATTGGGATATATTACAACAGTTTATGCCCCGGTTGATGAAAATTAGGTTATGGTGATTATATATGAAATCATAAGATAATTAAAATTGGGGAAAATAATTTGTATACAAATTGGTTTAATAATAATGATTAATAATAAAAAGAGAAATGTTAACAAATAATAATGTTAAGCTCAACGTGTAAAAATATATGAAAAAGGATTTTAAAAATGTAAATATATAAATGTAAATTTGGGTGAATATATACAGCGTTGAATGTTGGAATTAATATTTGAAAGTGCATTGAATTATAGGGTCTAGATAGGTGGACATAGAATAGATTCTGTTACTGCGATGTAATGCGACTTTATGGGATCGTAGGCATTGGTCCATCTACAGTATGCTGAAGGTATTCGACATGGGCTGTCCTATCAGACGGATTTGGGAATAGGTGGTGGAAACTTTGGTCGAGAAAGAGTGATAGAAAGTGTGGCAGAGAGAGAGTCGTTCGGTCGCATAAAAAAAAATATATAAATAAAATAACGATTTGGCCGCGGTAAGGAAGTGAAAGTGAGGTGATTGAATAATAATAAAAATTTGCCCGAATGTGAGAAAAAAAAAAAAAAAAAGGGGCGTTGATGCTCGAACCGGGTCGTGAATGAAAGACAAAAAAAACAAAAAAAAAAAACAAAAAAAAAAAAACTCATCTAACTAGCTGCTCAAATTCGACTGTTGGGAAGGTTACAGCGAAGAAGCGTTTGTAGTTAAGATGGAATAAATGTGAGAAATCAATGTTTCAGCGGATAGTAACGACCTCTCTGAGAAGGTATGGGCTGTGATGCCATGAGAATTTGTGGGTAATGCTCTCGATTCATTTTCTAAAATTTTAACTTAAAAATCTAAAAATAGGATTTAAATATTGAAGTTGAGAAAAATAAATTAAAATTAAAAATTGTGTGTGATTAATGTTTGCACAATAGTATAAAAATAAAAAGACAAAAGTTAAAAATAACAAAAGACTTGAGATATAATTAAAATATGTAAATAATAAATATGCGAAATATTAAAAAGTAGTATAGATGATATAGGTGTGTGGTTTACAAAGTTATGATTTTAACGAAACATAGGTCAATTAGGGTGTTAAAAATCTTTAAAAGTGTCTGGTGTTAAATGTAGGAACGGTTCACTAGATCTGGGGGGAATGTGGCGGTTTGTTGAATTGTCGAAAAGGTCTGGAGGGAAGTGGTTGTATGGAGATAGATTGGTAGGTTTTCTATTATTTTTATTTGGAAGGGAATATTTTTGGGGTGGTGCGATATAAAGGACCTCTTCAGTGTAATATTTTAATTTGTTCACATGTACTGTGTCGTTGTCTCTGTTTAAGGGCTGATTGGCTCTATTTATACGAACAACGTTGGGAGAAATTATTTCTAATATAGTATATGGACCTGTAAAGTAGGGAAGTAATTTACCGCTGTTCGGGTGATGGTAGGCCTTGACTAAAAATATATCTCCGACTTCAAATTGGGGCGTTCTATGTTTGCTGTCGTATTTCATTTTTTCCTTGGCGTGCCTATCGAGTGTGCGTTTAATGGCTATTTTCCTAGCTTCTTCGACAGGAGGATAGGGATCGATGTGGGAACTTAACTCTGTTGGAATTATATTATACATAAGAAACGAAGGGGGGAACCCAGTGATTGTGTGGGGTGTTTGGTTATATTTATCTGTTACGGTTTTTATTAATTTGATCCAGGATACTTTGGGGTTTTCTAGATGGAGGATTCTAAGCTTGCCTGTGAGTGTCGCATTTAGACGTTCACAGAGGCCGTTGGCCTGCGGGTTGTTACTAGTTGTGAGAAGGGGTTGTATACCATGTCTTAGTAAAAATCTCCTAAACTTGGGTGAGGTAAACGCAGGTGCTCTATCCGAAAGGAGGCATTTGGGTGTATTGCTCTGCATTACCTTTTTTAAACACTGTAAGTATGTAAGTGTGCTGGTTGACTTAGAGGGGAAGGTCCATGCGTAACGGCTTAGATCGTCGACGATCACATGGAGATAAGTTTTCGAACTGCCATATTTTGAAAATCCGGCTATGGTGTCTATAGATAATGTGTCAAAGGGATGTGAAACGGGAGGAAGTTGTCCTAGTGTACCGTAATTGGGACCTTTGGGTCTTTTAATTAATTGGCATGTGGGACAAGATTTAACATATTGGGCAATCGAGTGTGTCATTCCACGCCAAGTGTATTGGGTGGAAATGATTCTCGTCATCTGTGAAACACCAGGGTGATTATATTCTACGTGTACCTTATTTATTAGTGTGTGTTGGAGCGAGGGAGGAACGATTACTTTCGTCACGCCTTTTCGAGTTAGAGTGTGAAGGCCTTCTGGATTTATGGTGGCGTTTGGATAGGGAAGCTCAAGGGGTTGTTTTTCCTTTATTTGTGCAGCGCTGAGGAATCCACAGAAAGGATTGCGCGATAGAAGGTCCGCCTCATGCTGTTTCGATCCTTTTATGTAACGGATCTCGTACTCGTATGTGGACATCTTTAGACTACACCGAAATAGTCGTCCAGTTGGATTTTTTATGGTCTTAAGCCACTGTAAGGCATGGTGGTCGGTGAAAATGGTGAATTTAACGCCGGTTAAATACACACGGAATTTGTCCACACATTCAATGATGGCGAGACATTCCAGTTCGGAAATCGTGTAATTTTTCTCGTGTGGCCTAAGCGCGCGGCTGTAAAATTGTACTGGATATAGAGTCCCATCTGGGTATTGTTGTTTGAGAACACCGGCTATGCCTAAAAGTGAGGCGTCACAATAAAGTTGGCACGGCAGTCCTTCTTTAAAAAGATGTAAGATTGGTTGTGAGGTCAGACTCTCTTTGAGAGCTTCGAAAGAGGTTTGGCATTGATTGTCCCAGTTCCATGTGGTGTCCTTCTTAAGTAACTTATTAAGGGGGGTTCTGAGTTGCGCATAATTAGGTATAAATTTATTGTACACATTAATGGCACCTAAAAACGATTGGAGTGTTTTTAGATTAGTTGGAACCTTAATAGCGTTGATTACATCAAGATTTTTAATTTGGGGCGTGTAGGTGCCCGATTTTATCGTATATCCTAAAAATTCAATTTGGGTCTTGAAAAATTCGCATTTATTATAATTTAATTTAATATTTTCTTCCTGGCACACTAAGAAGAATTTTTGTATATGTTGAGCATGCTCTTCTATGGTATTAGAGAATATAACAAAGTCATCAAAATAATGGGCTATGAAATCTAACTCATACTTTTGTATTACTTGACTTAGAGCACGTTCATATATTTGTGGTGAATTTCTCAGACCGAAAGGTAATCGAGAAAACTGGTACTGCCCTTCAAGAGTTACAAAGTCTAAAAGGTTTCGGGAACTAGGTTCGATTTCAACTTGCCAGAATGCTGAACTTATGTCTACATTTGTAAAAATTTTGGCGTGTGCTAACTTATCCAAAACCGTTTCTATCAAGGGGAGAGGGTGTACATCGGGGCAAATTATCTCGTTTAATTTACGGAAATCTACGCAAAATCTTTTCGTTTTATCCTTTTTAGTTACAAGAGTGACTGGGCTAGCATAAGGAGAAAAAGAAGGTTCTATTATGCCGAATTTAAGCATTTGGTTGACCTGCTCTTGTATTTCTCGTTGATCAACTAGAGATGCACGATAAGGTCTCAAAGCAATAATTTTATCGGATAAAGTATGAATCTTAACTGGGGGTATCTTCAAATTAGGTACATCAAATTTGTTACTAGAAAAAATATGAGAATATCTATTAATTATATCTAAAAAGCTTAAAGGGATGTTGGAATTTGAACAAGATTGGGATGCGGGTATCTGACATACATTAGTAGTATAATTAGGAATGCAATCATTAAAAACGTTATTTTGTGGCATATCAACATGTTTTTTAGGCGAGGCGAAGTCACAATTAGAAATGGTTTCATGTGAAGGAGACATATAGCTAAGACCATGCCTAGAAGTGTCCGACACATGCATCGATGGGTTGTGCTGATAGGTGGCAAGGTTAGCCATTTTGTTGGAATTTTCAAGGCTTTTACCATAGTTGCATGAATTGTTCACAAGCGAAAAATGGTACATGGTAGGTGGCAGGGGAGCTTCGTTTTGGAAGACCAAAAAGTTACATAAATCTATTTTCAATTTGAAATTGCTTAATGTATTAAGAGATAATATGCCAAATGGTAATTTGGAATCTATAACATAAAATTTTGTTAATTTAGTTAAACAGCCTATAGTGACATTTAAATATAAAAATCCCATTGTTGAGATGTCATTGGAAACAGAACTAAGAGTAACATTGTCATCATATATTTTAAAAGTACAACCTAAATTGTTTTCAAGAAAGGTAAGTATTGTTATATTAATTATATTGACCGAAGCTCCTGTATCTGCCAAGAACGGTAAACAAAATTTTCTGCATAGTCCCAGTTTAAATATTAAATTATGGAGGGCAACGAAAATTACCTCCTATTTCCTCGCTTCGGGGAGTGGTCTGGACTGTGGTATCAGATGGCGGGGTTGACCGTGCTGGCTGTGACCTGGCGGTGGAGGGAGATGTCCTCGGCTGACGCCCCGTAGTTTCTTGGTAAAACACATTGTTTCGACCAGATGGTTGTCGGCGCGGACACTGGGCGTTCCAGTGATTTCCCCGACAGTAGTGGCATGGTGACGGGGGTTGCGATGGCACACTTGAGTCTGCATTGCGAGGCAGTCTAGGGGTGCTGAAGAAATGCGGCGGCATGTTATAGGGCCGGCTTGGTTGTTCCCTGGCCAAAGTAATATGGCCATCGTGCCTCGAAGAGGTGGGTTCTGGTGTTGGGCGCGCTGGCGCGGGTACACTCGAACCCTTTATTCTGGCCATTAAATCGTGCCAGTCTTTCAATGTGTTTGGTGACACGGTTCGCACCAAACGCTGGTCAGCTGTGGGAAGGCCTTCAGTCAGGGATTCGAGAATGATGTCGGTAGGCAGGTTCAGTTGTAGGCCCATTGCGGTTTTTTCCTTATAATAGCCTTGTAGGGTGGTTTGAGGAGTTAGCTTCAATGCTAAAAATTTGGAAAATGAAACTTCTACTGTGCCAGGGTACAGGTCTATTAAGATTTGTCTGGCCTGGTCGTAGGACTTATTGGCTAAGTCAAGTTGGCGAAAAAAGGTAAGGGGCTCACCTGAGAGTTGTGCCGGAAGTTTTTGGAGGCGCTTCGTCTCTGTCAGGTAGGCGCGGCCGGCGATGTCGTCGTATTGTTGGAAGAAATTGGCAGCGGGGTACGTTCCATCGTACTGGGGTAGGTCGCTATCTCTTTGGCCGGGGTTTATGATGTCGCGAAGAGCTGCTGCTAACTGCGCTACGATGTCGGTCACGATTGAAGGCGTGGTATTTCCCTCCGAGGTGGCGTCACTCCTTGCCTGGTCCTCCATCTTCGGATGTTTTGTCTTTGGTAGGTAATCCTGTCGGCTCCGCTGTGGTGAGTTAAGTCGATCCTGTAGGATGACTGTAGTGTGTTGGTCAAATGCAGTCGTTGTGACCTCAATGCTAGAGTGGGTTCAGGCGTGGATGTATTGCACCAAAGAACGAGACATGGTAGATGTCACCACGGAGATGGCAAGAAGTGAGTCCAGCCGACACCAGTTTAGGGGAGAACTGTCTAGAGACGTCTGCAAGTCTCGTCCCCAAGCCCGACTAACTGTATTTATAAAAAAAAACAAAGGGGGCTGTGGGGGTCCGCCGCTGGAATGTCGCACCCCACCGCCGACGAGACAAAAATGCAGACGGTCGTAAATTTCCAGGACTGCGGGGAATCTAGCGGGGCCCTTCTGGCATCGGCTGACGCTCACTCGAAATTTTATTTGTCACACTTTGGCAATTACATTATACATTTACACAATACATGGAGACATAGATGTATTGGGATATATTACAACATATATATTCATGGATTTAAAGATTTTTTCTGTGAAGTCTATTATATTTTGCTTGTTTGTCATCACGCATCAGATTCCAACAATAATCCGCCACCATATGTTGATTCCAAAGACCATTGTATCGTTGCTCAATGATGTTAATATCTTGGTAGAAGCGTTCACCTTGTTCTTCGCTCTATGCACTGAGATTATCAGAGAAAAAGTTTAAATGTGAATCCATAAAATGAAATTTTAGATTCGTTATGCACTCGAGCTTGGAATTTGGAAATCATATTTTCTACGATTCTCGCATAATTCGGCGACCTATTATTGCCTAAAAAGTGTTTGACAACGTCGATGAATGCAAGCCAAGCATTTTTCTCATCTTCTTTCAATGTTGCAATAAACTCTTCGTCATTTATTAGTTTACGAATTTGAGGTCCAATGAAAATACCTTCCGTTATCTTAGAACAACTAATCTTTGGAAATTTAGTCATTAAATATTTGACAGCATCACTATCTTTCTTTAAAGCCTTTACAAAATTTTTCATTAACCCTAATTTGATATGTAAAGGGCGAAGAAGCATTTTTAGTTTATGGACAAGCAGTTCATTTCTAATGTTTTGTTCACCTAAGCGAAACATACTTCTTTCAGGTCACATTTTGGAATATAATGATTCTTTCTGTCTCTGCTGTCCCACTTGCATAAAAAGCAAGGATACTTTGCGTTTCCTTTCTGCAAGCCCTGTAAAATTCCTATTATTTTAAGATCACCGCAAACTTTCAACAATGTTTGGTATAAACACAAGGTAATAAGACCAAATCCAAATAAAAAAATAGTGTGTGACGTTTCGGTAACAGCGTTGTTACCATCTTCAGACAAAAGTACTGAAAGTACTTGTGTTTATAATCTATAATCCAAATTGTGCCTTATCAATTTTATTTGACTTCAAGGACCTAAGAAGTTATTCTTCCTATGAGCGGAAGAAAATGAATTCCAAAGTGAATATCAATGTTGATGCTAAGCCATCACTTGAAGATTCTATTTTAAAGAATTCAGGATCTGAAGCTCTCCTCTACTGATTCAGTACTTTTGTCTGAAGATGGTAACAACGCTGTTACCGAAACGTCACACACTATTTTTTTATTTGGATTTGGTCTTATTACCTTGTGTTTATAATCTATAATCCAAATTGTGCCTTATCAATTTTATTTGACTTCAATGGACCTAAGAAGTTATTCTTCCTATGAGTGGAAGAAAATGAATTCCAAAGTGAATATCAATGTTGATGCTAAGCCATCACTTGAAGATTCTATTTTAAAGAATTCAGGATCTGAAGCTCTCCTCTACTTCATTCAGTACTTTTGTCTGAAGATGGTAACAACGCTGTTACCGAAACGTCACACACTATTTTTTTTATTTGGATTTGGTCTTATTACCTTGTGTTTATAATCTATAATCCAAATTGTGCCTTATCAATTTTATTTGACTTCAATGGACCTAAGAAGTTATTCTTCCTATGAGCGGAAGAAAATGAATTCCAAAGTGAATATCAATGTTGATGCTAAGCCATCACTTGAAGATTCTATTTTAAAGAATTCAGGATCTGAAGCTCTCCTCTACTTCATTCAGTACTTTTGTCTGAAGATGGTAACAACGCTGTTACCGAAACGTCACACACTATTTTTTTATTTGGATTTGGTCTTATTACCTTGTGTTTATAATCTATAATCCAAATTGTGCCTTATCAATTTTATTTGACTTCAATGGACCTAAGAAGTTATTCTTCCTATGAGCGGAAGAAAATGAATTCCAAAGTGAATATCAATGTTGATGCTAAGCCATCACTTGAAGATTCTATTTTAAAGAATTCAGGATCTGAAGCTCTCCTCTACTTCATTCAGTACTTTTGTCTGAAGATGGTAACAACGCTGTTACCGAAACGTCACACACTATTTTTTTATTTGGATTTGGTCTTATTACCTTGTGTTTTTAATCTATAATCTAAATTGTGCCTTATCAATGTTTGGTATAATTCAACAATTCTAAGATTTTCTTAAGAGTCAAATTGGTTTCTTTCATTTGGGTTGAATAGGTAACTGTTATGGAAGGTAATACACTACCATAGTGCTGCAAACAAGCCTTCAAACTTTGTTTAGAGGAATCAATAAAAAGTCTATGCTCGGTAGCAATGTAATTAATTTGCAGTTTTAAAAACACCTTCAATATCATTGCAGTACACTTATCCTTGTTCCTCAGAAAAAAAAATGGTGAAAAAACATTGTTCCCTCTTACGATAGACAGAGATTTTGGTTTGTGGTAACAAGAGGTTGCTTTAATCTTGATCCAAGGATTTCTGCTGCTTCTTTTGATAGCCCTAGATACCTAACTAGATCATTTAATGATGCCTGATCAAATAAATGTGGAATGCAACTTTCATTTGAAATAAATTCAGGGTCTTCTAATTGATGATCATCTGCAAATGCTGTGTGCTGATCATCCTTTTTGATATAGGATTCTTGAACTGTTTTAGGAATCGGTATGGGATTCTCGAGGTCGTGAGGAATAGGTTGCCTAGCTGATGGTATATCTGGATAAAAGTTAGTTTGCTTCTTTTTGCTATTAAGGCCTGTGATTCTGCAGACACAGAAATAACAATCATCATGGTGATTTTTTGGTTCTCGCCAAACCATTGGTACACCAAAGGGCATACCTTTTGATTTCCCTGATTTCCATTGCAAAAGCCATTGATAGCACGTTCCACACACACTATGGGGGCACCACCACTTGTCTTGATCACCTAAGGCCACACCAAAATATTCTTTTTAGCATTCTTTTATCTTCAAGGTGATACGTTTTCTCCGTTTGGGAATTGTAAATTTTCCACAAATGTAGCAGAACATTTGTGGATTAGCTTTACATTTACGCGACATTATTTATATATTAAAAAATATTTTTATGAAAATAAATATATTGTTAAACATATTCTTGATATAAAATTGCAATGGTATGCATTTCATCTAAATGATGATTAAATTTTATGCTTACAAAGACAATATCTTCAAAATATTTTGATGACATCAGCTTCTTTATAAAATAAAATATTTTCGAACATTTTTTTAAAAATTGAGCTAATTTTGAAAAATGGAGGTTATATTCATGATCTATGGGTTGGAATTTACTAGAAATAACTTTCAGATTTTGAGAAGGAAAAAGTGTGTGTACTAGAGTAATTAAAATATATTACACACAACAGCATTTTATGAAATTATTTTAAATATATACAGTAGAACCTCCCTTTAGCGGACACCTCTCTACATAGGACAGTGTTCATTTGCAAAATTATAAATTTTACTATTTAACAAATCTCCGGCAAGAGGACACCTCTCCCCAAAGGACACTTTGGCTCTGCCTAGGTGTCCTTTACAGGGAGGTTCTACTGTATTTGGTTTTCCTAGAAAAATGTCTACAAGCAGCGAACGTGTTGTGATGAAATCATCTTAATAACTTTAAATTCAACACTTTAATTTAACCTAA
Organism: Cordylochernes scorpioides; assembly: GCA_030710605.1. Lineage (NCBI taxonomy): Eukaryota > Metazoa > Arthropoda > Arachnida > Pseudoscorpiones > Chernetidae > Cordylochernes > Cordylochernes scorpioides. Next base: position 12,320,814 of record CP092873.1, on the reverse strand, counting down.
AGCTCTGATCCCTTGGGGTGTTGAATTAAAGAGGTTAGAATGTATGTAAAATCAATAAATAATACATTGGGAAAGCATCTGTTGTTTGGAGGTGTCTGCTAGCAAGAACGAATTTTCAATCGGAGGGTGATTTTGGCGATAAAAACTGTCCAGAAATTGCCCTACCCTCTCTCCAAATTAAGCCACCATATATTTCAACAGTTTGTCAACCCACTCCAATACTGACTTGGGATGTTGAAGAGGTTTGAGTATATACATTTGTTGACTAATACTGGTTTTGGGGGTGGGGGTTTGTGAACTACTTGTACTGTAAGTACCACATGTCTACATATGGAAATATGTTCATTGTACATAATATGATGCATATATATATAATTATCTTTTTTAAATAGTGCAGACTGTGCACTTTTGCATGTATTGAAAAGATGTCAATAAAATTATTTTAATTGTCAATTGTCTATATATGGAAAGCAGTTTGACCTTGCACTTTCAAGGTACCAGAGCCCCATTTGGTTATTTGCACTTGCTTATGGGATTAATATATTGCACGAATCTGCACTATTTGAGCATTTTTTAATAAAAAAAATAACACCAACTGATGATTAGGTACAATTTGTTTTATAGATTAAAAACACAAAGTAATAAGACTAAATACAAATCAATAGTGTGTGACATTTTGGTAACAACGCCGTTACCAAAATGTCGCACACTATTGGTTTATTTGTATTTGGTCTTATTACCTTGTAAGGTGGGTTGAGGCTGTATTCTGGAAGACTGCTGTGGTTGCAGGGGGCTGGGGCCCTACAACCGACATCTGGCCCTCTTCAGGATCCTGTGCCACCTGAGGTTCGCCCATGTCAGAATGGAGGTGCTGCAGGCCACCCAGCATCCGGAGGATGGCACAGTGCAAATCCGATGGAGGATTGTGGGAATTCCTAGAATCCGAGCCTTCTTCTTCTGGAGGTTCTGGGTGGAGGGGAAGAAATTGTCTGACAAGCAAACTGAGTGAGTACAACTGTGCCTCTATTAATTCAAGTGATTTTGTGTGTTTGATATTGTTGACATGAGAAATCTATATGTACTGTTGACCCCACACAATCAGGAGTGAAAATCCTGACTGCCCCAAATGAGCACTTCAGGTGGATTAATTATCAACTAATGATTTAGGTTTGTCAGCCACATCACTTTCTTGATAAATAAAGCCAGCCACATAAGCACTTGGTGCAGGCTGGGCTTCACCAAGTTGGTCAAAAAGGTTTCCTGAAAAATCAAGAAATTTGAGTTTGCTGATACAGTAGAACCTCCATGAGTGGATACCCCAGCTAGGCAACTTAATACAAAAGACAGTTTCGATCACCAAAATTACCAATTAGATCATCTCCAATACCTCTCAAAGGACACTGGCTATACAACAAGGTGTCCTCTCTAGTAAACTATATGAAAAAGAGAGCCAGTAGCAGTATTGCTGCCTAAACTAGATTTTGATGGTTATAATACCTCTAATTTATTTTGCCATGTTTTCATCACCATTTGTGATATGGAGGTCAGCCATCATGGAATTCTATTACACCTTGCTCTAAACAATTCATATCTTTTAATTCCAGACCAGATTACCGAACAAATCCATCCATTCTCCAGATCACCTTACTAAGATAACTTTCCCTGATGTAAATTAAGGGATTCAAACCAAATTCTCAAGTTTGTGACCAATGTTTGCTTTTCTAGATGAGCTGCCAACCAAGACTATAGAGAGACTCATTCTGCCCTTAGCTTGAAATCAGTTCTCCTAGATGAACTGACAATTCTGAACTCCAGCTTTTAAGAGCCAAATTTTCACCTTGTATCAACCTTGGGTTGTTAATGGTGTCACCCACCACACCGCTATTGGTCAGTTTATTTGAGAGATACTTGCTTATATCACAGCTATAACACCCCTGCACTGCCCCAGATTTGCTGAATGCCACCCATCAAATATCTCCCAACTGTGACCACTTCGGTCAATATAATTCATTATCCTACCAACAACAGAGATTTTGGATGGGGTTCTCCAGCCTCACTGTATTGTTGTCCATCAAGTTGAGGACTAATGGACAATATTGGCTATATGGACAAATATTTGATCTGACCATCATTCACAGTAGTGTGACACAGTAGCTTCCTTGACCAGCCAGCTGCTCATTGGAGGTCTTCCTTCAATTTTTCCCAACATCAATATCTTTTTTAAAAGCTTTTATTTAACTTGCTTCCCTGTCTGTCTATCTGTCCACAAATCTTGTAATCGATTTTTAGTATACTTCTAGAGCATGTAGGAACCTGAAATTTGGTACACTTTTCGGAACCCTATGACAATGCAAGTTGACAAATTTCCAAATTGCCTTTTAAATTTTGTAAATTAATTTTAATATACTTCCAGATCACATAGAATGAAATATTTTAAACTTTTGTATGAAACTTTGAACACTCACTCAGTCCAATGAACAATGCAAGTGTACACATTTTCAGACTTCTGGGTGGTCGGAATGCCCAGGAATGAGCAAATTTCTATAATTCTTTTTAAGAGTCTTATGTTACGCCCCTTACAAGGATTTGGCCAATCCGCCGCGAGCAGGCTTCCTTTTATTTAAGGCTTAATCCCCAGTGAACTTTTGATTCTAAGTTTTGTAAATTCATGACTAAAAACTAACTAAATAATTAATAAGTAAAAATACATTAAAAAAAAAAAGCTTTTATTTAAATTCACTAAAAAAGAAAAAATATTTTATCTTCTGTCATTGAGCAATTAGATGTATCTGAGTGAAAGTAAAAGAGACAGGGGACGATCATCATGAATTTCGAACCTAATGTGGTTTATTGTGTAGTAGCTGATTATCGATTTTTATAAGTGTTTGTTATATTTTTACCTCTTCTCTAAATATGATTGTCCCCTACCGCTTTTATTTTCACTCAGATACATTTAATTGCTCAATGACAGAAGATAATATATTTTATTTTTTCTTTTTAGTTCATTTAAATAAAAGCTTTTTTTTTAAATTGTATTTTTATTTATTAATTATTAAAAGCTTTCATTTAACTTGCTTCCCTGTCTGTCCGTCCGTCTGTCTTTCTGTCCACAAAATCTTGTAATCAATTTTTAATATACTTCTAGAGAGGAATCTGAAATTTGGTACACTTTTCAGAACCTGATGACAATGCAAGTTGACAAATTTTCTGGGTTGTCAGTAGGGCCTCCAATCCCGGTACATATTTTCAATCCCGGGATTCGGGATTGCTTTTTTTCTCAATCCCGGGATCCAGGGATTGAAAAACATTTTCGTCTTTCTACGCCAAGAGGTATATCGTTTCGTTCGTTATATTTTTTATTTTTTCTTTTATATAGTGCCAATGACGTGGCACTTACTTCGATGAAAACAACCTGAAAGCCATATATTTTGCTCCTGCTTATGAACTAAATCATTGCTTTTGGGTTACAGTTTGAAATTATCTGTCAATTACTGTACACACATCTGGAAAAAAATTACTGTTCTTGGAACTCTTAGACCACATCTCTTAATGCAGTGTTGGGCAGTAATCCATTCAAAGTAATACATTACCTTGTAATTACGATTACTTTGCAAAAAAAAAATAATTGCATTAGAATGTAAACATAATTACTCGTAATTCTATATATAATGATAGCAATTGTGATTAAAATTACTTGTAATTGTAATTATAGAAAATGTAATCATGATTATTTGCAATTGTGATTATAGAAAACTAGACAGGTGACCCGGGCTTCGCCCTGGGATTGACCCGTGTGCATATCTACCCGAGTGATATATATTTAGATAAGATTTTTTAAAATAATTGTTTGTTATTAGCATTATCTATTTGTTTGCATCAGCATAATTTAATATAATCTTTGATAGAGGGTGCTGCTCAACACAGTTTAAATAAAGTTTTCTTATATCTGCCACTTTTTCTTAATATTTGTAATTTTAAAGAATCAATTCGAAAATCAAAACATTTATTCAGATCGAAGGTTCAAATTTTTGCTAAATAAATTTGAAACTATTTAAAATTTGTAAAATAATAATTAATTAATTAATTAATTTTAAACTAATAATTTACTTAACACTATCAACATTTATCAATAGTATGACATAACCTATAAACTCAGTTTCTCAACTTTTGTGTCAATCTAACAATTAACACTTTTAAGACCAAGGGCTTGGTTACTAATTACGCTCGTGGGACCGGACAAAAACGAGACATTTTTAAAAAATTGTATCTGAAATTATATGATATATATATTCATAAATTTTTAAATATGTGCTAATAAAACATTATAAAATATAATGACACTGATTAAAAAATTAACAAAAAACATTTATTTTATAAAAGTTGGTATTTATTATTTTTTAAATAATAGAAAGAACTTAATTCACGCCATAAACTATAAAAAATACAAAATCAGGTTATAATGAATTTACAAACATAAAAATAAAATGATTATGCCCAATATTCAGTTATTGTGTGGTACTTTTCAAAGCAGTTATCAATACAAAGTGATATGCCACATTGTTTGCACATATAGCGCGTGTCTCGAAGACAGGCACTTCCGCTGGTTGAGAGTCTTCCTGTGTCTGCACAAACTTTACACTTTCTTTGACCTATTTTTCCATTTTCGAGGACAATTTTAGTTGGAAAATGTCTTCCACTAAGGCGTGAAACATTACATGCAACTTGTGCTCCCTGTTCAGAAAGTTCTATACTAATTTCTTTGAGAAGTGCTTCACCAATGGCCAAGTAGAAGTCTCTCAAATTCATTTTCTTTCCTGGATTTGATTTATTGTAAATGATGTTACTATTTACAAAGCAGAGTCCAAAGAGATGAAAAAATATTTTTTTCCACCATTTCATTGTTTTTCTGGAAAATGAATAATAGGAAAGCATTTGATTACTTCGATCAACTCCTACTTTTCCCTTGTTGTAATCAATGACTACATCTGGTTTCATCATTTCTTTATTTCCCTTGCATTTTGCTGGTAGCATTTTTCCTTCATGAAAGGATGAAAGAGTATATACATCTCTAACATCTTTCCATTTTATGGCCAGAAGATGGTCTTTTCTCATCATGATGGCTTCTCCTCTCTGAAGCTTTTTGGAGAATGCCATTTTAGGCATGCCTTTTCTAGTAGGCATGACAGTCCCAACTGCCATAATTTTTTTTCCCCAAAGTTTATCAAATACTTCAGGAGAAGAAAACCATCTATCCATATAAATCACATATCCTTGTTGTTGAAACCGAGATGATAATCTATCTACAATGCTCAGGACTGAATTGTGGTCTTCAGGTTTGCTTTCATCTTTTCCTGTATATATGTCCAAATTATAAACATATCCTGAAACGGCTTCGCATATCTGGAATATTTTTATACCATACCTATGTGGTTTTCCTTTCATATATACACGAAATGTAACCCTTCCTCTAAAAGGGCACATGGCCTCATCAATTGTTAGGTTTTGCTCAGGGGTGTGGGCATTTCCAAATGCATAAATCAGAGAGTTCAAAAATGGTCTAATTTTATGTAATCTGTCATAATTTGGCTTGCCATATGGAATATATTTAGAATTATCGTTCAAATGAAGCATAGATAATATTCTCATAAAAAGAGATCGAGGCATTTTGATTGATTGGCAAAATGTATTTTTCAAAAAATTATTTGTGGACCAATAGTCCTTTAGTTTTGGTTTTTTTTACCAAAGACATGTGGATAATGACACAGAAAAATAACTTGAGCTGCACTAATGTAATACCTTTCCATTGGCTAAGAATGCCATGGGGTTGGAGAGGTCCTTTTTTTGACTCGCGATCGATAATGCTTCTAGCATATCGATTAGTTTCTGTCTTTATATTTTTGAAGGTTTCATCTGTAAAAAATAATTTGAAAGCTTCAAAAGGAGTAGATACAGGAGAAGCTAAATTTACACCAGGCTGTGCCGTAAATGGGGGAAGATTTACAGCTTGCCCTCCCGTTGTATCAGCCAGGCGCCAGCCAGGATCTTGGCCGCTAATTTGACCCCCTACTTTTGTCGCTGAATTATTTTTCTTAGTTGTACCACTACTTTGCCTTGGTTTTTTAGCTTGAGGAGGATCAATATCAATTTCATTATCACTATAAATAATAGTTTCATCATCTGAACTTTGACAGTCTTCAAATTTATAATCTGGGTCTTTTTCCTCATCATCTATTTCAGATCCCGAGTCAAAAACGTATTCTAAGATATCATCCTCAATATTAGAATCAAAAGATGTGGAAATACCTTTTGAAGTACTCGGATGCTCAAGATGATTCATTATTTATATTATTTAGAGCGACCAAAGTTAGAAAAATAGCGTGATAAGTTAGCAAGAAATAGAGAAAAAAAGAAAAATGTAAACAAGTGACTCAATCAGACCGAGTTGCCATTAGTTTCCCTTTACACCGGAAGAAGGGTCAAGACGCCATCTATTGCATCTCAAATGAACTAATAAACATCAAGGGCTATATTTCCTCAAAGATTCCCGGACGTCGGCCGTTATTTATTTCCCCATGCATTTTAGAAGTATGAGGACGTACCGGTACGTCCTTGGTCCTTTAGTTTCGAAGCCCTAGGACGTACATGTACGTCCTTGGCCACGAAAGTGTTAATCAATCAATCATAGTTTACGATAATGAAATATCAGTGTACAATTATTTACCTTTATTGTTGTAGTTGTTGTAAATGACGAATCTAAGCACTCCACATTTTCACTACAGACACAGCTGACGATACTTTAACCACACGTGTGAACTTGTATTATGACGCTTTCTTGTTTTTCCAACGCCAAGAACGTTCGAGAAAGACAAAGACAGAGACAAGCATGCGCCGATTCAATGCGCCTAATTCTCTAGCGCTGCGCGCGCAGCACTCTCGTTCGGTGACTCATCGTAACGTTACCGGGCGTTACACTTTTTCATAAGTGACTCCCAGCCGCAACCTAATTTAAGACGTTGTCACGTCAAAAAAGGAAACTAGGCAGTTAAAATTAATTGGTTGAATTTATTAAGAGAATGGATTGGTCAATATCCTGGAATAATTATGATTTATTGGTGTGCAAAGGGTTAAAAGAGGTAAAGAGGGTGGTAGAATGAAATCTGATGGTGCAACTAAATGTTGCTGATGGCAGAACGCCACCAATTGGAATAAGTATCAACATGATTCCTTTTAGGTTGGAAAATTGGCCTTTTTGTGAAATAATAAGAAAAGCAATATGATCCATACCATGAGATGTTAAATACCTATTGTATTTCTTTATTATGATTCATGATAAGGCACAATTTGAATTATAGATTAGAAACACAAGATAATATGGCCAAATCTAAATAAATAAATAGTGTGTGATGCTTCAGTAACAGTGCTGTTACCGAAGCATTACACACAATTTTTTTTATTTGGATTTGTGGTCTTACTACCTTGTGTTATTAATTCAATTCTATTCAGCCAGGGGCTAGGTACCATCTCTGGTATAAAGTGAGTGTATAAAGTGGAGCTTGTGTACAGGTGGATTGATGGCTACTCAGACCTCTACGTAAAGGAGGACGGGCTGATCCACCGCCACGTCTGTGACCGGGTAATGCTATATAAGATCCATCATCACCACAACAACAACAACATCTTGGAGAAGTTGCTCTGGCGCAGAAAGACTCTGAGACATATATAGCCGATCTGGTGCTTGTTGTTTGTATATATGGCTTGTTGCTGGTGTGGTGCCGCTTTATGATTGTTGTTTTAAGACACTGTTTTTTGGTTAAGTTTTTTTTTCTGTTTATGGGTTGCTCAAAGATTAAGAAAATATATTTGACAAATAAACCTTTTTTTTTCCTTTTATAAATTCATTTTTTTTTTTTAAATATAGATTTTTAAAATTTTTGAATATACATTAGTTTTCAATTAATGCTTTATAAATATAAAATACTTATATATTTTGATGTTGCTTGTGGAATGCCCTGGTAATGCGGCAGTTCTCTTTCAATACCAATTTATTCCATGTTATACAAGGTGCGTTCATTAATTTCCAGGACTGCTCTGTATCTTTGAAAAAATAAAACAAATAAAAAAACTAATTCAATATTTTTCAAAATATGCCCCTCCTTCCTCAATACACCCGTTCCATCTTTTTTTACAATTGTCGAAGCAGGAGATAAAATCACTTTTTGAAAGGTTCCTCAAGGTTGCCTTCGATTCAGCTTGTATCATATCAACGTTGTCAAATTTCCGTCCGGATAGAGGAAAAAGTCATTGGGGGCTAAGTCGGGGGAATAGGGTGGATGAGGGATCTGTATGGTTGAATGCTTGGCCAAAAACTGCAAAACAACATGGGCTGTGTGCGGCCGCGCATTACCGACGTGAAGTATCCAGTCATTCATTGTTTTGCCATCTTTCAGGTCTTTTAAGGCGCACTGCCTCCCTTAAGCACCTCATTATCCCCAAATAAACAGATAGTCCAGTCACTGAAGATAATTCTTCTGTTAGATTTAATTAACTCCTTTATTTTGAGCTTGTTTTCCTCGCAACGAAATGATCTTGGACGCCCAGTATGCTGATCATCGTTTACCTTTTCCCGACCTTTTTGGAAGCGTTAAAATCATTCAAAAGTTCTTGAACGGGATAAAGCTGCATCGCCAAAAGCTTCTTTAATCAATTAATACGTCTCAGTAGCACTTTTTTTCAATTTAAAACAAAACTTAATGCAGATTCTCTGCTCTTCGAAAATGGCCATTTTAAAATTAGAAATGCGAACCTTACAAGGAAGTTGTTTTGTTCTATTTTTAGATCGGTGCGTGCGCCACGAGACTCGTGATTTCAGTCAGGTGTGGTCGAATGTCCAATATTCAACTCTGTAAAAAATATTTTCTCTAGCTTTTTTATTTATTTTATTTTTTAACCAGTCCTGGAAATTAATGAATGCACCTTGTATGTTGTAATGATGAATACAATGTTACAATCAAATATAGTGTCGCTATATCCCTCCCTACCTAATCAACACACAGTGTAATTACTCTTACTCAACAAAAAAGAGTGAAGGAATCTAGAGTCAAAACTCTACTTAAGACCAAGCCTGAGGGCCAGAAATGTTGAATCAACTGTCTTATAAATAATTGGAGTCCACAAAAAAAAAAAGAGACCAAACCAGGGTGAACACTGTATGATAATATTTCAACATCTTTTAAAGCCTAGCAAAAATTAGGTGTTAGCTAGAATTGCTGTCCACAAAAAAAGAGACCGAAACAGGGTGGACACTGTATGATAGTATATCTTCATCTTTTGAAGCCTAGCTAGAATTAGGTGTTAGCTAGAATTGCTGTCCACAAAAAAAGAGACCGAACCAGGGTGGACACTGTATGATAGTATATTTTCATTTTTTAAAGCCTAGCAAGAATTAGGTGTTAGCTAGAATGGCTCTCCACAAAAAAAGAGACCGAACCAGGGTGAACACTGTATGATAGTATATTTTCATTTTTTAAAGCCTAGCAAGAATTAGGTGTTAGCTAGAATGGCTCTCCACAAAAAAAGAGACCGAACCAGGGTGAACACTGTATGATAATATTTCAACATCTTTTAAAGCCTAGCAAGAATTAGGTGTTAGCTAGAATTGCTGTCCACAAAAAAAGAGACCGAACCAGGGTGGACACTGTATGATATATCTTCATCTTTTGAAGCCTAGCTAGAATTAGGTGTTAGCTTGAATTGTTGTACGCAAAAAAAAAAAAAGAGACCAAAACAGGGTGAACACTGTATCATAGTATATCTTCATCTTTTAAAGCCTAGCTAGAATTAGGTGTTAGCTAGAATTGCTCTCCACAAAAAAGAGACCGAACCAGGATGAACACTGTATGATAATATTTCAACATCTTTTAAAGCCTAGCAAGAATTAGGTGTTAGCTAGAATGGCTCTCCACAAAAAAGAGACCGAACCAGGGTGAACACTGTATGATAGTATATTTCCATCTTTTAAAGCCTAGCAAGAATTAGGTGTTAGTTAGAATTGCTGGACACAAAAAAAGAGACTGAACCAGGGTGAACACTGTATGATAGTATATTTCCATCTTTTGAAGCCTAGCTAGAATTAGGTGTTAGCTAGAATTACTGGTCACAAAAAAAAGAGACCGAACCAGGGTGAACACTGTATGATAGTATATTTTTTAAAGCCTAGCTAGAATTAGGGGTTAGCTACATTTGCTGTCCACAAAAATAGAGACCAAACCAGGGTGTACACTGTATGATAGTATATTTCTATCTTTTAAAGCTTAGTTAGAATTAGGTGTTAGCTAGAATTGCTGGACACAAAAAAAAAAGAGACCGAACCAGGGTGAACACTGAATGATAGTATATTTCCATCTTTTAGTGATTTTTGAAAATTGGCAGGTCTCCAAGCCAAGGGCGAAGCTTGCATTTGCCACAAACCGGGAGAAAATATTTTGAGTTTTCAGGATTTTATGAGCAAAGTGTCGAAAATTTTTGATCAGAGTAGTATATCAACATCTTTTAAAGCCTTGTTAGAATCAGGTGTTAGCTAGAATTGGTGTCCACAAAAAAAGGGACCAAACCAGGGTGATCACTGTATGATAGCATATCCCTATGTGTGTTGATAACAATATTTAACTTAAATAATAAATGGTAACAAGATGGTAATAAATATATTAGTTTTATATAACTTTACAATATGTAAATATGCACTTCTTAATGGCATAATTTTCGCTTTACAGCACTCCGATTGGGATCAACAATGAGCCCACAAGCTTGTTCAACGATGAGGCAGCAAGCTTGTGCAACTATGTGGTTGCAAGTTTGTAGTGACAGCAAGCTTTTGGTTGCAGCAAGCCTTATATAACAAGAGTTATATATGAAGTGTGGTCCTCGGAGGAGTATACTTTTCTAACAAGAGTTATAAAATGTGGCACTCTCGGATGACTGTACTTATCTAACAGGGTTATAAAATGTGGCACTTGTAGGAGTGTACTTATCTAACAAGGGGTATATATAAAGAGTGTCTCTCGGGGGAGTATACTTATCTAACAAGAGTTATATATAAAGTGTGTCGGAGGAGTATACTTATCTAACAAGAATTGTGCATAAAGTGTCTTTCGGAGGAGTATACTTATCTAACAAGAGTTATATATAAAGTGTTTTTCGGAGGAGTATACTTATCTAACAAGAGTTATATATAAAGTGTCTTTCGGAGGAGTATACTTATCTAACAAGAGTTATATATAAAGTGTCTTTCGGAGGAGTATACTTATCTAACAAGAGTTATATATAAAGTGTTTTTCGGAGGAGTATACTTATCTAACAAGAGTTATATATAAAGTGTCTTTCGGAGGAGTATACTTATCTAACAAGAGTTATATATAAAGTGTCTTTCGGAGGAGTATACTTATCTAACAAGAGTTATATATAAAGTGTCTTTCGGAGGAATGTACTTATATAACAAGAGTTATAAAGTGTGTCTCTCAGAGAAGTATACTTATCTAACAAGAGTTATAAAATGTGTCATTCGGAGGAGTGTACTTATCTAACAAGGGTTATATATAAAGTATATGTTAAGTATTATATTGTAAAACGTCCCGCTCCAAACTTTGTGTCAGAGAAGCAATATTTTTATAAAGAGATGATCTGGCTTTGTGTCTTCTGCTCGAATGAATGTTTTTATGTTAGAATTTTGTTCCTGCACACTAAAAATGAACTAGCTTCACCCGTGGTCTCAGCTTTTTGGAATTTTTCCCGATATAATTTTGTATCTGATAATCAAACATGATACAGCAATATTGTCATCATCATGTTCTGACTAAAAAAACAACTATTTTTGCCCAGAACCTGTCAATTTTATTTTTTAATCTGATATTTTTAAAATCCGATAAATATCTTTTCCATATTTTTGTCTATGTCCTGTCAAAACACGTTTTACATGTACATTAGGTCAGCTGATATTACCTCCCATATTCACTGCTAGAGGCGCTGCTTGCAAGCGAAAAGGCAAATTTGCAACGCAATTTGCAAATAACTCCTAGAATATTTGGGATAGAGACCTGAAATTTTCACTATAAGTTTTTCCAGATTCTACTCTATATACTGTTAAAATTTCAGTCAGATTAGTTACGTATTGTGGACGTGTATAGCCGACATAGATACACACATACATACATACATTGACCGTGCGGCCACGCGTCGCACGAGCTCCGCATCTTTCGCCTCTCATTCTACTGACTACCCCCTCTGCTTAACTTCAACCATACCATCTGAATCGCCATAAGAAGGCCTTCATTTTAAATCATATTTCAAGATTTTTCATCAAGTTTGAATTTTTTCCTAAATTTAATTTTCATAGAATTGTAATTCTACAAGTTGTAGATTTATGACATCACCATGGCAACAGCCGGGCCGGCTGTTGCGTCATCTTCTACGTCATCCCCATCTCATCTACCATTGGCTGAAGATAGCGTCTCATCTCAAAAGAAAACTTTTTCATCTATAGCTTTACCGAATTTGCATAATGAGCAACTCAGACAGAACAATGAATTTAAATATCAATCAAATAATGGACAAAACAATTCGCAAAAAAAACAAACAAATTAAAAACAAATGAATTCGAGAAAATTAATGAAAGCAGAGCTGATACATACAAAAATAGAAGCCGTTCGACGTTTTCTGCAATACAATTCTCAATAATGGAGAAATACAGCGCAGATACATACCTAACTGCAATAGCTGAGGTCATTGGTTCCAAAAATATCCACGCAGCAGGGCGCATGAACCGACTTGCAATTGTTTCAACAGACAGTGAGGAAACTGCAAAGAAACTGATTGAAAATGGATTTAAAATTTTTGGAGAAGAAACTATTTACCCTGACTTTGCCTTCAATGCCCCGCAAAAATTCATCATCTCAAATATAGCTTCATGTATTCCAGACGAAGTTGTCAAGAACTACCTAGAACCTTTTGGCCAAACTATCAGTATCAGGCCTATCCCTTTCCCAACTTCTAACCCCGAGCTTAAACATCTCGCAACTTTAAGAAGAGAAATTATAATTAAAACGAAAAACAATAGGAACCTTCCATCCAGTCTGGTGATAAAATACCAAGGAATAATCTTTAATGTGTACATAAACGAGGACAGGATTTGTAATAAGTGCCGCAGACATGGACACAAGGAAGAAAGATGTGGCATAAGCTTTAAATCAAAATTAACCGTACTGAACCCCCAAGCTAACCAAGTCCAGAGCACACCTCTTAGTGCGCAAACAGAACCCACAACTGGAATCTATCAGCATCAAACCGATCTACATAGCGAGGTGAGGGACAATCAGGAAAATACCTTGATGATCCCTCCGAAGGAAGACACAGAGAAGGAACTAGAGACTCTTGAGGGCAGAAAACAGTTAATCTCAAATGACAAACCAATATACTTGGCAACCCCAAGTCAGAATACACAAGAAGAAATAATAATGGAGGCAGTGGAGACTCGATCAGATGTTAGCGGACACGATGATGAAATGCACCTGGATAAGGTCTCACTGAAGAGGAAAAACACCGAACTTGAAAAGCCAATCCAAGAATCTGAAGCGAATAAATCACAGAAAAAAATAAACAAAAAACGTTCAATGTCCCCCCAGGCAACACCAGGAGACACTTCCGTTAATGAAACAGAAATAGAGGAGACTCTGGCTCCTTATGGCCAAGTTCTGAGCATCCGCCCGCTCCTATTTCCTACCGACAATCCCTTGCTGAAACACCTCTCTTCGCTTAGAAGAGAAATTGTCTTTAAAAATAAAGGAAAAACGCCGATGCCGGCTGTGATCTCTATCACCCATATGGAGAGACACTTTAAGGTCTTCATCGGAGAGGATGTGGTGTGCACCGCGTGCAGAAGGCATGGACACACGAACACCAAATGCCGTTCGACCCGGCAATAAGAGCGAAAATCACGAGGGCCTTCGGCGAGGCCCTGAGCACCACACCGCTGCCAGAGAGCATCGAACAGGAGCCAATTGCAGAGAAACAGCCTGCCCAGGAAACGAGGGATCCTCCTGCAAAAAAAAAAGACCTCTCGCGACTACAGAAAGTGAGATTAACGGGCACAAAATAGAAGGCCAAGATAAAAGATCCAAAACGAATGATCCTCTCGAACAGCCCCGTGACTTGGTAAATCCAAAAGAAAACCTCATGCAAGTACTACAAATAGAGAATGAGACCCTCAACACAGAGCACCTCATGGCGGACTTGCCAGAAGCTGAGAAACCTCTAAACGTAGAAATAACTGAAGATAATGAGTCGTTGGCCGGTCTGTCAGACTGCTCGATAACCTCATCCCAGCATGAAAGGGAATTATACGAGTGTGACCAGAAGACAAATCCTCAGCTTGAGAAAAAGCGATCTCTACCATTTTCAAGAGAACTGGTCACGCCAGAAAAATAAAAATTAACGAGCAAATAGAAAAATATCCCGACCTCCTGCACGATGTCACCTGCCACCTGGAAGACCTTTTAGAAAAAAGAAGAACCAACATGAATATGAGAAGCGATGACAGGAAAAAACTCAACGACATTCAGAGGACGAAAATAATTTTGAGAACAATGAAGGAAGATTGAAATGCTTTTTTACCTTTTTAACTGTCTCTCTCTTTTACTTTTCTTTTTTTTATCTCTTTCTTTATACTTTCTCTTTTATCTTCTCGCTCTCGTGTTTATTGTAAATACATTCCTTTTAAAACTAACGCAAATTTTTACTCTCTTTATGCTATTATTTTACTGTTTTATCTATTTTATCTCTTTTTTTTTTATTCTTTCATTTATAGGATGTTGGACTCTTGTGAGCCTTCCTGCGACGCTGTAAATTTTGAGTTTCTAAGAATTTTATCGTTGAACGAGGGTGGGCCACATGGTCTCTCCATATCTCCCTCCTTCAATGCCTTCATCTACTGAGGGTGGGCCACATGGTCTCTCCATAACTCCCTCCTTCAATGACTTCCTCTACTGAGGGTGGACCACATGGTCTCTCCATAACTCCCTCCTTCAATGCCTTCCTCTAATGAGGGTGGGCCACGTGGTCTCTCCATAACTCCCTTCTTCAGTGATTTCCTCTACTGAGGGTGAGCCACATGGTCTCTCCATATCTCCATCCTTCAGTGACTTCCTCTACTGAGGGTAGGCCACATGGTCTCTCCATATCTCCCTACTTCAATACCTTCCTCAACTGAGGGTGGGTCACATGGTCTCTCCATATCTCCATCCTTCAGTATCTTCCTCTACTGAGTGTGGGCCACATGGTCTCTCCATAGCCCACTCCTTCAGTGACTTCCTCTACTGAGGGTAGGCCACATGGTCTCTCCATATCTACCTCCTTCATTATTTTCCTCTACGGAGGATGAGCCACATGGTCTCTTTCAGTCTTTCATCTCTTTCATCTCCCTCTTTCAGTGACCTCCTCTACTGAGGGTGAGCTACATGGTCTCTCCATATCTCTTTCCTTCAGTGACTTCCTCTACTGAGTGTGGGTCACATGGTCTCTCCATATCTCCCTCCTTCAATGACTTCTTCTATTGAGGGTGGGCCACATGGTCTCTCCATATCTCCCTCCTTTAGTGTCTTCCTCTACTGAGGATGGGCCACATGGTCTCTCCATACTTCCCGGTCCTCCGCCATCCCCTTCATCTCCTCGTAGGTGCGTCGCCCAGTCCATTGTTTTAGATTGTCTGTGTATCCCTGTCGTCTCCTTCCCCTCGATCCCTCCCCTTGGAGCTTTCCCTCCAACACTGTTAGCAATGTCTCTCCTGCTGATCCGCGCACAACATGTCTAGCAAACGTCAGTTTTCGTTGTTTAATATTCAATCCGTTTACAATCCAATACTGTTTCAGAATATTTTTCATTTTTCTTATTATATTTGAGCGTGTTGTGTTGAAAATATGTCTTTGAATGAACCCTGAACAAGGACATCTATACCGACCATATATTTGTCGGATTAAAAAATGATTAAAAAATGATTTAAAAAGTTGATACATTGTTATATAATATTATATATATATATATTATTCTGAAAGTTGACGCGTCATATGAATTGAGTGATATTTAATTGCAAAATGGAAGGAAACCAATCAAAAGGTGATTTTTCGAAATTTTGAATCAATTATATGATGCCTTTTCTCTTTAATCCTTATTATATGTTAAGAAAACTCAGTATTTCACAATAGAATTTAGCGATGTCAACGGAAAATATAAGAATTCATCTGATACGATGTTGAATACACATTTGTGTTCAGTTAAAAAGATCCACGCAAAATTTTCGCAAAACGCAAAACAGAAAGAAACTTCATAGTCACAAATTAAAAATGATAAAATAAGGATTCAAGTAGAAAATAAATATCAAGGAATCGATTTTTACCAATTCATAAATTGCAAAGATGTAGTTAATTTTAACAAATTTTTCTTAATCTATATATATAAAAATGGATGTTTGTTGGTTGGTCCGTCCGTGAGTGATAATCTTCTACATCGCTCAACCAATCGTGATGAAACTTTGGGAAGATGTTTAGTATACTACAGGGAAGGTTTCTGGCTAATTACCCTTTAGAAATAACCTTTCGTTGCATTTTTATTTACAATAAAACGTAAATTCACTCGCAATCAGCGCCCCTCCCGCGGCAGACGGGAGATGGCGGCGCACGACGATTGGCTGCCGGCGCAGCACGTGACTTCCCTGCCCCCCCCCGCCGAGTAAATGAGATCTCCCGGCTGACGGCCGAGCAGCGCCCTCTAGAACGTGACGGCGCTCCCGGTTGGACAGTTGCGCGGGGGCAGAGTGACCTCGCGGGTGCCCTCCGGGAACTACGTCCATCTTCCATATGTAATATACATTTAATCGTGTAAACCCGGGCGTTGCCCGGGTCATTCGTCTACAAATTCGCAGTAGTTTACTAATTCAAACCAAAATTTCCATACATAGGTAAAAGAATACTGGGAAGACTGACATTTATTAATTTTGTGATTATAATCAATGATTACAATAAAGGGCTATATTATCTATATATATATAAATCACTTTCAATTTTTAACGTAACGTTCCATTCTCAATCCCGTAGGGCTTTAGATCGGCTAAAACATTTTTATCTTTATACGTGAATATTAACTTTACTGTACTGAATAGTTTAGTATGATGTTAATTCAACATATTACAATTTAGCCACAGCAACGCGTGGCCGGGTACGCTAGTATTATATATGGAATGATGGCAATTTTTGCCTAATGAAGGATAACTAAAAGTGACGAATATTTTTCAATCCTAATATGACTTTAAGAATAGAGGATTTTGATAAAATATCTCTAAAGATGATTATAAAGGTATAAATTTTATTTGGGTCAAAAGCTCTTGATTGTGATAAAAAACTAAAGTAATTGAGATCTCATCCAACATAAAACAATAAATGTGGTTGAAAATATAATAAGCAAATCGTATATAATATTTCTGAATATTCTCTAATAATAAAAGTATTGTAAACTTTCCATAATAAAAAATAATCGTTCTAAAATTGAAATTACACTATAGTGTGAACAAATTATAACTTCAAAACGTTTTAATAACAATGTTCCTTATCATATAATTGCATTTAAATTAAAAATAATCTACATAAAATAACTTTTGCAGAAATAAATATTGGTGTTATATATGAGACGTACAAACACTAGATGTATACTATATTCCTAATATATATTTATAATTGTATGTAATTCTACTGTCCTCAAAGCTTATGTCCAGAGTTAATCTAAAATACCCATTCGAAGAGTCTAGCAACAGCATCACTATAAAAGGAAGATCGAAAAACGCAATATAACAGCGGTATGGAGGATTGGACTGGCGAGGCCGCTGGGAGGGTTCACTACTGATTAGCCAGGCTCTCCCATTAATTTTTCCATTGCAGTAAGGGCATTAGAAATTGTTTAATTTCAAAAAGAATCTTACACGACAAAAATAGTTTCTAATGTTCATACCTAATACTGTTGGCGTGTTATAATTGGCTAGACGTAATACTTCTAGGTCTCCGTGTTGAAGGGAATATTAGCCTGAAAACTCGAGAAATGAAAGAATTATAAAAAATAAACCAAACCCTCGATTCCATATTGATTTTGTTAAAGTGTAAAAGCAGGGTAAAATCTTTATTATACCTATTACTAGTATTTTTTATAAGGATTGAAAAGAGCTGGTTGGGGAATCTCGGAATTCTACTCTCAGAATAATCTACGGATTCTCAAAGATACAGTTCTTGGAATATCGCTGTCACTCCATTAACAAATATAAACACTATTAAAGAGAGGATTTCATACTAATTTGTACTTGAAATAAAAGTGGCCTGATGAAGTGCGACCACGCTAAAGCTTGCCTCCCAATATCTAAATTAAGAAACTCTTCAAATATTTTAAAATTTATTTGAATCAATTACACTATTAAAGATATTGTAGCGTAGATATCAAGTATTTGTATATCTTAAGATGTAAGCGTATTTATTGATGATGTCAGTACGACTAGTCGACAATTATCAACCCAACTATCTACAGCTAGAGAATATCGAGCAAGCAAGCTAGGTAACTAAATGATGATTTGGAAAATGTAAAATTTTAAATCTGTTTCAAATACTTTCGTTGAATAATTAAATTAAATATTAATTATTTCTTCGTCACAATATCATTAACATGGCGAGACTTGTGTAGCCAGGCATTATCATCCAAGAAAACAAATTGCAGAACGATGCATTACTAAATAACTTGATATTACGACCCAGAATTTTATCCCGTTTCCTGTCTGCATTCAGAATTCTTGATTATAGCAAATTAATGGGAAAATGGCTAACCAGGGTCATTTTGAAAATTTTGCTAGAAAGATGGCTTCTTGACTATTTCAATATAGACTAATTGATGTGTGGCATTATTTAGGGAAATATAAAATGCATCCTAATATATATCGGTGATGAAATATAAACTGATGAGAGAAGGTCATACACTTATACATTTATATTATTATTTTTTTCTTATCTCCACTCAATCATATTAGGGTATCAAGCTTGTAAAACGTGGTAACCATCATTATTGAGTGAAGTAGAATTATTTTGTCATTAAGACTGGTAGCACTACTCAGTAGCAGACAGACTTAGCTCCAAAAGGAATGGCTGCCTTTGACATGAGGAACAGACGCCATGTACAGCCGCTCCTAACATGGAGTACAAACGCTGCTCATCCTGTATCCCTGGATTAGGAGACCTTACAGGGCACTATCAGCCATGCCAGCTGAGCCCAAGTTTTTTAGTGAGCTTGTTACTGCTCCTTCTCCTTTTGATTCTTCCGGACTTGGGACCGGCAAAGTCAGAGTTGGGCACTTCTATATAATAGAGAAAGATCAATGTTATTTTACAATGGAATTAACCAGAATTTGTGATGTAGATTGTGACCCCATTGATGATGGAAGAGCCCCATATCGCGTGAGTAGAAAATAAACAATTGAATGTTTATAATTGAAATATCTTTTTTAAAATTCTTTAATATTGTTTGCTCAGTTCACATTTGATTTTATGTATATTATAATATAACATGAGGTAGCCAAAAGCCTTCCATGTGCACTAGGTGCAAAAGCGAAGAGACCACTCCCCAACATATACTAAATATTATTGGAAAGG
Source organism: Cordylochernes scorpioides (assembly GCA_030710605.1). Lineage (NCBI taxonomy): Eukaryota > Metazoa > Arthropoda > Arachnida > Pseudoscorpiones > Chernetidae > Cordylochernes > Cordylochernes scorpioides. Next base: position 12,301,096 of record CP092873.1, on the reverse strand, counting down.
ACAAAGGATCCCTGTACAGAGAGAACCAAGAAGAGTTTCTTGTCTAATTTAGACTAATAAAAGAATATGAAAAAAATAATATAACATTTTTAATTCGTATAGTTAATATTATCAAGATAATTGCATTTAAGGTAATATTCCATCATATTTATTAATGTGGTATAATAATAAGGTGGGAAAAGAGAAATAAGGACACCACAAGTTTGGAAGAGGAATCCCAGACAACCAGAGAGAGAGACGGACCCGGCAACAGCCAGGCGGCCGTTCGTTTCGAACACAATCCCCAACTGTCTTCAAAGTCCCGAGGTGTTAAGTGACGGACCCCAGGAGCCCCTTTGAATGTCACTGATGTCTAAAGTGACCGGTCCTTACCCGCCTGTCTCTCTCTGGGTTTACTGTAGGCTTGCTTTATTATTCCTGGAGGAGTATATATTATGACATATATATGTTATAAAATATCAAAAAATCTCTTTCGCAATAACTTACTTTATTAAAAAACAACGAGAACTCGAAAGCTCGCGCTGTTTTTTAATAAAGTAACTTATTGCGAAAGATATTTTTTGATATTTTATAATAGTAAATCGCAATTTTCCTATATTTGAATATGTATATATGTAAGAAATAAATTATTATACGTATTATAACCCTTTCAGTCCATATCTTGAATATAGAAGTTGCCTAAACGCTATTCATAGTTTGTTAAACTAAAATATATTTCGGATAGGAATTGTTATTATTTTATCTAACATTCAGGGGCTCGGGGGAAAGATATTGAGATATTTGATAGGATGGTTAAAATATAAAGAATGTTTTGTCTTTGCCTACTTGATCATAGTCTTCTCTAGTTGCCTTGCCATCTTGAATACCTCTGTATCAAAATTGGTCTTGATTATCTTTAATTTAGAGTTTGCTTGGCCGGCATTCATAGTTCATTAAAATAAGAGACACTTCGGCTAGATATTGTTTTTATTTTCTCATACATTCAGGATCGTAGGAATGCTATTGAGATATTTGATAAAAAACATTTACTGAGATTAGTGTTGGTGTGGCTTGTGGAAAGGCTGATGATAAAATTATAATTATTTTTATAAAATAAATTTATTTATTTAAAGCCTCGAAATATATAGAGAGGAAAGAAGTAACGGCCGTTGGAAGCAAGCCTTGTTGTTCGAACAGCGCGCGTGTTAAGAGTCCTGGATGCCGGCCGCGCATGCGTAGTAAGGTGTCATCCCAGCTCGCGCTTGCTGAGGCGTAGTGAGGCCGTCACACTACTGCCCGTATGTGCATTGAAACATTGTCCCAGTTCGCGCTCGATGAAGCAAAGTTTGGTCGCCACAAATATATATAGACAGAATTGTATATTACAGAATTAGAATTTTAAAAAGCTCTCTGGTGCATTAAATTAGTGAAATCGTTGTGAGGTTTTACCACTGAAAAGCCAACTCCTTCCAATATTTTTCATCACAGTAAGCAAAGTATAAAGTTTGTCATTTATGTCAAAAGAAAATACCTAATAGTGTCATTTCTTTTATTTGCATTTGAAATTAAAAATTCAATGAATTGATTTATTAATTATACAGTGGCCTGCAACAAAAATTTGTTCAAGAACCAATAGACGATTCAAATTAATTAATTAATTAATATAAATCAATAACGCGTCATCTATATATAAAAAATGAAAGGATTTAAGCCCAAATGTTTATTTTATACATAATACAAACTTCTACTGTCCTCACTGCGATGAAAAATATATTGGGAGGGCTTGGTTCATCAGTGGTGAACCCTCCCAGCGGTTTAACCAATTTAATCTCTAGACTGCTTCTCAGAGCTCTAATACTGTATTGGATGATTCTGCTTTTATATGCTACCCTGAAGGGTGGAATCTTAGAAATGGTTTTCAAAAACCTATGGACACAAACTTATAGGAGAGTAGAATTACATATAATTTAATGTATCTTTTCTCCAAAAGGGGGTTCATGGCTGCATGCTATTGGCAAAATACATATGTATAAAATAAGAAAAAATAAATTTCTATATCTCAGCAATATTATCTAACATATGTACACCGCTCATATATATATGAAAATAAATTATAGAAATTCTAAAAAGTGCAAAGATATTTGAAAACCAGTTTTATATAATACATTTTACTGATATTATAAAGAAGTAATAATGATTTTTATATAGAACCAATTAATTTTACTATTATTGATTTTAAAAGATTTTATGAGAATTCGAAACTACAAGATATGTCCCATAAGTTCCCAGACTGGGTCCATAAAAAAAAAAAAGGTAAGATTTATTTTTTATTTTTTTATTAAAACTTTTCAAAGTAATCCCCCCTTGCTTCAACGCACCAGCGCCATCCTTTCTCCCAATTGTCGAAACAGTTTTTATAAGCCTCTTTTGGAATGCTCTTCAATGCCAGCAGCGATTTTTCTATTATGTCTTCCCTGGTGTCAAAATGTCTTCCTTTTAGAACTGCTTTGAGTTTGGGGAACAGGAAAAAGTAATTTGGTGCGATGTCTGGGGAATAGGGTGGTTGAGGTAGGATTTCTGTCCCGATTTTCGCCAAAAAACTCGTCACCAAGTGCGCTGTGTGAGGGCGGGCATAGTCATGGTGTAGGATCCAGTCACCATTAGTCCATTTTTCTGGCCTTTTTTTTCGAATCGCTTCCCTTAGACGGCGAAGAATGCTCAAATACATTTCCTTAATAACTGTTTGGCCTGCAGGAAGATACTCGTGATGAACAATGCCCTTGTTATCCAAAAAAGCGACCAGCAACACCTTGTTTCTGGATTTCAATATCCTGGATTTTTTGGGTCTAGGCTCACCCTGACCTCTCCACTCGGTAGATTGACTCTTGGTTTCAGGGTCATAGCCATACACCCATGTCTCGTCGCCTGTGATTATCTTGTCTTTCCATTCCGGATCCGTTATTGTCATTTCCAACATGTCTCACAGGTTGCAAGCCGACACAGTTTTTGCTCATTAGTGAGGAATCTTGGGATGAATTTTTCAGGAGTCTTTTTGAGTCTCAAATCTTCGGTTACGATCCTTCCAATCGTTGTTTTAGAGATACCTGTGTCTTGCTCTAGCTCCAGCAAAGTGGTTCGAGGATTTTCTTTTATCAAATCGGTGATTTTTTGCACATTTTCATCAGTCCTTTGAAATGTTGGGCGTCCTTGACGAGAATCATCTTCAATGGAAATTCTGCCAGCTTTAAATCTAGAATGCCATTCAAAAACAGTTGTTCTCTTTGGGGCGTTATTGGGGAATGCTTTATTAAGCATTTCAAAAGTTTCGGTTGCTGATATTTGAAGTTTCACACAAAATTCTTTGCAAATCCTCTGCTTCAATTTTTGTTCCATCGTAAAATCGCCGCAGCGCAAGGTGTAACCTTTAAATAAATTAGAATAACTTTGGCGCACACGCACGTACCACCTCGATATTAGTACCACCGTGTTTCTAGATATTTTTTCTATAATAAACTGTCAAATTTATTTACATTTTTCATTTATTTATTTTTTTTATGGACCCAGTCCGGGAATTTATGGGACATACCTTGTATTATAGACACATATGATTCTTTTAAAATTAAACAATTTCTACTGTCCTTACTGCAATGGAAAATTAATGTGATGGCCTGGTTCATCAGTGGTCAACCCTCCTAGCGGTAAAATATTTTATGAGAATATTTTATGTATATTCCAATATTTTTGTATTCTATAATAATAATTTATTCCCACAGGGCAACAATATACAACCGCCGGTACCTCCAAACTCGCCATTCATAAGGCACAGGTCCAGCAAGAAAAGGTAATTACACTTCAAGTAACAGATGCAGTTTATTATAAATTATTATTTTCAGACGCCTTACCACTTCTGAGAAGAATAGTCCTGTGACCAAACGACTCAACAAAGTCAAAAAGCGCCTCAAAGAACTTAAGGCCAAATTACAATACGTAATTTTTGAAGGTAATTATATAAATTTACCTAGCAATAAATCATGTCTCTATGAAGAAATAAACATTTTAAATACTACATATGCTGTAAAAAGATTAATTGGACTAAAATAATGTAAATATGTAACATTATTTATTTGCATAATCAAAACATTCGTAAATACTGACTTTACATATTAAGTTATCCAACGATGTCTTTGAATGGTTAATCGTTAAGAGATTAGTTTAAAACTTGATTTCAAAGTGGAATATTTTATTGTTCTTTGGGTGAAATATAATCATTCCCAAATTACATTTTATTGGATAATTTTGCCAAATAAATATTTCATTAAATCCTGATAACTATCTAATACCATCATTATAATGTTAAAACAAAAAGTTAAAAAAATGATATTGTATATCTCTCTCTGTATCCCTAGTACACAAGGTATAAGAGATAATAATCATGGTGGGTAGAAGTTGGCGACTGCTTTTACTGTAAGTGCACCACATGTCTACATGTGAAAAGCAGTTTGACTTTGCATCTACATATGTACCAAAGCCCGGTTTGGTTACTTGCACTAGCTGGTGGGGTTGGACTTTTGCGAGAAACGGGGGCCATTGGAGCATTTTTTTTAATTAGAAAAAAGTGCCCAATGCGGGATTCGATCCCGGGTCGTAGCGATCGAAAACTAACGGTTTAGATCACCTTACCATAAAGAGACTAGGGTCACCTCTCCCGTCAAAATAGACGTCAAAACCAAACCCCATATATATATATATATATATATATATATAGATGGAAATTTTGCCGGGAGGAAAATGATCTAAAGAGACAAGGGTCGCCTCTCCCGTCAAAATAGACGTCTAAAACAGACGCCATCTATTGACCGTCGCCGCAACTAGCGGCCTCGGGTCGGTGACAAAGCCACAACACCAGCTTTGGCAAACTGAAAAGCGTCCACCTGGAGACCATGGTTTCGGGCTGATGGCCCTCGTCAGTCCAGGGCGGACTTTATTCCATGAGATCCACACGGGATCTAATGGAATCTTGACAATCTGCCAAAGAGGTGTTTTGCTGGCAAAGTGGCTGGGCCATATCTATGGCCAAAATATAGATGGAAATTTTGCCGGGAGGAAAATGATCTAAAGAGACAAGGGTTGCCTCTCCCGTCAAAATAGACGTCTAAAACAGACGCCATCTATTGACCGTCGCCGCATATATTAAAAATAATGAAAGCATATCCTGACCAAATAAGTACCTAATTTTGTATATGAAAATATATCGATAATTAAATCCTAATTGAAATAAAGAAATGAAATAAAGGTTTGTTATCAGGCGGAATCTGTGGACACGTCTCAAAACACAGATAGCGACGGCCAACCACCCCAGGGTGAAAGGTAAGATTCATCAGACATTTTAAAAACAAGATAACACTCACCTGTCTATTCCAGAATCTTGTTGGAAGAAGGACATTGCCTGAGCAAGAATACCATCAAGAAGTATATTCGCAATTTGTGCTGCCTTGGCTCCAAAGACGTTTCAACAAGCCCTGAAACACCAAAGCCTGAAGGTGAGAGAGTTATTATAAAAATATTTTGAGTCATTCTCAGAATGACTAATATATAATATAATAGCGGATGTACCCGGCTTCGCCCAGGTTTTTCTCGAGGGAATGTTTGTAGTCTAGTAATAAGAAAATATACTACACCTAAAAACTATCAGAGAAAAGAGAAACCACGGAAGGTGAACAGAAAAATGCTTACAATGGATGTTATGTTTACGATATCAAGTTAAATAAAAAACAAATATAAAATTTGCATATGTTGGTCACTATAAATTTGTATATTTGTTAGGCGAAATTAGAAACATGATAAAACAATTGGGTATTTAAAAACAAATGTAGAAATAAAAGTTGAAGTATAATAAACAATGTTAAAGATTAGTTTTAATTATTAATCAAGATTGTGTGTGAATATGTGAGAAAGATGTTATATCGTTGTTGTTTTCTTGGCCGACTGTTTTACATATGGTGTTATCTTAAAATTGCTTGTTTTGAATATTTTTTAGATTGAGATTATTAGCTTGTATGTAAAAAAATTAACTCTGTTGAAATTTAATTTTGTATTTATATATAAATAAAATTAACTCTGTTGATTTTTTTGTATTTAATCGATAACAGCGAAGTTACGCATGTTAATGTTAGGAAATATATTTTGATGTTAAGCAAAACCTGCTCCATCTCGTTTTACATAAATGTTGAAAATTTGGTTGAAATTGATGCATTGTAACGAAAGTTTTTAGTGATGTCCACTTATGAAATTTCCATTTTATTAATATATATATAATATTTTATAAAATGTTTATGTGAATTTAAATTTGTTGTCTTTAGATATATATGTAAATAATATTGTATATTTATATATATATATATATTAAGAAAAAGACATCTCCTTTTTCTTAATATATATATAAATAGGGGACGATCATCATTAATTTCGAACCTAATGTGATATAATATGTAGCAACTGATTAGCGATTTTTATAAGTGTTTGCTATATTTTTACCTCTTCTCTAAATATGATCGTCCCCCGCCGCTTTTATTTTCACTCAGATACATATAATTGCTCAATCACAAAAGATACAATATTTTATTTTTCCCTTTTTAGTGCAATTAAATAAAAGCTTTTTTGAAAATGTATTTTTACTTATTTATTATTAATAATAAAGAAGTGCATTGCTACCGTTTAAAATTTACACTTTATAGCCCTTTTCTATTTTAATACAATATATTACTTGCTATCAAATTGGCACTAACCTATATACAGAATATGTTGCAGGATTGCCATTCCAAAGAAACAGCACTACTGGCCTATATAATTTAGGCAATACATGCTACAACAACGCAATAATGCAATGTCTCGCGCATTCATCTCCCATCTTGGAGCCTTACCTTGTGGAATTCAAGCCGGAAGAGACCAATTCTGAAAGCATCAATGGCGACCTATTGCTGAAATCATTTGTAAAGCTTTTGAAGGCAATGTGGCAGGAAGAACGTCCAATAAGACCAATCGCCTTTCACGAACAAGTTGGGCTTATAGAATCCAAGTTCGGAGATTATTCACTCAACAAGATTCAATGGAATATCTTCAATATCTGCTCAACCAACTCCACAATGAGATCAGGCGGACTGAAGAACTCACAACAAGTGACGAAAACATTGATGGAGCCCTAAATTCCTGGATAGAATACAACAACCAAGAAAAAAGCCCAATAGTCAATATATTTGCCGGACAAATCATCAATGGAATCTGCTGCCAGTCTTGCACATATATCTCAGAGAATTTCGAGGTCTACTGGGATTTGTCACTAGCCATCCCTGAAATAACCAGCCCTTCCACCAGATATTGGAACCAGAGATTCTGAATGATTATAAATGCAACAACTGTAATGAAAGTGGAGCAATCAGAACACATTGCATATCCCAATGGCCACAAATAATGGTTATCCAACTGAAAAGATTTTGTTCTTTCCAAAAGATCAATAAGATGATCAAATTTACATTCAATTTGGATCTATCAACATTTGGACCGGCCCCAAAATACAATCTTTATGGTGTCATGAACCATTATGGAGATATGGAGTATGGACACTACATCGCAACTTGCCTGAATCCAACATCCTCAAAATGGCACAAATATGATGACCATATCGTATCAAGCATCGATTCAAACGATGTAATTACTGCCAATGCCTACATTCTCTTTTATAAGAAAATGGAATGAAATGTGGCAGCGGCCACATCAAATTTATTGAGGTAATCCTTAATTCTAAGTATTTATATATAATGTTAATATTTTAGTAAATTAAATTTATAAATTTAATTGTCATCTATCAATAATAGTAGATGATATTATTGAAAAGAAACACATTACCAGTAAATTTATTTGTTACAAGTTTTATTATCAATATTGTAACATAGAAAATTAGGAAAGACAAACTTCAAGATGACACAGCAATTTCTTTGAGGAAAGAACAAAATCAAAATTTATAAGCAATGAGGGAAGTTTCCAGAGAGAGAATAGCAAAATATAAATAATATAAATATTAAAAAAATAATCTATGTCATAATTTGTATATAATTGTATGCCCCCCAACCCACTATGCATGTACAATGTATGATTTTCAAAGATTTAATAAAGAATAAGGTAACTGGAGGAAAGAAAGTGGCAACAAGACATAGGAAGCAGGCTAAAAGCGGGCACAAGTATAAATAACTTGTACAGTCAATACTTCCTCGCCAAGCCCGGACGTATCTGGTATCCGCAGAAGTTATATTAGTATAGAGACGCCCAATATTTCCGGACAGGACCGGACGTATTTTGATAACGCGGAAGTAAATAGAGTCGAACACCCGATACTTCCTATCAGGCCGGGCATATCTTTCACCAAAGAAAGCCGCCGGTCCAATTAGGAAGGAATAACTAAATAGGTCAACCAATAGAAAAACGGGCACGTTCCATCCTTCGACCAATGGGAAGGAAGACAACTCGTGGTGTTAAATCGAAAGACAAGAATTGTCAGTTGTGATTTGTCTTCCAACAAGGTGACATCTGCTCTGGACCTCTCTCCCTCTGCTCATCCCATAGCTAAGTACAATCACCGCCATGTGATCAGATAATTAACAATCAAAATCGCTCCGCTCTTCTCAAGCTTTCTTTCCTCCAACCCAGTTGCCTTTTATTTTCAAACCCCATCACGTGTCCTGATTATTCCTAACTGTGTGCTTCACTTGCCACTCAACGACTGCGTTTCAACCAATCCTCACCATTCAAATCGAACAACAAGAAATTTCGCAACGATATTGTCACAGAACGGTTAAGTCGACAGAATTCTACAACAGTGTAATACATCAAATATTGCAGTGTAATAACTTTGGAAATATTACAATAGAGTCGACAGGATTCTACAACAGTGTAATACATCAAATATTGCAGTGTAATAACTTTGGCCATATTACAATAAGAGTCGACAGGATAAAGATATTATGGAGCTTAATCAGGATCAAGATGGAAATCAGCCCAGACGCCCGCAAATCAAACGGCAATGACAAACCCAGAGGAAAGAAGCGGCGAGACGACCAGGCGCCTTCTAGCGGCCATCATATGGCAGTTGACCGCCACCCTTCAAGGAGCAAGATCCACTCAACTACAAACGACGTTCCGTAGCGCCACCCCCGGAGCAGCCCACACCCCCCGCCGACCGAAAGGCGAGATGAGCGCGGCAGCCGACGCACGTGCCACCACCCCAGGCAAGTGTCACCGAGGCCGGACACCGACCACCGAGGAGTCATCCACCGCCATGCCGTACACCGCCCCCGAAACCAATCCGCGCGATCCGGGTCAGCACAAACGATCCCAAAACGATATTCCAGTACCGGACTTCACTTCAATTTCGCGGACGGTGCGAGCAGTCCCGAGCCAAGCCAACCATCCCAAACCAAGACGTCCCAGAGGAGACCTGTTGAACTGAGGTAGGCACCCACCCTATGGCGTCAAAAAATTGACTTTGGACTCATAGCTAATCCTACCTACCCCTTTTAACCATATCTAACCTTTGTACTCAATGAATGCACGCACGGGCTAGGCCAAACCTATCCGAAAGGACTTGCACTGCAATCAAATTTGTCACACAGGACAACCCTTGCCTGCATTCATTGACCCCACCACAATGTTTATCACTCAACCCAATTACCAGTACTATATGCCCTCAAATACAAGCCACAACGACTTCAACCATCACCATGCCCAAAAAAACGTGTCAGTACATCTCACACACTTACCACACAAAATCCATACATGACCATACCTCGTCACGCTACCAAACACGCACAACCCGCCCAACAAGCGCGACACTCGCGCCAAAAGACGACAACAACCAACAAACGCATGCACCGTCGTTAGTAACAATCATCTCGTCTACCCAAAACACTAAAAAAATGTTCACCTTAAAAGGTGCCATATACACTAACAATAGAAATTTCGATATATGACTTTAATAAATTTGTTGTTCATAGTGAGAACAGGTTAGATTTTGTACAAACAAGGACTTCGCGTGACACCTTTTCATTCACAATTTTTTTTTTTTCGATTCGTGTCACAGGTCACCCCACAAAACTCTTCATTTCAGGCCACAGACGCCTTTCACCACGCCTGTGACACGTCTCCACTCAACACGTGTTCACGTCGTAAGCCTCATTTTCACTCAATTCCACTCTAATATCACTGAATAGCATTTTTTACTAAAGTCACAACGACCATTCGATTTAATAAATGGATACAACATCCGGCTTTTCAAAATACAAATAACGTCGAACTTACACCAACTCATCTCTTCACAATGTATTGGCAGAACATAACACACGACAATACAAAAACAGGTAAAAACCTGTCCCACCTGCCGATTATCTACAAGTATCGACGAATCCAACCAACACTACGCAAAACAATTCGTACACAAAATAAGTCGCACACAAAATCAATGAGCGGACAGGAAACGTAGTTCCCCCACGTTCCATGTCCGGTTTCTAATTACCCTCCTTCGACCAGCAGCTAAATCGAGGTCAAGCTGAGAACTCCTATATGTCATCCAATTTCATTCCCTCTCTTTTGCCCGACACACCCCACTTCCGTATCTCTAATTACAATGAGAAGGACCCCTATTGAGGTCAACTGGGAACCTCTCTATGCCACCGATTTTGGATTCCAATTCAAGCCTGCGCATCGACTCTTACAATGTCAATCAAATCGACTGTCATTCGAAAATCAAACAAGGTACACGCACACACATTTCTTACACAACAGACTTCTAACATTTTCCACAACACACACAAAGACAAAAAATTTATAGGGCATAATTGAGCAATTAAAACATTTAAATCAGGGCATGTAGATACAAAAGGGTTCAAAACAATACACCTTATTGTTCATATTAATCATTTTCATTATTTTCTCTCAATTAAAATTTAAATATATAATCAATTTATCAATTTATTCAACTTATTATCACTTTTAATCATTAATTATCATTTTTTTTTTACCAATTAGTTTATATTATCATAATTTCAAATCAACGAGAACTCATTGGTTTTCTTTTAAAATTGGATATTATATTTTATTTTGATTTACAAAAACATTCTTTTTTTTATTTCTTTTTCCACCATGCAACAAAACATTTTTTCCTTTTTTTTTCACCATGCATCAAGCATTCACTTTGATTTCTTCCAACTTTTATTTTTATTTTTATTTTTTGATTTCTCAAAAGACCTAATAAAATTCCCTCGATTTCCATTCCCAATTTCGAGCAAGAATATGGTTAGGCATTTTCCTTTTTTTTTTTTTTCTCACCATGCATCAAAGCATTTTTTTTTCCAACATGCAACCAAGCATTTACTTTGATTTCTTCCAACTTTTCATTTTTATTTTTTGATTTCTCAAAAGCCCTAATAGAACTCCCTCGTTGTTATTTCCAATTTCGAGTAGAAATTAGTTAGGCGCATTTTCTTTTCTTTTTAATCCACTATGTACCATAACATTCATTTTGATTTCTTACAATTAAAAAATTTTTGATTTCTATTAATTATACTCAACCTATATCATCAACACCATTCTATTTTACTTCTTATATCGCCACCAATGCTTGTATATAGACTCTCAATACCCACAACTAATTTTCCCACAAAATTATTTTTCACCTTACAGAATTCTCTCAGGCTAACCCCTTCTTGAATTCTTCACATGTAGGGGGCGCATCTGTCATAATTTGTATATAATTGTATGCCCCCCGACCCACTATGCATGTACAATGTATGATTTTCAAAGATTTAATAAAGAATAAGGTAACTGGAGGAAAGAAAGTGGCAACAAGACATAGGAAGCAGGCTAAAAGCGGGCACAAGTACTTCCTCGCCAAGCCCGGACGTATCTGGTATCCGCAGAAGTTATATTAGTATAGAGACGCCCAATATTTCCGGACAGGACCGGACGTATTTTGATAACGCGGAAGTAAATAGAGTCGAACTAACACCCGATACTTCCTATCAGGCCGGGCATATCTTTCACCAAAGAAAGCCGCCGGTCCAATTAGGAAGGAATAACTAAATAGGTCAACCAATAGAAAAACGGGCACGTTCCATCCTTCGACCAATGGGAAGGAAGACAACTCGTGGTGTTAAATCGAAAGACAAGAATTGTCAGTAGCGACTTGGCTCCCACCGAGTTCAGATCAGTAGTGCTTTGGCTCCCAAGGAGGTGACATCGGCTCTGGACCTCTCTCCCTCTGCTCATCCCGTAGCTAAGTACAATCACCGCCATGTGATCAGATAATTAACAATCAAAACCCGCTCCGCTCTTCTCAAGCTTTCTTTCCTCCAACCCAGTTGCCTTTTATTTTCAAACCCCATCACGTGTTCTGATTATTCCTAAACTGTATGCTTCACTTGCCACTCAACGACTGCGTTTCAACCAATCCTCACCATTCAAATCGAACAACAAGAAATTCCGCAACGATATTGTCACAGAACGGTTAAGTCGACAGGATTCTACAACAGTGTAATACATCAAATATTGCAGTGTAATAACTTTGGATATATTACAATAAGTCGACAGGATTCTACAACAGTGTAATACATCAAATATTGCAGTGTAATAACTTTGGATATATTACATCTATATATGAAATATAATAAATACTTTTCTCCAATAGTCAAAACGATATATATATATATATATATATAGAAGCATAGGGCGTTTCTCCCGTCAAAATGAACGTCAAAAACTGACGCCATCTATTGACCGTCGCCGCAAACTAGCGGTTGGTCTCTAGGTGGACGCTTTTCAGTTTGCCAAAGCTGGTGTTGTGGCTTTGTCACCAACATGAGGCCGCTAGTTTGCGGTGACGGTCAATAGATGGCGTCAGTTTTTGACGTTTATTTTGACGGGAGAAGCGCCCTATGCTTCTATGGATCAATTTCCTCAATGTTTAGTTGATTTCTTTTCCACCAGATGGCGCTCAGCTTTCTGAAAAAGCACATGTGCTCCTGGTCAGGATATGCCTTTTTTATTTTTGATATCAACACCTGACCTTTTTATTTTTTCTATTGTTTTTTCATATATATGTTATATAAAAAGTTAGTTTATTTTAAAATTATCATTTCTAGAACAAAACCTACTCTTAAGTTGACCGCCAGATGTCGCGGCTTTAGACTATAAAAACCACTGTTGTTGTTTCCTGTTGGGCGGCTCAAATTTTTTTAGATATGTAAATATGTAATTAATGATAATTGTGATTCGAAGTTTCTTTATTATATTTTCTAAGAATTCTACGACTGCAATAACAATACCACAATACTCTCATCTATTCCAAAATCAAGCAGATGCTCAATTCTCTATATCAAATATCAAGGAAATCAATCTCCCCCAACAACAAAATAATTATCATAACATAAAGATGGCTTTTCTTCATATATCAAGAAAATGGGTAGGCCAATAATCAGGGAACAGGTTGAATCAATGTTTAGTTGATTTCTGTTCCACTAGATGGCGCTCTGCCATCTAAAACACATGTGCTTTTAGTCAGGATATACCTTCATTATTTTAAATATATATTCGTCATAATCAAAAATAGTTGTTATATATTATTTGTAAAAATTTATATTTTGATCCAATATTTGAATTATAATAGATTTTATATTGATAATATATCATCTTTTATCTATCTCTTTTTTTTTCTGCTTTATATAATACTAAAATATAATATATTAATTTTTGTGTTTCATAAAAAATTACAAAATAGATATCAATCATTGAAAAAATTAAAAATTAATAAAATCTATTGTTTAATTTATTATATTCGTTAATACTATAATGTTAATTTAGGGGATTATTTCAAATAGGAATACTATTCATACATTCAGCTAAGTAAAACATTTGGTAATATAAACATAAGGTAATAAGACCAAATTCAAATAAATAAATAGTGTGTGATGTTTCAGTAACAGCGTTACGTTACACACTATTTATTTATGTCGATTTGGTCTTATTACCTTCTGTTTATAATCTATCTAAATCTTTTAATATATTGGTAACATACAAATATATATAGTTTTGAGAGTTATTTTTTAACAATATGTGATTTATATAATAAATGGTATTTTGATCCACTATATGCATTTTTATTTAAAAATTAAATATATGATTTGTAATTATATATTTAATTTATAAAACTATTTTAGAGGCGTAATATTCTTTTTAAAATAAAACAATTTCTACTGTCCTTACTGCGATGGAAAAATTAAAGGGAGGGCCTGGCTCATCAGTGGTGAACCCTCCCAGCGGTTTCGCCAGTTTAATCTACCATACCGCTGTTATATTGCATTTTCGGAAATTCCTTTTATAGGTGACTGTTGTTAAACTCTTGGAATGGGTATTTTAGAAGAACTATGGACATAAGCAGTAAGGACAGTAGAAATTGTTTTATTTTAAAAAGAATATTACGCCTCTAAAATAGTTTTATAATTTGATAACAGATGGCGCTTTAGTACATCGTAAAATTATATATTTGCAGAGGGCAATCCATCGCCAAGCAATTCGCAGATCCCAGTTTTTACAGCTGCTTCTGCTTCATCGAGAGTACGGCAAAAGTAGGTACTCCTTTTCTCTCTTCTTCTATATGAATTACGTTATATTATTCATTAATAGCTCTAGCCCTAGAGGGGGGATGAGAAGTCCGACCACCCCAGTCCCCCCTGGACCCTTGGAATATTTCACCAAATTCTGGTCCAAGGTGACTACCGTTTTCCAATGAGGAGCAAGCTTTACACACCCAAGATATGGACATTGCGACTTCTGTCATAGACATGTATGGAGATATCTGGAGCTCTTCATTGGACACGACAACAACAAAAACACAGTATACACACTCAAGATAGTGGACATTGCGACTGCTGTATTAGAAATGTAAGGAGACATCTAAGGCTCTTCATTGGACATGACAACATTAATAGCCATTTAAAATAAAGTACATTTCGTTTCTACAAAAATATTTTGTCATCGTTAAAAATGTTTGTAACGCCTTTCCAAATGCTTTAATTTTCATTTTTTCCTGAGGATAACAGAATATTCTTGTCGAAACTTCAAAAAATAAATAAATAATTTTCTGGTCGAAGTGTCTTTTATTTTTTTTTAGAACTATAAATTCCGGCCATGCGCAAACTTTATTAATAGTATTTAGACTCTTCAAAATTTAGATATTTTGTAATTTCACGGCAGACATCATTAAAAATCTCAAGCTCCACAAGATTAATGTTCTAATATGATTGGGTGGAGATAAGAAAAAATAAGAAAAATTTAATGTGTTGTAACTTGAATATATAAAGTAGGCTTATATTAAATAGGCTAGATGTTGATAATTTTCATGTGAATCTAAACGATAAAAATTTATATCTTCAACATTTTAAGTAGGCATCTTTTCTAGCATGCTAGGGCCTTTTGTGTGATATGTTATGTAGATGATCTTATTAATATTGATAGCTTATCCTATGCATTTTTAAACATTGCAATTCTGTCATAGAGTTGAATGCCAATGATATATTTATAATATAAAATATTCTGTAATATATATATATAAATATATAATGGTATATCACACATATGGTATATCACATCTGGACTTTATCATCTCTGATATTTAACATTGTTGTTTTGTGTTTCAGGCCTTTATATTCAGCCGGTTCCTCATCGAAACAACTTGATGATTTTTTTTTATTTTTATCTTTTATTTTCTTTTCTTCTTTTATTATTATTTTTTATTTTAAACATATTTATTCTAGAGATTTTTTTAAAATTTTCAAAATTCAAACAGGCGCCTATTATATATGCGCAATTATTGGGTTATTAAAAAAAAAAAAGATATATATAATCTTTATGAATATTTGATCCTATCTCTCACTGACTTACTGGTACTGTGAGGACAGGGGAAACATGTCAGATTTTTCTGGTCATTTTGGATTCTGAGAAATCTGATTTTGATTGCTGAGGGTTTGACCTCAGTTTCGGCGATACAGGGTTTTACTCTGGTGGGCGTGGGAGGGAGCCCATCGGGGGAGGGGGAGAGCCCTCTCTCGTCCAAGCAGTACCAGTAAAGGATAAGGGGCGAACTGGATGGCACAAAATTTGACATCTTCAACCGACACCTGGAATATCGAAACAATTTCGAAAAAATAGTTGAATTTTCGTTTTAAAATGAAATGCTCCGATTACAGTTTGTGATTAGTGCACCAGAATGGTGTAGAATATTTGAGTAGTGTTTCGTGATTGAGAATGCCTCCTGATCAATTTGGAAATCTTGAAAATTTCAATCGAACAATCTCAGGTATAAATGAGAATAAAACGATATTGGTGTTGGGCCCTTGTTCTTGTAGACGGCTGTCAGGAAAAGGAGAAGAGACTAGATATTTCGGATTAAGGATCACGGCCATCTGGTCGTAATTTTTGAGGTTCTCGTCTTCAATTTTGGAGTTCTAGGGACCTACTCCATCAGAGGTGTGGATTAGAGCTTACAGGTGAAACGGATGAAGGCTCTCAGAGCCTTGAGTAGTATGTTATGTGGGGTAGTATGATATCCACTATTGGTGACAAATCGTAATAATTGTCACCTATAACATGAAATTTCTATAATGAGAAAAATCAAGATTGAAGAGATTCCTAAAAAAGCATTCCTCGATTGTGCAAAATATACTGGAAAACTTGCTTTCCATTATTTTTGGAATAACAAAATTTAGAAGTATTGAATTTTTAATGAGAGTGAAAAAAGTTGGTTTTAAGCGACATATAAAATGTTGAAAAAAAAAATCGAATTATAAAATATTGAAAAATAATATTCTCAATCAAATATATTTTATATAAAATAATTGATTAATTGATTCATATTTTACTTCCTAGAATTATCCTAAATTATAAAACCACAAAATTATAAATATCTTTACAAAGAAGTAATCAGGCAATGGATCGAATATTCATATCGTTTGATTAAAAAATGTAAAATATAAAATTCTAATTTGATAATGAGTCAATAGTCAATATATCCTATATGATGTGCATCCATTTTGAACATTTTTAAAAGAAATTAGATGGAAACTTTATCTTCAAACATAACAAAATTTCAAACACTGTGAAAGAATGTATTTTTGATTTTATTGAATTGTTAAAAGTTTGAAAATAAAAGGTGAAAATGAATATTGTCTTCATTTCTTTTACATTCACAATATTCACCTAGCTGTAATAGTTTTAACAAATTATTATTAAAACTCCATCTATTACATAAATAAATCATCCAGGTATAGATGTTTCTTTTATTTTATTCGAAAATATTAAAATTCATACAAAAGATATTTTCTTAGTTGACATACACCAAATGATTAAAGATTTTATGTAACTACATATCTATAAAATGGGTTGGTAGAATATCACGGAACAGGTTAAATCAACGTTTAGATGATTTTTTTCACTTGATAAGCGTTCAGCCATCTAAAATGTACATGTGAGCGGTTAGAATATGCCTTTTTTGTTTTTAATATCAACACCTGACCTCTTTCTATTTTTCCTTTTTACATGACCAGTTTATTTACGAAAACATAACTTCAAATACCCATTTCTTGATTTATCAAGAAAATGGGTTAGCCAAATGGGTTGTTCCTCTAGATGGCGTTGTGTCTTCTAAATGGCTCATGAGTGAAAAAGATATTCCTTCTTTTATTTTTATAAATAAATATGTCTCATTTTACACAGCATGTATATTGTTAATACAAGGCTGTATACAACAAATGAAACATCAAGATGCGAATTTTCACAAATAAATCAAACTTCTACTGTCTTTACTGCAATGAAAAAATATTAGGAGAATTTGGCTTATTAGTGATTAACCCTCCCAGTGGTTTAGCCAATTTTTAATCTACCAGACCGCTTCTTTAGAGCTCTAATACTGATCATTCTGCTTACATATGCTATATTGAAGGGTAGAATCTTATATATGATATTTAAGAAAACTATATGGGCATAAGCTTTTAGGACAGTAGAATTACATATAAATACTTTTGCGTATTAAAAAAACCCAGGCCTCAAGATGTAATTAAATATAGCGTCAATAGAATGTTACCCTGAAAAAGAGGGTAACACTCTGAAGTCGTAAACAGGTCGTTAACATTGACCAAGAAGCTAAGGTTGAGCAGTCAGGAGACAGGTGTAATTAGGAACCTAATAACAGATTTGATATATATAAATTATTAAGGCTTTCAACAACTTCCATATAACTAACCATGTTGTATTCTGTTATAGGATCGGACCTGACTCAATCTTGGACCCATCATAACTTTCTACTTTGTCTCAGAGAGACAAAAGACGTTTTCTATATCAAGTAATGAGAGAATAATAGAAATCTATTCTATCTAATTTATATATTTCATATATATATTAATTTTTGTAAATATATTATAAAACTATATATTTTTGCAATATAATAAAAAATAAAATATTGATTACATTATTTGAATATAAACAAATATACTTAAATATATTTAAATAAAAAGCAAATATTGAATCAAAATATCATTTATTTTACCAATAATTTAATTGGCTGAACGCCAACCTTTATCAAGGTGTTATAACATTTTAATGTGTGTCAACCACAAACTTAGCGCCACATAACGTCAATGGAATTAAGTTATGTGGCGCTGAGTTTGTTGTTGACCCACATTACTATTTTGAGTCAAAAGGCGATCCATCAATAAAGATTATATAAAATGGCGTACCTGGATCTGTAAAGAAAAAAAAAAGAACAATTTTTTTCTTAAAACATTTCGAGAGATTGTTCCCTCTTTATCAATTTATTGAGAAAAAAAAGTTATTTTTTTTTCTTTACAGATACAGGTACGCCCTTTTATATAAACGCATTAATATGTTTTAACACCTTGATAAAGGTTGGCATTCAGCCAACTGAAATATTGGTAAAAAAATGATATTTTGAACCAATATATGCCTTTTTATTTAAAGATTTATTTATGGATTGCTCCATTTTCAAAACTTAAATTTATCTATACATACATTAATAATATAGCTATTATGAACAAATTGAAAATTCTTGTGGTAGAGGATGAAAAGAGACATATTCAACATTTTTGAGTAGTAGATTCTTCTCTTCAAGAAGAAGATCGTAGCTAAATGAAAAGAAATACTAAACAAAGCGACATGTAGGAACATGTAGGTATAAAAAAAAACATTCTTATAGCTTCAGATATTTTATAGATGTTTAAATATTTGCCAAAAGAGCATATTGCTATTTAAAGGAAGGTCATCTGACATGTTAGAATTCCTTTGGCTAAAGAGTTTCCAAGAGTCCAGCTTCAATATCAGTATATAATTAAATTATATTTAATGCGATCAATAAACACATGTGCTAATCTTTTCTCGACACAATTTTGTAATTAAGTATTCTTAATATTAATAGACATAAATATATTGTGACGGTGTTTTTACCCACCAGCAATTTTGAACAGCCCCTTCAACCGCCACCACCTCTGCCAGCCGTGTACGCTAAGTCGGCGCATGCGCGGCGGCAGTGACGTGTTAAGCACGGGGGAGGAAACCATTTTTTTGACGCCTCCACGAGCGAACGCCCATTTTCATCCATCCATTTTCATCAAACCTTTCAAACATTTCTTTACTAGATTTTAATTTGTAACGATAAATTATTACATCTGTAATAATTAAAATACCTTGGAATGAATAATTGAATCATTTCTTCAAAACCACACACACAGACGAACCACCACAATATATACATATATTAGAGGTTTATTAAAGAAAATTGGCATAATAAAATAGGATCGATAACAAACTAAAAACGTTTCATTATTGTTCATTTTGATACTCCAGTTGAAGGGTGGTAATACTTGAAAGCTTGAGATTGCAATAAAAATGAAAAGATACTCATCTCCAGAAACCTTTTGTCTTATTTAATTAAAAACATCTTTGGCAAATTAAGAACATCCAAATTATAATAATAGTTTTATTTCAATATCAAATAAGTGTGTCTTCCAAAGTCTAGAAAGGGGCTTTCATTAGAACTCAAGAGGTAAATGATATATATGAAAAATATTGTACTAATGTGATATTGTATTGGGATAAGGTTCATAAATTAAGAAAATAAAAAATATATTTTCTTATCGTGCAACTGAAAGTTGTTGATGGCTTGCATCATTTATCAGAATAAATATCAACTATTCATTGATTTTTTAATTATTCCAGAATTGGTCAAATACCCATTCTC
Source organism: Cordylochernes scorpioides (assembly GCA_030710605.1). Taxonomy (NCBI): domain Eukaryota; kingdom Metazoa; phylum Arthropoda; class Arachnida; order Pseudoscorpiones; family Chernetidae; genus Cordylochernes; species Cordylochernes scorpioides. Next base: position 12,280,770 of record CP092873.1, on the reverse strand, counting down.
TATGTAAAAACGCTTACGTGATTAGCTTTTCTTTATTAATCAAGAATGGGTATTAGGCCAATTCTGGAATAATTAAAAAGCAATGAAGAGTTTATATTTATTCAGATAGATGGCGCAAGCCATCAGAAACTTTCAGTTGAACGATAAGAAGATGCTTTTTTTTCATTTCTTAAATGATATTATATCTTCAGAATCTTATATAAATCATCTATTTAAATTCATAGGTTTGGTGATTTGCTGAAAATATAATTTAGGATATTCTAAATTACTTCAAAAATATTTTTAGGAAGAAAACATGGAAAACAAAACGTATGGCAACTCATTTTGGTCCAAAAAATTACATTTTATTCATATTATAGTAGAGAGAATCATTGAGATAATTTGTTACGTATCAAAATATCGGAATTAGTAATCTGTCATAAACTAAATGAATATTTTGTTATACAGATTCTTGAAAATTAGAAACTATTTTAGACACATAGGATTCTTTTTGAAATTAACAATTTCTATTGCCGTTACTGCAATGGAAAAATTAATGGGAGGGCCTGGCTCATCAGTGTTTATCCTCCCTGCGGTTTCTCCAGTTTAATCTACCATACCGTTGTTATATTGTATTTTTCGACCTACCTTTTATAGTGATACTGTTGTTAGACTTTTGGAATGGGTATTTTAGAAGAACTATGGATATAAGCTTTGAGGACAGTAGATTACATACAATTATAATTATTAAAACAATAATAAACATTAAGAGGAGCTTCTTGTGTAAATTTCTTTAATACCGCAAGCTTTCGAACAGAACGTTCTTCAATGGGCGTGGATAGTAAAAACGTACTAACATGCTATTAGAGGAGTAAAAAAACTAATATATACACCAATAAATTTACATATTGAAGAGAAAATAGCGTAAAAAGAGAATACAACATAAATATTTAAAAAGAAATTTGCATAATACAAACGTGACGACTAAAAAAAGGCAAAAAACTTGAATGAGACTAAAAACTAAGGTAAAAATTATTATTAAAACGGCGACATCCCTACACCAATAGAACATAGAATAAAACAGTATATGGAAGTTAAAATCAACAAGACCAAGGCAGGGGAAATAGTCATGGGTTCTTTGGACACATGGATCAATCAAGCCCTCCCTTCCGATATATACTATTGGAGGAGATATGTAGACGATATCTTTTGCATTATTAAAACAGACAGCCTTCAACTCACATACAGTACCTTGCACAATTTCAACCCCCACATTAGGTTTACATATGAAGCAGAAATAGACTTTGTTTTACCCTTCCTAGACATCCTTATTTTTCGCACCCCTCAGTCTTTTCACACCTCTGTTTTCCATAAGAAGCACATCCCTCCCCAATATACGCATTTCTCCTCCAATAGTCCCATCTCCTTTAAAATTAATACAGTCAGGACCTTAAATAAAATAATTTTTACCCATTGTTCCTTACCCATTTTTAAAACAATAGAAAGATCTAGAATCCATTCCTTATTAACAACCGCTGGTTATCCCATAGATTTTATAGAAAAACATACTTTTGATCCATGTGTCCACAGAACCACTACAATTCATAGGGCCATATGTTGGCTCCCGTTCTCCCCTGCCGCAGTATCCATTTTCAGAGTCCTACGCCCATACGGCATAAAAGTTCTCTACAATAGTCCCTCCAACTTAGCCACCATCCTTAGACATCACATCACCAAATCTGATAAACCCACCCTACCCATAAACTCTACCGGCGCAGTTTATTCCGTACAGTGCCTGAATTGCCCAACCTCTTATGTTGGGGAAACAGGCAGAACTACTGGCATCCGTATTTCAGAGCACAGACGCAACATCCGCAATAAAGATCCTAAATCCTTAATTTTCACACATATAGCACAAACAGGCCATAGTTTTGATCTCGACCATCCTCAAGTTAAATACCGGCACATACAGAACAAACATCACCGACTCTGCCTAGAATCTATTATTTCCACACAAAACAATAGTTGTAACCGTAGAATAGACCTCCCAGACATTTACCAGATACTCTATAAATAGCTTGTCTTTCACCCCCCCTCTTATATCTCAAAGATAGTGGTAGCACTGGGTGGGACCCTCCCTTTCCCCTGCCTTGGTCTTGTTGATTTTAACTTCCATATACTGTTTTATTCTATGTTCTATTGGTGTAGGGATGTCGCCGTTTTAATAATAATTTTTACCTTAGTTTTTAGTCTCATTCAAGTTTATTGCTTATTTTTTAGTCGTCACGTTTGTATTATGCAAATTTATCTTTAAATATTTATGTTGTATTCTCTTTTTACGCTATTTTCTCTTCAATATGTAAATTTATTGGTGTATATATTAGTTTTTTTTTCTCCTCTAATAGCATGTTAGTACGTTTTTACTATCCACGCCCGTTGAAGAACGTTCTGTTCGAAAGCTTGCGGTATTAAAGAAATTTACACAAAAAGCTCCTCTTAATGTTTATTATTGTTTTAATGATCGTGATTTTAATAGTTAATTTCTACAATTATAATTGTATAATATGCTTTGAGCAATCGCTCTTCCGCAAATATCAAATGCATCGTAGTATAGCTTCTTGCTTTGGAAGCTGTTGACCCACAAATTATAAATTTTGTTACTTTTAACACGAATCTTATGTGTGTTCCCTTCAAGAAATCCCTCAGAGTCTTGAATGTTAGTACCTAGTAAGTTTGCATCTTTTAATATAATGTTTCGTATAGAGGGGCCGCATTCTAGGATAAAAATCTTGTGACAATAGTGGAAATCGTGGATTCATTACTTGAAAAATGAGCCTCCTTTGCGTTATACAGTTTGTATTCCGTACCTACCCAGCATATCCTAAAATATTACCTGACTATCCTTATTTTCTATTTGTTAATATTGTAGTAAAGTATTTATTATTTTATTAACAGAGTATCAATTTTGATATTTATATTTTGTTACTCTGTAAACTTCCCTCTTTTTGCTGATCTTGTATTTTATCAATTATAGTTTGTGTTTGTGCCTTAAATTAATTGCTGTGTCATTCTGATGTTTGTCTTTTCTAATTTTCCACGTGACATTTGGTGGAGATGCTGGGTAAATTAGGGGGGAAACTGTACATCGCCGAGAAGACCTTGAGGCCACTGGTGCTGTGATCTACATTTTCAGAGAATGGCTCCAGAATTCCACCACCGTGTCAAAGCCAAGACTTCCTTCCAAGATGGCGATATCCCTATAGACAATACGACGACAAAGCCACTCTTCACGCCGCAAGAAAAAGGACGTAAAGGTACTAGGAACAAATTTCTAAAACTACGATGGAATCCTTAGCAGAAGCACGTCAGATCCATGTCACAGTAACTACAATAATTGCATGCTGTGGGTCACAGCTCCCATAGGGAAGGAGCTATGTCGCAAAGTATTTATTATTTTATTAACAGAGTATCATTATTGTTATTTATATTTTGTTACTCTGTAAACTTCCCTCTTTGTATTTTTATCATTATAGTTTGTTCTTGCCTTGAATAAATTCTGAAGATAGAGGCTGCCTGGCAGGTATTCATATTTCTGTGAAAACTTGACACTTCGGCCAGTTAGAGTGTTTTTTTATTTTCTCAACGTTTCAACAAAAATGCTTTATTTTTATTTATTTCTCCTGACGAAGAAAAAATATTTTTGTTGAAGTGTTGAGAAAATAAAAAGCTCTAACTGGCCGAAGTGTCTATTTTTCACTTAAATAAATTGTTGTGTCATCCTGAAGTTTGTATTTCCTAATTTTCTAAGTGACAGGTGATATATAGCTAGCAATAAATATGTATATATATATATGTTTCTATGAAAATGTTAATCTGCAAGACTCAGGTTATCATCATCATTGATTTGTTGTTGTCACTTTTTGGCGTTTCGAAAAGACCAACAAAAAGCTGTATCAGACTTTACTAAGACAATAAAGATTTGCTAAAAGATAAAAGTGTACTAAGATGCTGCATTTGGCGACGAGGATAAAAGAGTAAGTACCCTCGAATTTTGAAGTAAATATTTTTAGAAATTATCTTTGATTTTTTTTTTTTGCATATAATTGAAAGTTATTTTTAAAAGACTGAAATTGCAAAGTTTTAGGATGCAAATTTAAAAAAAAAGTGAAATAAAATGGCTAGTTTCCAATTTAAGGAATATAATGAAGAAACTGAAACTTTTGAAACGTTTTATGAACGATTGGAACAGTTTCTCATATTGGAGGAGGCAGGGGATGATAAGAAAAAGGCTTATCTCCTAACCCTCATGGGAAGTAAAACCTATGGTGTTTTGAAGAATTTGTGCAGTCCTATTCTACCTAAAAATAAAACTTTTGATGACCTAATAGATATCTTGAAAAGGCACTTCTCTCCAAAGCGCTCAATTGTAGTAGAGAGGTTCATTTTTTTTAAAAGAATGCAATTAAAGGAAGAAAGCATCTCGGATTACTTGGTGGAAATTAAGCGTTTGGCTTCCTCATGCAACTTTGGAAATTTTCTGGAGGATTCTTTACGTGATAAAATGGTTTGTGGGTTATATAATGCCAAAATACAAAATAGAATTTTGTCGGAGGGTGACATTTCTTTAGCTAAAGTAATTGAGATAGCATTATCTATGGAAGCGGCTGAGAAAAATACAAAATTATTCCATTTGGAGCAGGGTGAAGATTGTGTAGATAAGTTGAGGATGGAACGCAAGGTTGAATCAAATTTCCAGAATGGCAAATGTAAACATTGTGGTAAACCGCACAAAGAACCATGTAGATTTAAGGAGGCGATATGCTTTAAGTGTAATAAAAAAGGACACATTGCCTCAATATGTTGGAGCAGTAGAAGAAATCTAAGGCAACATCAGAATCAGCCGGGAAATATACATCAGATAGGAGACCAAGAAGAGGAGGAAGAGTATGTCCAGAAAATTATAAGCGTGACGATACCTGAGTATAAAATTAATTTTGCCTCAAGTGACCCTCCCTATCTGATGGAGTTAAAAGTAGAAGGAAACTTTATTAAATTTGAAATGGATACGGGTAGTGGTCTAACACTGATATCAGAAAAGGATTTTAAAAATAGTCTTCAACACTTGAAATTGGAAAAAGCGAGTATTATTGTTAGAACTTATGATGGTACCGTGGTACCCATTCTGGGTAAAATCAATGTCAAAGTGGAGTGTCAAGATATTACTTACAAACTTAGAGCGTTGGTGGTGAAAGGAGAAAAGAGGGCGTTGATGGGAAGAGAATGGATAAATAGATTGAAATTGGGCTGTTTCGCGGTAAAACATATGCCTGTGGAAATTACCATTGAGGAAATTTTGAAGGAAAATCAATCCTTATTTGTGGAGACAACTGAACCAATAAAAGGTTTCACATTTTCAGTAAACATGTGTGATGTGAATCCAATTTTCCATAAGGCTCGTCCGGTGCCTTTCGCCATTAGGCCAGCAGTTACTGAAGCATTAGACAAAATGGTGGCTAAGGGTTATCTATGTGAGGTGGCGAGCAGTAAATGGGCCACTCCAGTGGTTGTAGTGCCGAAGAAAAATAAAGAGATCAGAATTTGCTGCGACTTCAAGGTAACTCTAAATAAATATTTGGACACTGCGGCCTATCCCCTTCCCACACAGCAAGATTTATTCTCCACATTGGCCAAGGGAAAATACTTTTCTAAATTGGACTTGAGGAACGCTTATCTGCAATTAGAGGTGGACCCAGGCACCCGACCGTTACTAACGATAAATACTCATAAAGGGCTGTTCAGGTTTAAGAGAATGCCATTTGGATTGGCAAATGCGCCCAGTTATTTTCAATCTGTAATGGATAAGGTTTTGTCGGGTATAGGAGGCGTAATTTGTTATATTGATGATGTCCTTATAGCCACAGCATCAATTGAAGAACATCTGGCGTTGTTGAAGACTATATTTGCTCGCTTGGCGAAGTATAATATCAAACTAAAGAAAGAAAAATGCCTATTTTTGCAAAAAGAAATTGAATATTTAGGACATCTTGTCACGGGAGAGGGCATCAGACCTTTAGATCATAAGGTACAAGCAATACAGAAGGCCAAAACGCCTACGAATATCTCTGAATTAAGGTCATTTCTTGGTTTAGTTAACTTTTATGGGAAGTTCATACCCAATTTGCCAGAGCTTTTGAAGCCTCTTCAGGAGCTTCTTCACAAAAAACGTCCTTGGGTTTGGACAAAGGAATGTGGAGAGGCCATTGACAAGTGCATGAACAGTATTACCTCTTTATTTATTTATGCTTATGAGGTGATACAGCAACGTCTTTACAATAAGAGAGGAGACAAAATGATTCAAATCTAGAAAAAAGAAGTGAGGACTTCTCGGTCATTAAAGTCTGAGAGGCAAGGCCTTCAGCCAGTTCAGGGCTTCCGGGGTGACAGAGTGGAGATTGGAGATTCCTCCATTGAATTTATACAGCTACAGTCATCTAGTATATGGGACATTGATTGTGGGATGTTGCAGGCACAATTTGGATCTTTGGTGTAGCCCCATAACTTCATCAGCTCTGCACACCTTCCCTGTCCTGTCCTAAAGCGGTTTAGAAGCACCCATTCTCGTCGAGGGAGGGAAAAACCAGGGATCTTGACACTTGGGCTTGTGATGAGGTTCTTGTTTGGGATATCGGAGCTGATCCAGGAATTTGTCCATGCTTCTGAGATATTAAAATTTTGGGAGAGAAGTTGGTTTCCTCTGGACCATATCGGATTCCTTGAATCCAAGAGTTTTTGGTACATTTTCTTGGTGGCTTCCTTTCTGCGTAGCTCAGGCGGAGAGATGTGAGCAAGAACTGGAAGCCAGTCGATTCTTGTAGGTTGGCAAACCCCTGTTATAATTCAGTATTACCTCTGAGAGGGTGCTAGTCCCATATGATACGACTTTGCCATTGTGTTTGGCCACTGATGCATAGCAGATTGGAGTGGGCGCTGTGTTGTCACATATTATAGAAGGCCAGGAGAGACCGATTATGTTTGCCTCACGGACTTTATCGGAAGCAGAACAAAATTATTCTCAGATTGAGAAGGAGGCTCTAGCCATTATATATGGAGTTACCAAGTTTCATAAATTTATTTATGGAAGAAAATTTATTCTTATTACAGACCATAAGCCATTGGTGACCATTTTGGGCTCAAGATCAGGAATCCCCACCTTATCTACTTCAAGATTGCAGCGTTGGGCGCTTATTTTGTCAGCTTATACTTACGATATTAAATTTCGAAGAACTCAAGACCATGGAAATGCAGATCTTCTGTCACGTTTTCCTGTGGGCTGTGAAGAAATTCCAAGATTAAATAATGTCTATGCTTTATCCTTTGTGGAAGAATTGCCGATCACAGCAGAGGAAATTGCCACGGAAACTTAAAAAGACGATGTGCTCTCATTGGCCAAATTTTATACTCAGCAAGGCTGGCCTGAAAAGGTGGCTGATCACCTCAGACCTTATTTTCAAAGGAAACTTGAGCTAACTGTAGATGGGGAGTGTTTGGTTTGGGGAATGAGAGTTGTCATTCCACCATCTCTCAGAATAAAAATGTTGAACTGTCTTCATGAGACTCATTCCGGTATGAACAAAATGAAGGCTGTAGCAAGATCACATTTTTGGTGGCCAAATCTAGATACCCAAATCGAGTTTTTGGTGAATAAGTGCAGAAGCTGTCAGCAATCCCAGGATGGGCCAAATAAAGGAAAATGGCAACTCTGGAAATGGTCAACCAGACCTTGGCAAAGAATTCACATTGATTTTGCAAATAAGGAAAACATTAATTTATTAATAGTAGTAGATAGTCATTCAAAGTGGATCGAAGCCATCCCAATGAGAGAGACCACCACACGCAAAACCATTGAGCAACTACGGCGACTTTTTTCTTCCTATGGGTTACCGGAGGAACTTGTATCTGATAATGGACCTCAGTTTACTGGTAGTGAAATGAAAGGTTTTCTGGAAGGAAATGGAATTAAACAAACATTGATCCCGGCGTACCACCCGCAAAGTAATGGCTTGGCTGAAAGAGCGGTTAGAACAATTAAGACTGCCCTGGAAAAAAATAAAAGGAAAATTGGGGATACCATTCAAGACACCTTATCAAAAGTTCTTCTGGCTTATCGAAGCACCCCGCATGTGACAACGGGAAAGACTCCATCAGAGCTCTTTATTGGGCGTGCGCTTCGAACCAGAGTGTCGTTGATACATCCCAGCTTGGCATCTAGAGTTAGGGACCAGCAAGCCAGGCAAATGAAGTATGATCGGCGAACCCATTTGGAAGAAATCCAGATAGATGATTTAGTGTGGTGTAAAAACTTTAGAGGTGGTGATAAATGGATCCCAGGAAAAATTGTGGGCAAGAAGGGAACTAGAGTCTACACCATTTTGATTCAACGGACAGGTAAAGGCCTATCACAGGGATCAAATTAGAAAAAGGTGGAGGAATGGTTAGGAAGATGAGAGTGGAGATGGAGAGCGTCAACCCGAGCACTCAAGAGGAGCAGGTCCCAGTGCCATAATCTCGGAGGTTGTACGAGACAGAGGTTATATGGAGTCGATGTCGCCAGGACTAACTAGCCAGCGGTCGGATCAAGATTCAGAGGTTCAGAGTGATACAGACGATGGAAAGTGATTGGAGCCTCTTCGCTCGCTGGACCCCGAGGCCTTGAAAGAGGAGGGTCCTGTCCTAAGGCGGAACCCACCTCGAGCGAGGAGACCTCCTGTGAGATTTGAAGAGAGAAGATGGTGATATATAGCTAGCAATAAATATGTATATATATATATATAGATGGAATTTTTTTTTGCCGGGAGGAAAATGATCTAAAGAGACAAAGGTCGCCTCTCCCGTCAAAATATATTTCTATGAAAATGTTAATCTGCAAGACGCAGGTTATCATCATCATTGATTTGTTGTTGTCACTTTTTGGCGTTTCGAAAAGACCAACAAAAAGCTGCATCAGACTTTACTAAGACAATAAAGATTTGCTAAAAAATAAAAGTGTACTAAGATGCTGCAACAATATTGTAATTTCAGTCAAAAAGAGTTAGAACTGAGATTCTCCTTTTAACAGAGTCCTACAAACGATTAAGCCTATAGGTATTAGAAAGCTGATATCCAGAGAATACATATCCTACTCTGATGGAAATGTTAATAAATTCCAGAATCAAATTTCGATGAGAATTTTCGTGGAGTGAATTAACACGACGATAATAACAAAAATAAATATTCGGTTAAGAGTTTTCGAATAATTTTATAATATAGAACATACATATTTAAAGTATAAGCACCTTTTTAATTCTCCAATATTCACTTTTATACTCTCCTAAACTATGCAGTTAAGATTTGAATGTAGAATATTCCATTTTTCAATTAAACAATCCAATGTATCAATATTTGGCCTAGTATTTTCAACCTAATATGTCGTCTGTTTACAAATAGATACTGTTTCAGAATAATTTTCATTATTCTTGTTATATTTCAGCGTGTTGTTAAAAATATTGCTTTGAATATTCTTCCATTAAATGAACCCTGAACAAGGATGCCTACACCGGCCATAAAATTGTCGGATTAAAACTATTTTTGGTCAAAAAATATGTTGTGAGGCTTTTTGGGATTAAAAAAAGTTGATACATTGTTATATATATATTATATATATATTTTGTTCTGAAAAGTTGACTCGTCATATGAGTTGAATATATTTGATTGGAAAATGGGTAGAAACCAATCAAAAGGTGACTTTTCGAAATTTTAAATCAATTATATGATGCCTTCTCTCTTTCTGCAATCCTCTTATTATGTGATAAGAAAACTCAGTATTTCAATAGCATTTAGTGATGTCACGGAAAATTTAAGAATTCATCTGAACGATGTTGAATATACATTTGATCAATTAAAAAGATGGGTTATCTAATTAGGCTTGTATATCTGATCAAAGTTACCCAGTTTGGGCAATATGCCTGGTTGATAAAAATTGAAGAAACATTTAAGTTTATTAAAAATAAAAAATATATAAATAAAAAATATATATATATAATTTATTTATATATTATTTATATATATATATATATATATATATATATATATATATATATATATATATATATATATATATATATATATATTGCCAGCAAAACACCTCTTTGGTAGATTGTGAAGATTCCATTAGATCCCGTGTGGATCTCATGGAATAAAGTCCGCCCTAGACTGACGAGCGCCATTAGCCCGAAACCATAGTCTCTAGGTGGACGCTTCTCAGTTTGCCAAAGCTGGTGTTGTGGCTTTGTCACCGACCCGAGGCCGCTAGTTGCGGCGACGGTCAATAGATGGCGTCAGGTTTTGACGTTTATTTTGACGAGAGAGGCGTCCTATGTTTCTATGGATCAATTCCCTCCCGGCAAATTTTCCATCTATATATATTGGTCTGAAAATAGAGCAATCCAAATTTAAATCAATATAATAATAAAAAAGGCATACATTGGATTGAATAAAATATTAATTTTGCCAATATCTCGGTAGCCGAACGCCAAAAACTGGGTTATTAAATATAAATGAGTATTCACACAAATCAAACATTCAAAATTTATTTTTAAATAAAAAATAATTATATAATATAAATACATATGATATTATCACTCTTGTTGAAAACACGAATAAAATATATTTCTCAAAATATTTCCTTAAATAATCTTACATTTTACAAAATTTTGATTAACATATAAAATGATAAAACATGATTAACAATTAAATTTATAAATTTACTCATGGACATAACTTAAGGAATATTGTATATTTTATGTATATCGGGATTCAGACAATAACTCTGAAAGATATTTGATACACAATGACCTTTAATGAAAGCACACGAGAAAACCAAGTGTTAAAAATTATGTCTTTGTCTCTTAAAAAAACAGACGAGTGAAAAAATCAACGACTCTCCACTTATTTAAGTTCTGTCCATGAGTGTATTTCATTCCTGTGTAAAAAAATATTTTAAAATTAATATATTTCAATATATATATATAATAGATAATAAAAAGGCCTATATTGGATGAATAAAACATTTATTTGCCAATATTTCAGCTGGCTGAACGCCAACCTTTATCGACGTTGTATTTCAGAAAATCATATATGTAAATAAGTAGAACTAGGATTCAATATAATCATTCCCCTGAGGAGATTGACAGTGAGTCACTGAAATGTTGGGAGTTGAAATACATCATAGGTTAATGTGGCTGTGTCGTTTCTGGATCTACTTCCAATCAACAAATGATCTTCAAAACTATAAAATATCCATCATAAAATTAATCTATGATATTAATATCAAGAGATTGCTCAAGAAAATATTTACGATTTGATTTTTCTGTAGTTTTTGATATTTATTACTTTTCCGAAAAGAAAGGATAAATATATATCTAAATCTTGTGGTAGAAAAGGGATATTTAATTTAATGATAAATCTTCAACAATCAATTTTAGTTGATATAAAATTAATATTCATAATATATAATATTACAATGATTATCTTATGCATAAATCATATCCACACATCATATTTGCAAGCTATTATATCATTTTCATTATTCATTTTGAAAATATTGAATATTTTCTTGTATATATTCTTGCTATTTTCATCTTTATTTGAATATTTTATTGAAGAAAATTGATGTTTCAATGTAATCCATGATTTAGTAATTAGTGATTGACCGATTTAGTAAAATATATTCTATAGGGAATTCTTAATTTTTTTTATTGATTGTTTATTAAGAAAAAATATATTTAAAATCTTTCAATGAAGTCTTAAAATTTAATTCCATTGTTGTTTCAAAATTTATTTAGATATCCTAAATTAAATTAATAATATTTTACTTTCAAATATCAATATTTACATTCTATGAACAGGAAAATGTATTTTATTGACTATTACCATATATAAAAATATGTTTCATAGACTTAGAGACGTGGGGACAATATCCTATCTTATACAAAGACTGTTCATTTGTAAAGTTATGAGTACATTTGAAGGTTTACCTCGGATTTTTAAAAATTAAAACATGTTTAAATATAGGGTGGGATTATCAGGTAGATCTTTTTATAGAGATAATATTATCTAACACAACCTCTAAGAGAGGAGAATATGTAAAAAGAAAATATCGAAATGGATTCCAAAATAAATACTCTTATATATAAAATTGTCCTAAAAGTTCGTGTTTTTTCTTAAAACGTTGTTTTCTTATTACTTTGCGAATAATATTATTACGGCGAATATACATAATAATACATAATACAATTACTTTATAGATAATACGAAGACATTATACATAACGGCGAATAATATTATTACGGCGAATACATAATACAAAGACATCATACATAACAGCGAATAATACTGGTATTTCAATTTTTCGCAAGTGTTTACGAACTTTTGGAACAATCTTGTAATATGCTCGCAAAACTTGGGCGCAAAACAAAATGAAACTTCATAGTCACAAATTTAATATATTCTTAATTTGATAAACTTTGATAAAATAAGAATTCAAGTAGAAACTAAATATAAAGGAATCGAATTTACCAATTGAGATATTGCAAAGGTGTAGTTCATTTTTAAAATTATTCCTACGAATGTTTATTACCCGAAATACGACTTTAAGAATAGAATCTTTGAATAAATCATTTCTCTTTAATGATGATTATAAAATTATAATGATTTTTATTCGGGCCAAAAAAAGCTCTTGATTGCGATAAACAACTATTGTAATTGAAATCTCATCCAATATAAAACACAATAAATGTGTTTGAAAATATAATAGGGAAATCGTATATAATATTTCTGATAATTTTATTTACGAGAATCAAAGATTTTCCTAATATAAACATTGTAAATTTTCCATGATAAAAAAATAATAGTTCTAAAATTGAAATTACACTTATAGTAAGGACAAATAAACTTCAAAACCTTTTTTATAACAATTTTCCTTATTATATATATAATTATAATTCAGGGAACAGGTTGAATCAATGAATAGTTGATTTCTGTTCCACCAGATGGCGCTCTGCCTTCTGAAAAGCACATGTGCTCCTGGTCAGGATATGCCTACTTTGTTTTTAATATGAACACCTGACCGACTTTTTTTTTTTTTTTCTATTGTTTTTTTGATATATAATTATATTTTATTTAAGTTATAAAAAATATAATCTACATAAAATAACTTTTGCAGAAATAATTAAAGGTGATATATGAGACGTACAAATACTTGATGTATAATACTATATACTTAATACTAGTATTTTTTATAAGGATTGAAAGAGCTGGTTGGAGATTCTCAGAATTCTACTCCCTTAGTAATTCACGGATTCTAAAAAAAGATACAGATCTGGGAATATCTCTTCCACTCTATCAACCAATAAACACACCGTTAAATATTTCAATACAATAAAATAATTCCTTCTATCAATACTGAGTAAAATATATCAGGCCTTCAGGGAAAAGTATCTTTTCAAAACATTTTTATTCGATAGCTTTCGGGCACGGACGCCCTTCTACAGGATAAAACATGGTATAATTTATAATAATTAATTATACTATGTTTTCACCTGTAAAAGGGCGTTCGTACCCGAAAGCTAGAGAATAAAAATGTTTTGTAAAGATGATTTTCCCTGAAGGCCTGATATATTTTACTCAGTATTAATAATATCATTAACACGGCCAGACTCGTGTGGCCTGCAATTATCATCCATGAAAGCAAATTTCAGACCGGATACATTACTAAATAACTTGACATAAAAACACAGAATTTTATCCTGTTTCCTGTCTTCATCCAGAATTCTTGATTCTACCAAATTAATGGGCAAATGACTAACCATCATGATAAACATTAGCGTTTTAATAAAGCCGTTAAATATATTTTGATACCAAATTGATATTATATGAGAAACGCTTATATTAAATAATGTATTAAATACCTATTTGATACCTCCTTCCAATATGCGAAATAAACTCTGAGAGAAAAATTACAAAAACCATAAAAAGACTTAGAACAAAACACCATAAAGGAATGATAATACATCCAGATGGCAAAAGAACCTATAGTACATGGAACAACTGTCCTGGTGTGAAACTAACACCTACCTACATATTCTCATGCCCAGCAATGGCTGCAGCTTTGCAGAAAATTGACATATTTCCATAGCAGCAGCTTTACACACCCAAGATAGTGGACATTGCTTCTGCTGTGATAGAGATGTATGGGGACATCTGAGGCTCTTCATTGGACACTTCAACAACAACATACTTCCTTCCAGTCAATCACTTATCAATGTAAAAAAAAAGGCTATTCAATTTTTCTTTTAATCTTTAAAATTTATATCTAAATTCTTCCCATTAACAAAATAAATATATAAAATCATTCGGGATTTAATTACTTTCCATCGTGACAATATGTTACTAAAAGCCAATGATTTAGGGTCATTTAGAATTTTTTTCTAGAAAGATGGCTTTTTGGCCATATTAATGAGGACTAATTAAAATGCAACATTATTTAGGAAAATATGAAATGCATACTAATATATCGGTGATTAGATATAAACTGTGATAAGAGAAGGTCATCCACTTATATATATTCTTTCTAATCTCCACTCAAACATATTATGATATCAAGCCTGAAGAACGTGGGAACCATCATGATTGGGTGAAGTGAAATGCATCTCCTTTTGTCATCAAGACTGGGAGCACTACTCAGTGGCAGGCCGACTTAGCTACAAAAGAAATAGTCTCCTCTGACATGAGGAACAGAAACCATGTACAGCCGCTCCTAACATGGAGCACAGATACTGCTCATCCTGTATCCCTCGAACATGAGTCCTTACAAGGTACTAACAGTCAGGCCAGCTAAGACCTAGTTTTTAGCGGTCCTGTTACCCATTTCCCTCCTCCTTTTTCATTCGGGCTTAGTACCTGAAAGGCGGAGTTGGTAACTTATATATAATAGAGATAAATGTTTTTCACAATGGAATTGACCAGAATTTGTGATGTAGATTTTTACCCCATCGATGATGGAAAGGAAACATTTTGTGTAAGTAGAAAAATAAACAATTGTAATGTTTATAATTAAAATATCTTCAAATTTGCTATAATATTGTTGTTTTCTCAGTTCATAATTAGTATTTATGTAGATTATAATATAACGTGTTTAATTCGTATAGTTAACATATTCAAAATAATTACATTTAAGGTAATAATCAGTCATCATATATGTTAGAAATAATTAATTGCATTGATTAATTGATATCATGATTTAATGTATTAGGCACTGTAACCTTTATGTTCATATATTGAAGATATAAGTTGCCTGGCCGGTATTCATAGTTTGTTAAACTAAAATACATTTCGGATAGGAATTGTTATTATTTTATATAAGTTTCAGGCTGGGGGAATGATATTGAGATCTTTGATAAGATGGTTAAATATAAAGAAGGTTTTGTACTTGCATACTTGATCATTGTCTTCTCTAGTTGCCATCTTGAATATCTCTGTATCAAAATTGGTCTTGATTATCTTGAATATAGTGGTTGCCTGGCTGACATTCTTTGTTCTTTACCTGCGGAGAAACTGAACAAACTGCTCATCACCTTATCTATGAGTGTCTGAACTTTGCAGAAGTGAGACATCGATTGTTCCCTGATCTAAATCTTATCATTACTCATCACAATTCATCCTATCATACTTCATCCCTAAGGTTGGAAATAGTCGTTATTTCTCCTTAAAATAAATTTCGATTTTTCGTTCAAAAGAAACACATGTGGGATAATTTTCAAATTTCGTTCTACAATTATAACCGAATTATATTGTATTATAATCTAAATCATCTAACTCTCTTACATCAGCCACTTTGTCTATATAAGTTTTATGAAATCCGTCGAATAATACATGTGAATCTGAAAATATTTAATTCTAAGCTATAATTTGTTTGTTGCTTTATTTATTTTCTCTGTAATAGGCGAAACTATTTCAATATCGTGCCTAGTTGATTAATAAAAAAAATCATAGTTATTTAAAATAAATGACATTTGGACAGAGAGAAATTGTTCTATTTTCTCATACACTCAGGATCGGGGAAATGCTATTGAGATCTTTGAAAAAAAAAAACAATTTTTGACCTAAGTGCCTTAAGTCCATAGTTTGTTCGAATACCACAACTAAGAGACCGTCATTTAGTATCGAATATCTAAGCAAAATTGTCTATTACAGAATTTGAATTTTAAAAGGCTCTCTGGTGCACATATCTAAGCAAAATTATCTATTACAGAATTTGATTTTTATAAGGCTTTCTGGTGCACATATCTAAGCAAAATTATCTATTACAGAATTTGATTTTTAAAAGGCTCTCTGGTGAATTAAATTGGCAAAATCGTTGGAAAGGTTTACCACTGATTAGCCAAGCCCTCCCAATATTTTTCATTACAGTAAGAACAGTAGAAAGTTTGACATTTATGTAAAAAAATTACATACCTAATACTTAATTGATTTATTGATTATAGAGGCCTAAAACAAATTATCGTTTAATAACCAATAGTAGATTCAAATTAATTAGCTAATGTTTAATGTATTTTTTTTCTAAAAGGTTTTCACGACTGCATACCATTGGCAAAATACTTATGTATAAAATAAGAAAATAAATATCTACTAATACTCATCTCTACTCATAATACTCATCTCGTACTTCTTTCTGTTTAGTCATTGTAAAGCCTGTAGAAGGACGTCTGAAAGCTTGATAATAAAGTTTGTATAAGATACTCCTCTTCAATCGCCGTTTTATTTTGATAAAATAAATATCTATCTCAGCAATATTATATAACATATATATATATATATATATATACCGCTTGTATATGAAACTATATTATAGAAATTCTAAAAAGTGCAAAGATATTTGAAAATAAGTTTTATATAATTCATTTTCGAAACTATTTTAAAGGCGTAATTTTTTTTTTAATTAAACAATTTATACTGCCCTTACTGCAATGGAAAAATTAATCGAATTTTGATAACAGATGGCGCGCTAGTGCATCGTATTATAAATCGAATTTTGATAACAGATGGAGCGCTAGTGCATCATAATACATTTCACTGATATTATATAGAAGCAATAATGTGATTTTGATATAGAACCAATTAAAATTACTATAATTGATTTTAAACTATTTTGCAAGAATATTTTTGTATATTCCAATATTATACTCTAAAATAATAATTCATTCCCACAGGGCAACGATATACAACCGGCGGGACCTCCAAATACGCCCTTCATAAGGCACAGGCCCAGCAAGAAAAGGTAAGACTCCTTCAAGTAACAGATGCAGTTTATGATGAATGATTATTTTCAGATGCCTTCCCACTTCTGAGAAGAATAGTCCCGTCACCAACCGACTAAAGAAAGTCAAAAGGCGCCTCAAAGATCTCAAGGCAAAATTACAATACGTGATTTTTGAAGGCAATTATATCGTTCTACTTTGCTATAAATCTCGTGTATATGAAGAATTAAACAATTTAAAGACTACACAAGACTACTGGGGGTCGGCGGAAGGCTGGTTAAACCGTTTGGTTTTCGACCTCTACGACCCGGGTTCCATTCCCGCATTGGATATTTTTTCTTGATTAAAAAAAAATGCTCCAATGGCCCCCGATTCTTGCAAAAGTCCAACCCCACCAACGAGTGCAAGTAACCAAAGGGGCTGGCACATTTTTAAGTGCAAAGTCGAATTGCTTTTCACATGTGTAGACATGGGGTGCGCTTACAGTAAAAGCAGTCGCTAACTACCCACCATTATTATCATGGCCTGTACCACGTGTACTAGGGATAATTAAAAACTACATATACCCGTAAAAATATTAATTGGACTAAAAAAATGAAAATATGTAACATTATTTATTTGCATAATCAAAACATTCGTAAACACTGCCTTTACACCTTAGTTATAAAACGATGTATTCGAATGGTGTTAAACGTTAAGAGATTAGTTAAAAACTTAAATTCAAAGCAGAATATTATATTGTTCTTTCAATGAAATATAATCCTTCCCAAATCATATATAAATAACATTTTATTGAATAATTTCACAAAATAATTATTTAATTAAATCCTGTTAACTATCCCCAATATTATAATGTTAAAACAATCTTGTTGAATATAATAAATATATTTAGATAGACACACAATAGAAAAACATTTTAGAAGCATTTATAAATGAAAAAAGAGTTAAATTATTGTGTTTTTGGCAAAGAATGTTAAAGTAAAATATTGATAAACAAATTAACACCCTTCATTTTTGTAGATGAGGAAGAAGATCGCCAAAATTCAACAACTTCAGAAAAGGTAACTAGCTAAATTATTAAATAAAGGTCAAAATACATTTAAATAATATAAATTAAAAATAAATAAAATAAATAACTAAGTAGTTTGAGGTGTTTATACCTATATTGAAAATACATAATGACAAGTGTAAAATGGTATATTCAGACTAAACCCTAAGCGTATCAGGCTACCTTAAGGTATTTTATATATGAACCTTGTAAGGAACAAACTATTAAGATATACAATTATCTTAGTATAAGCTATAGAAAAATAATAATTTATTTCTAAATAGCTTTTGAAGATAGAAGTAGCATAGTCGACATTTCACAGTTCTCATGTTCGAACAGAAACCCATTAAACCTTTTCTGACCGAATTTCTTCATATATTTATGAACTTAGATTTTGAATGTATTTAGGATTTTAAATTTGTTGATTTGATCTTTTTTTTTGTTTAACTCTCTAGACTCAAAATATATATATTCAATTTATAATATATTTTGAAAATTTACAGAAATATATAAAAATAATTGGTAGTCTTTTATATAATTGTTTCTTAATATACAGTTTGTTGAAAGAAACTTGGCCTGAATGCTTACTAAGCTTTTATTCAATAATTTTATCAAATATGTTATGTTTTCTAAATGTAGAATGTATATATAATATTTATTTGAAAAAGTAAAAATAAATATCAAGTAAAAAATTTATTTTAATTTCATATTTGCAGGCTTTCGAGCAAATATACTGTTCTTCAACAGGCTGATACTATATTTTATATTATATTATTTTTACTTTTTCAAATAATTTCTGGGTAACTATTGCTCACATATTATATATAAAACAATCTTCTTTTATTAAATTTATTAAATTCAATCATTGATTATATCTGATAGGAACATTCAATGAACTTAAAAATTTAGAAATTATCTCATGATTCATATGTGTGTGTTTACGCGTTTACAAATATGATATCTCTTAACTAAAAAAAAAATATTCTTCTAAAAAATCTAATTACCAATTGAAAGAATGGCTTATATTTCAATTTTCAAATATAAAACTAAAAAAAATGTTTTAATAGCATAAAATATAATTAAACATATCTTTTTAATTATAAATTCCTAATTGTGTGTATAAAAATATAGTTTTTATATTCATTACAAGTATAAAAAAATAAATTGAAATGAAGGTTTGTTATCAGGCGGATTCTGTGGACACGTCTAAAGACACAGATAGCAAAGGCCAACCACCTGGGGATGAAAAGTAAGATTCATTAGACATTTTAAAACCAAGATAACACTCACCTGTCTATTCCAGAATCTTGTTGGAAGAAGAACATTGCCTGAGCAAGGATACCAACAAGAAGTATCTTCGCAATTGGTGCTGCCTTGGCTCCAAAGACGTGCCATCAAGCCCTGAAACACCAAAGCCTGAAGGTGAGAGAGGTATTATAAAAATATTTTGAGTCATTTTCAGAAGTGAGAGAAGACTAGATGGAATTGTGTATGATCGAAACTGAATATCTTTAAAGCTGACTAATTATTAATAGTCGAGAGTTATTTATAACAATTTCATTTATACAAGAATGGTGTCTCTCAAACAGCTTTTTTTATTCTTTAAAAATATTGGTTTATTCAGATCTATTAAGGTAGATATTTTCTATAATATCAAAATAAGACAAAAAAACTGGTTTTTCTATTAGAATTACTCTACAATTTCATACATACATATTTATGTGAACAATAATACCCAGAAATTATTTGAAATGGGAAAAATATATTTCTTGTGTAAGGTTTCTTTCAATATAGGATTTTGCAAGTACTTGCATGTTAAAGAGCAGTAAATTTGTTCTAAACACATATTTTCATAAAATAATATTCAAAATTATAATACTTTACCTGATTATATTTTAGATTTGAAAATACTGAATTATAACTCATATAAAAGTGAAATGATAAAATATTAAGAGTGTCTGATCTATCAATGAGATAAATCATTCTTGCGATTTTGCTGCGTTGTGAGAGTTCAACAGGGAAAGCCAGCCATTACTTAATCATATAAGTAAAAAGGTTTTAGACATTCCTTTATTTTTTGAAAAGAAAATTTAAGCGCATTGATAATTAATAATTCAGAAAAAACGTGGCTTGTTAATGCCAAGTAATAAAACTGTTGAAAAAATGTTATGGAGTCGTAGAGGAAGAGAAAGATCTTTTATTACCTAAAGATACAAAACCATAAAAGAAGGACAAAAGAACAAACTATATGTACATCAGCAGTTCACGCCGGCCTGCCCTATTTACTTAACCGCTATCTAACTAACAATCCAACAAGGCCAGCGTTATATAGGCAGAGATGTCAATTTGTATAAACAATACTAAAACACTATGAAAATATCAGTAATATCAAATACCGTAGAAATATCTGAAATTGTTAATTTCAACAAAAACAATATTGTTAAATAATTAAAAAGGTTTCTCTATATAGTTTGGCATCAGGCAGCGTTTTATTCGTTTAAATATGTTCTCCTGTAGAAGAACAGAAATACCTGAAAGCTTTAGACTGCTTTGATAAAATGAAAAGAAACTCATCTCCAGAACTTTTAATTATATAATTTATGTCCAGGATATTTAAATCAATTTAAAATATATTATATATATTATAGGTGAAACAGGAAGATCAATACAAATTAGACTTAATGAACACAACAGAAATATCAGAACTAAAGACCAACGTTCAATGATCTATCAACATATTGCTAAGACCGGTCACGAATTCAACATAACAGAAACCAAATGCCACTACAAAAATATTAAGAACAATTATCAACGGTTAACTTTAGAATCTCTCATTTCCAATAAATATATTAACATAAACAGGAAGATACCATCACAATTCCTTAGATATCTTAGAAGAAATCAGTAGATCAATTTTATAGGTTCTGGATGCCCTAAAATGTAAATAGATATATACCATAAATTTGTTAAATTATATATCAATTTTAAAATTTCAGTTGTAAATATCCACGCTACACGCATTTGTATTTGTAAATATTTCTTGTAAGATATAGTCGAAATATATAAATATATTAGCCCGTTGAAGAGCGATTATCGATTGAAAGCTAGCAATTTAAAAAAAATCATTGTGAGGAAATAGTTTGTAATTTTAAAATTTTCACAATTTCATCATGAATAAAAAATATTGTATACTCGTATATAAATATACCTAAATGGTGGCTGGATATAAGCCTGAATTAAAATAAATTATTTTTTATATTTTATATATATTGAGATTTATTCTATATATATTATTTCTTAACAATTCAATTATGTTAATATAAAATTATTTTCAATTAGATTTATTTTAGAAAATATTCCCGCAGTTCCATATTTGATAGCTCTAATATAGAAAAAGCTATTTATATAAAATATTTGATCAAAATGGTTGTCAAAACCAAACACAAAATATTCTAGAAAGAAGAGAGAGATCAGGCCAATATAACTACACTCATGGACAAACATTAAAGAAGTGGAAAGTATTAAGAAAACAGAGACAATTTCGTTCACACTTGGTTATCTCGTGTATCTTCAATAAAGGTTACTGTGTATCAAATATCTTTCAGAGTTATTGTCTCAATCTTGATATAAATTATGAAAGGTATCTGAGTGTAGATAGTGTGGATATCATTCAAATTTTATTAAGCAGATATTCACATATTGATCGCATGATGCTATGAAGATTCTCAGGAATTTATTCCAACCAAAATACCAATTCAAATTTCTCACAATTTAGCAAATATTAAAAAACACATTGATTATTTAATTTATTAATTTTTTGAGTCAAAAGGCTATCCATCAAATAGGTTTATATAAAAGGGAGTACCTGGATCTGTAAAGAATCAACGAAGGACCCAGCTAGTGTAAATAGATATGAAAAAATCCCCGAACCTTATGTGTCTCTTTTAACCTAATTATTTTTCTAATAATCGCAGTCAACTTCATTTGTTTCTATTTTTTATTTATTTATATTTTGTTTCAAAAAACATTATATATAATATACTGCATAACTAATTTTAAGAAGGCCTTTAATTTTCATTAAAAATATATTTTATTATCATTACTTTCAATTTTAATTTTTTAATGTATTATTATCATTAATTATTTTTTTTTTATTTTAAAAAGAATATTACGCCTCTAAAATAGTTTTGTAATTTGATAACAGATGGCGCGCTAGTGCATCGTAACATAATTATTTTTTTACCAATGACAAAGTTGTTTTCATGTGATCTACAATAATTTGTAAATTAATTTTACTGTACAATAAATTGACAACGAGGGAGCAATCTTTCGAAATAATTTGAGAAAAAAAAAAAATATTTTCTTTTTACAGATCCAGGTACGCCCTTTTATATAAACTTATTAATTTTTGTTTGATTCAGACAAACCCTACAGAATTTAAAATATAATTGTCGTGTTATGGCATTGAACACTAGTGATGTTCGAACTAATAAACTAAATATAATTCTTTCACGTTTTTTTTTTCTTTTCTATCACACAGATAAAACTGTTGCACAATTATATAGATTAAGCTTTATATTAACTGTTCTTAAACAGCTTCTACTCTAATAGGCTTTTTAAAATCGTCAGAATTTCAAATTATTCGAAATATGGAAGAATTTTGAACTCAAATTAAGGATTTATATTACATACTCAAATAAATAGCAAGAAATGGTTCAAAGAGGAGATATCCCTAGAAGAATGATATACCTTTACCAAAGTGTGTCATAGTTGAGTTAAATGATTTCAATATTATTACTTACTATCAAATTGATACTAATCTATATACAGAATATGTTGCAGGATTGCCATTCCAAAGACACCACACCACTGGCCTATATAATTTAGGCAATACTTGCTACAACAACGCAATAATGCAATGTCTCGCGCATTCAACTCCCGTCTTGGAGACTTGCCTTGTGGAATTCAGGCCGGAAGACATCAATTCTGAGAGCATCAATGGCGGCCTATTGCTGACATCATTTTGCAAGCTTTCGAAGGCAATGTGGCAGGAAGTTCTTCCGATTAGACCAATCGCCTTTCACGAACAAGTTGGGCTTATAGAATCCAAGTTCGGAGATTATTCCCAACAAGATTCTATGGAATATCTTCAATATCTCCTCAACCAACTCCACAATGAGATAAGGCGGACTGAAGAACTCACTACAAGTGACGAAAACATTGATGGAGGCCTAAAGTCCTGGATTGAATACAACAACCAAGAAAACAGCCAAATAGTCAATATATTTGCCGGACAAATCATCAATACAATCTGCTGCCAGTCTTGCACATATATCTCTGAGAATTTCGAGGTCTACTGGGATTTGTCACTAGCCATCCCTGAAATAACCAGCCCTTCCTTAATGGATTGTTTCCACCAGATATTGGAACCAGAGATTCTGAATGACTACAAATGCAACAACTGTAGTGAAAGAGGAGCAATCAGAACACATTGCATATCCCAATGGCCACAAATAATGGTTATCCAACTGAAAAGATTTTGTTCTTTCCAAAAGATCAATAAGTTGATCCAATTTCCATTCATTCTGGATCTTTCAACATTTGGACCGGCCCCAAAATACAATCTTTATGGTGTCGTGAACCATTATGGAAATATGGAATATGGGCACTACATAGCAACTTGCCTGAATCCAACATCCTCAAAATGGACCAAATATGATGACCATACCGTATCAAGCATCGATTCAAACGATGTAATTACTGCCAATGCCTACATTCTCTTTTATGAGAAAATGGAATGAAATGTGGCAGCGGCCACATCAAATTTATTGAGGTAATCCTTAATTCTAAATATTTATATAGATATATAATGTTAATATTAGTTAATTAAATTTATAAATTTAATTGACATCTATCAATTAAGTATATGATGTTATTGAAAAGAAACACAATACCAGTAAATTTATTTTTGTTACAAGTTTTATTATTAATATTGTAACATAGAAAATTAGGAAAGACAAACTTCAAGATGACACAGCGATTTCTTTGAGGAAAGAAGAAAATCAAAATTTATAAGCAATGAAGGAAGTTTACAGAGTAACAAAATATAAATAATATAATTATCAAAAAAATAATAATCTGTAAATAAAATATAACAAATACCTTGCTATAATAGTCAAAACGATATATATATATATATATATTATATAAATAATAAAAAGATAAGATTTCTGTTGTTTTGGATCATGTTGAGGATTATGGTAATGTAAGTTATCTTGAGGATTAAGCTATGGCGGTGCAGTCGTGGTTGAATAATCTTGAAATAAAAATAATAATATGGTTTTTTGATCAGTAATTGCTTTAATTGTGATAAAGGAATATATAAAAGAACATAATTTGATAAAAGTAATGCCTAGCTTAAGGCGAGTAGAATAAGGAAAACAAAAGATTATTTACATAATGTACAAAAGTTTTGGGTCGGCCATCGGGGAACAACAACAACGAGTTTTTATAGGGGAAGAGTGACCTCTGGCGGTCAATTTAAACAGAGTATTTGAATCTATTAAATTATATAATTTAAAATAAAATAATATTTTTATATAACATATATATATATGTTATTAAAAATAAAAAAGGCATATCCTGACCAGGAGCACATGTCAGGGAACAGTCTGATTCAATGTTTAGTTGATTTCTGTTCCACCAGATGGCGCTCTGCCTTCTGAAAAAGCACATGTGCTACTGGTCAGGATATGTCTTTTTTATTTTTAATATCAACACCTGACCTTTTGATATTATATATTTTTTAATGTTTTTCATATATATGTTATTTAAAAAGTTAGTCTATTTAAAAATTATAATATTATTTGCAGAGGGCAATTCATCGCCAAGCAAATTGCTGACCTCAGTTTTTACTGCTGCTTCTGCTTCATCGAGAGGACGGCAAAAGTATGTACTCTTTTTCTCTCTTCTTCTATATGAATTACTTTATACTCTTCATTAATAGCTCTAGCCCTAGAGGGGGGATGGGATGAGAAGTCTGACCACACCAATCCCCTCTGGACCCTTGAAATATTTGACCCAAATTCTGGTCTAAGGTGACTAACGTGGCAACGGCAGTCATTTACCAATGAAGAGCAAGCTTTACACACCCAAGATAGTGGACATTGTGACTGCTGTGATAGAGATTTATGGAAACATCTGAGGCTCTTCATTGGAAATGACAACCACAACAATACAGTATACACACCCAAGATAGTGGACATTGCGACTGCTGTGATAGAGATGTATGGAGACATCTGAGGCTCTTCATTGGACACGACAAAAACATTAATAGCCCTTTAAAATAAAATACTTTTCGTTTCTGAAAAAATATTTTGTCATCGTTAAAAATGTTTCTAACGCCTTTCCAAATGCTTTAAAATTTATTTTTTCCTGAAGAAGACAAAATATTTTTGTCTAAACTTCAAAAAAAAAAAAATAATAATTTCTGGTCGAAGTGTCTTTTATTTTTTTAGAACTATAAATTCCAGCCATGCGCAAACTCTATTAAGAGTATTTAGACTCTTCAAAATTTAGATATTTCGAAATTTTCTCAGCCGACATCATCTAAAATCTCAAGCTTCACAAGATTAATGTTCTAATATGATTGGATGGATATAAGAAAGAAGAATAAAATTTTAATGTGTTGCAACTTAAATATAGAAATAGACTTATATTAAGTTCGCTCAATACATCTTTTGCTAGATTGTCCTGTTTTTCAAGACTACCGAATCGAAATAATTTAGTAGTAACATATTTTTTCATATAAAGAAATGTATATTAAATTCAATACCTTATATATATATTTTTTAAATTATATAGCAACAAATATCTTTTAAGAAACTGATAATTTATATTATGATTATTTTACATTTTGCCAGACACTTCTTTCTTTTGTACACAGTTCTTTTTCTCGTTTTTTTCCTCTCTTTCTCATTTTTAACATCATATGACTATTCTATTCACAGCCTAAAATTATTGTATATATATATAGACAAATGTAAAGGCATACATGTATGACAGCGCAAGTGTCCTTAGGGGCACATAGCGCATTAAATTGAAATAAAGTTTTAAAAAAATCGTTTTAAACTGACAATTTCTATGTGAATTTAAACGATAAAAATGCATATCTTTAACATTTTAAGTAAGCATCTTTTCTAGCATGCTAGGGCCTTTTTGTGAGATATGCTATATAGATGATCTTATTAATAATGATAGCTTATCCTATGGATTTTTAAACATTGCAATTCTATCATAGAGTTGAATGCCAATGATATATTTAGAATATAAAATAATCTGTAATATATATATGTCATAATATATGCCCTTCCAGGATTAATAAAACAAACCTACAGCCAACGAGAGAGAGATGGGCAGCTAAAGCGAGACACTTTAAGACATCACGACATTCCAAAAAGGGGGAAAAAGGGGCCCGCCCGTGGACACCTGGGGACTATTTTGATGGTCGGCCGGGGGCTGGTGGCCACACAAGACGTGCATTTCCGCGGTGGCAGCCCGCTAGCGCTCCCCCTCTCCCTCGGTTTGCTGGGTTCCATCTTCCAAACTTGTTGTTTCCTTATTTCTCACTCACCACATTATTATCACTATAGTGCCACATTGAAAGTCGACAGGATAAGACCTGACCGGGAAGCAAATCCCTCATATACCGGAGTATGAAGAAAACAAGAAGCAATACCACGATGATCGAACAAACCCACAACCAAGTTCCACAAGAACCAACGACCGACTCTACTGTAGCCGCTTCCCTTCGAACTCTCACCCTCTGTCTCGACCAACTTTTAAACCGTGAGTCTGAAGAAGCATTCACCTACGACGGAGATGAACCTGCCGCACACTTCTTCTCACAACTTGAGTCTCAGCCGAACTTCCACAACTTAGAGCCAGCACGCCAAGCTCGAAAGGCTCTATCATCACTCAGGGGCGAACCTCGCAAAATTGCACAAGACTTAACTCTACTGAATAAGACTTATGAAGAGGTCAAGGAGTCACTCTGCGCCGTCTATCCCCGACGCCCTAGCTTCACTCTTCAAGAGTTCTATGAACTTAAATGCACATCGATGGCCGAGATCGAGACCTACTACAAGAACAAGGTCCGAATAGGATTGGCGATCAACCTCCCTAAGAGTACCATCGTGCAAGCACTATCCAACGGTGTGCCACGTAACTATGGCAACCTTTTGAAGATGGCACAACCCTCGGGACCAGAAGAATGGTTGTGCTTAGCCCAACAGCTGACCTACGAAGGGGATAACACCAGCACTAAAGCTGCCCAACAGCGATCACCGCGCCAGAGCAGAGCACCTTCCACCACCGTGGACAAGACCCCACCATTTCCTTGCCGTTACTGTGGCGGACAACACTGGCACGCACAGTGTCAGCAGCGAGGGCCCTACCAGCGGACAGCCCTCTAGCCAACTCTCTCTCGGATGGCTCACAGATTTCTCTTCCAAATCGCCGTGTGATTATTTCCCTTTCCCCACCACATTATTATCACTATATTGCCACATATATATAAATAATAAAAATGGCATATCCTGACCAGGAGCACATGTGCTTTACAGAAGGCAGAACGCCATCTGGTGGAACAGAAATCAACTAAACATTGATTTAACCTGTTCCCTGATATTTGGCCAACCCAATTTCTTGATAAATCAAGAAAAGCCATCCACGAACGCGTTTCGCGCTTTTTGGCGCTCGTCAGCGTGGAATAGGCTGAACCATTGAGACCAAAAAAGTTTGGCCTTAAATACCCATTTCTTGGTTTTTCAGGAAGCCATTGGGATCAAAAAATCTTTTTTGGTCTCAATGGTTCAGCCTATTCCACGCTGACGAGCGCCAAAAAGCGCGAAACGCGTTCGTGGATGGCTTTTCTTGATTTATCAAGAAATTGGGTTGGCCAAATATCAGGGAACAGGTTAAATCAATGTTTAGTTGATTTCTGTTCCACCAGATGGCGTTCTGCCTTCTGTAAAGCACATGTGCTCCTGGTCAGGATATGCCATTTTTATTATTGATTTCAACACCTGATCTTTTTATCTTTTATTTTTTATTTCGTTTTTTAATGTGCTAAGCGTATTTACGCAAGTTTGGCCTTAAATACCCATTTCTTGGTTTTTCAGGAAGCCATTGGGATCAAAAAATCTTTTTTGGTCTCAATGGTTCAGCCTATTCCACGCTGACGAGCGCCAAAAAGCGCGAAACGCGTTCGTGGATGGCTTTTCTTGATTTATCAAGAAATTGGGTTGGCCAAATATCAGGGAACAGGTTAAATCAATGTTTAGTTGATTTCTGTTCCACCAGATGGCGTTCTGCCTTCTGTAAAGCACATGTGCTCCTGGTCAGGATATGCCATTTTTATTATTGATTTCAACACCTGATCTTTTTATCTTTTATTTTTTATTTCGTTTTTTAATGTGCTAAGCGTATTTACGCAAGTTTGGCCTTAAATACCCATTTCTTGGTTTTTCAGGAAGCCATTGGGATCAAAAAATCTTTTTTGGTCTCAATGGTTCAGCCTATTCCACGCTGACGAGCGCCAAAAAGCGCGAAACGCGTTCGTGGATGGCTTTTCTTGATTTATCAAGAAATTGGGTTGGCCAAATATCAGGGAACAGGTTAAATCAATGTTTAGTTGATTTCTGTTCCACCAGATGGCGTTCTGCCTTCTGTAAAGCACATGTGCTCCTGGTCAGGATATGCCATTTTTATTATTGATTTCAACACCTGATCTTTTTATCTTTTATTTTTCATTTCGTTTTTTAATATATATAAATATATAATGGTATATCACACATATATTTTATATTTACATCTGGACTTTATCATTTCTGATATTTAACATTGTTGTTTTGTGTTTCAGGCCTTTATATTCAGCCGGTTCCTCATCGAAAAAACTTGAATATTTTTTTTAATTTTTATCTTTTATTTTCTTTTTTACTTTTATTAATTTTTTTTATTTTAAACATATTTATTCTAGAGATTTTTTTTTAATTTTAAAAATTCAAACAGGCGCCTATTATAAATGCGCAATTATTGGGTTATTTAAAAAAAAAAGATATATATAATCTTTATGAATATTTGATCCTATCTATCACTGACCTACTGGTACTGTGAGGACAGGGGAAACGTGTCAGATTTTTCTGATCTTTTTTGGATCGGAGAAATCTGATTTTGATTGCTGAGGGTTTGACCTCAGTTTCGGCGATACAGGGTTTTACTCTGGTGGGCGTGGGAGGGAGCCCACCAGGGGAGGGGGAGAGCCCTCTCTCGTCCAAGCAGTACCAGGAAAGGATAAGGGGCGAACTGGATGGCACAAAATTTGACATCTTCAACTGAAACCTGAAATATCGCAACAATTTCGAAAGAAAAGTTGAATTTTCGTTTTGAAATGAAATGTTCCGATTAAAGTTTGTTATTATTGCACCAGAGTGGTGTAGAATATATGAGTAGTGTTTTCGGATTGAGAATGCCCCCTGATAAATATTGAAATCTTGAAAATTTTAATCGAGCCATCTCAGATATAAATGAGAATAAAACAATATTGGCGTTGGGACTTTAATCCCTTGTTCTTCTAGACCGCTGTCAGGAAATTTTTTTTGTCAGGATCACGGCCATCAGGTCGCAAATTTTGAGGTTCTCGACTTCAGTTTTGGAGTTCTAGGGACCTACTCTGTCAGAGGTTTGGAGAAGAGCTTACAGGTGAAACGGATGAAACCTCTGTCTGTCAAAACTCTCAGAGCCTTGAGTGGTATGCCATGTGGTATAGTATGATATCCACTATTGGTGACAAATCGCAATAAGCCAGAGATTCCTAAAAAAGCATTCCTCGATTGTGCAAAATATACTGGAAAACTTGCTTTCCATTATTTTTGGAATAACAAAATTTAGAAATATTGTATATTTGAATGTGAGTGAAAAAGGTTGTTTTAAAGTGACATATAAAATGTTGAAAAAAAATCGTATCACAAAATATTGAAAAATAATATTTTCAATCAAATAAATTACTGAATATTTGATATATGAAAAATAATTGATTAATTGAATCATATTTTACTTCCTAGAATTATCCAGAATATGAAACAACAAAATTATAGATATCTTTACAAAAGTATAATTAGGCAATGGATCGAATATTCATATCGTTTGAAAAAAAAAATGTAAAAATGAAATTCTAAATTGATGATGATCAATATTCAAAATATCCTATATGATGTGCATTCATTTTGAACATTTTTAAAAGAGATAAAATGAAAACTTTGTCTTCAAACATAACAAAATTTCAAACACTGTGCAAGAATATATTTTTGATTTTATTGAATTGTTAAAAGTTTGAAAATAAAAGGTGAAAATGAATATTGTCTTCATTTCTTTTACACTCACAATATTCACCTAGCAGTGATAGTTTTAGCAATTCATTATTAAAACTCCTTCTCTTACATAAATAAATCATCCAGGTATAGATGTTTCTTTTATTTTATTCGAAAATATTAAAATTCATACAAATTATATTTTCTTAGTTGACATACACCAAATAATTAAAGATTTTATGTAACTACATATCTATAAAATGGGTTGGTAAAATATCACGGAACAGGTTAAATCAATGTTTAGATGATTCTTTCCGCTTAATAAACGTTCAGCCATTTAAAATGTTCATGTGAGAGGTTAGAATGTGCCTTTTTTGTTTTAAATATCAAAACCTGACCTCTTTCTATTTTTCCTTTTTACATGACCAGTTAGTTTATTTGCACAAACATAACTTCAAATACCCATTTCTTGATTGATCAAGAAAATGGGTTAGCCAAATGGATTAATCTAGAGGAACAACTCTAGATGGCGTTGTGTCTTCAAAATGGCTCATGAGAGAAAAAGATATTCCTTTTTTATTTTTATAAATAAATATGTCTCATTTTACACAGTATGTATACTGTACACATAATATTGTAAATACAAGGTTGTATATAACAACTGAAAACATCAAGACGCGAATTTTCACAAATAAATCAAACTACTACTGACCTTACTTCTACCTTCGTTCAAAAGAAACATTTGCGGTAAAACTTTTAAAACGTCGTTTTACAATCATAAGCCGCATTATATTGTATTATAATATTCAATATATAATTCCAATTAATATTTTATGCATCAATTGTATCTTCAAAAATCATCTCTCAAAGCTATTTTTTTCCGTATTCAATTTTTAGAACATTTTTCTTCGTATTTTTATTCTTGGTATATTCAATTTTATTTTTTAAAATTCGTGAAGAAAATTAAATGTTTTCAAAGGTTGTATATAATATTGTATAAATATTGATCCTTGATATACTATTCAAATTTTGAGAGAAAGAACAAATTCTTAAAATATCTTATAAACTGAATGTGCTTATATATTTTGTTTAAAGGTATTCATTATTGATATTCAATTTCAAAATGTTCAGAAGAATTTCCAAATTTAGTTCCATTTGTATCTCAAACTCTTTAAAAATAACTATACTAAACAAATTAGCACATTTTTATATTTAAATATAAACTATTTTTAAATACACTTGAAAGGCGTTGATTTTTGAATAGTCACAACTACCACCACACTTGAGATGAAAAAAAAAGATATAAAGATAGTTTTAATGATAGTTTTTAATAAAATTTATATAAGTAAAATTTATATTTCTACAACCATTTTTCTGTAATGAATAAAGATTGAAAGATGTAGGGCATGATTATCAGTAGTGAACCATTGGGTTGTATTTATTTTTCGTCGATGATATTATGGAATAAAAGGTGTCTAGGTTTGTGCATCAACTAGCCTATAATATAAAAATACTATTTTTTCATAGTGTTGAACACATCATAGTTTATGTATCTATATGAACTTGTCGTATATATACAGGCTGTAAAATAGAAATATAGGTAAGGGAATCATAAGAAATTCAGATGAATTTTTATATTATTATTTATTTATTTATTAATATAAGTTAATATATATTTGAATAAAACAAAACATTGAAATGGTTACTTACTAGACGATGTTTAAATATGATCGGATTACTATGGAGGATATGGTACTGTAAAACAAACAAAATATAAATCATATTGATATATTTGATGATGATACGAATTCAAGCAAAAGATGGCTAATATCTAAGACATCAAATTCTAAATTAAAGGAACATAAAAGGGTCGTTTAAAAGATTATTTATAATAATTTTGATGTTATTATGTTAATTGATGATTCTCCACAATAATGAAAAAGATAAATTATACATAACAGTTCTGTAACAAAATAATATAAGGATTGTCCCAAAATATTCTATCTCTCTATTCCTCATTTGAATATTAGGTATAAACAATTGGAAATCAGATAAAAAAAACGTCACTAATCTGTGTAATAAACATGATTCCTTTGTGAAAATTGTCAACTTGAACTGTTGGTGACACTGTTGAATATATTATTAATTATATATATGACTTGTCCATTCCAGGACCTTACTGGTGGAAAATTGCCCCACACCATCAAAATCTGAAGGTGAGATCGCGATTATAATCTGAGCTAAGTAATCTAGAATAAAATGAGGTGAGACAAGGCTGTATACTATCACCATATCTCTCTTCAACCTTTATACTGAACATATCTAAAAATTAGATGAACTTGATAAAATAAAAATAGATTTACACATTGGAGGAAGGAATATAAAGAACTTTCGCTATGCTGATGACACCCTACTGCTAGCAGAAATAAAAAAAAACAAAGAAGAGCTACCCCACTGTTAGAAGAAAATAAAGAAAGCATAAAAGAGATTATTGAAAAGTTTAAAGATGAACGTAAAAATTCTGGTTTAAAACTAAAATATCAGCAATACGATAATTATAACTACCAATATATTTTTTGATTATCCCTAGTACACGTGGTACAGGCCATGATAATTATGGTGGGTAATTAACCACAGCTGTTACTGTAAGTGCACCACATGTCTACACATATGAAAAGCAGTTCGCCTTTGCACTTACAAATGTGCCAAAGCCCCGTTTTGTTACTTGAATTCGCTGGTGGGGTTGGACCTTTGTAAGAATCAGGGCCATTGGAGTATTTTTTTTTAATCAGAAAAAAGGTGCCCAATGCGCGAATTGAACCGGTAGCGGTCGAAAATCAACGGTTTAGACCATCCTTCCACCTACACCTACCGATAATAAAAAAGCTTTGAAATTTGACAAGAAAATATAGATATGGTTGATCACTCCATCTTCTTAAGATCCAGGATTGATAAGATAAAAGGTTGCTTAGAGGAAGTAAAAAGAAAATTAGAACTAAAATTTTGATAAATATTAGAGAAAGAGATGAAAAAGGAGGAGGGGAGCAGTAACAAGCTCACTAAAAACCTGGGTTCAGCTGGCCCGGCTGATATTACCCTGTAAAAGCTCCTAATCCAGGGATACAGAATGAGCAGCGTTTGTACCATATTTTTGGAGCAGCTGCACATGGTGTCTGTTCCTCATGTAAGAAGCTCGCATTTCTTTTGGAGCTAAGTCGGCCTGCCACTGAGTAGTGCTCCCAGTCTTAATAACAAAGGCAGACGCATTCTACTTCACCCAGTCATGATGGTTGTCAAACAGACACCATCATGGGTCACAAATTGATATCCTAATATGTTTGAGTGGAGATAAGGAAGAAGAAGAGAAAGAGAGAAAGACTTGCAATGAACTGGCTAGAAGGGACCAAGAAATCTACAGAAAATTACCAGAATTTCTGCGAGTAAATCTCACTAACAGATAAAATCAGAGCATATTTGTCCATAAAGGTATTTACCAATAATAAAGGTATAAAGGTATCTACCTGGTGAAGTCTATCTCGACTTGATAGAAATTAACAGCAAGCTAGAATCTATTACTAATAATAATTTAAAACATGGGCACTTCTGAACATGATTTACATTTGATAGCTAGAATTTTATATTTTTAAGATATCAGATGGTTTCTCGAATAAGTAATTCCTAATAAGATTGTGGAGGTTTTTCATTATATCAGGAATAAAAAATAACAATAAGAGAATTAATACTTTTCGAGTTATTGTTCTGCATTTTGTGTGTTTTTGACTTCAGTAAGATAAACAATACAGAACTGAAAATATGTTTAATTTTTAAAAGAATCATACGCGTCTATAATAGTTTTGAATTCTCATAACAGATGACTCGCTAATGTATCATAATAGCATAGTGCAGTATTATTATCCAGTAATCTGTTTCCAATTTATAAGAAGTCTATCAGAATGACGTCCTTTCTATCCCAAAACAAAATCGGTCTTCTATATTTCTGACAATGGTTACCGTTCGCTCTGCTAGGAGCAGTTTCCTTAGAATCAATCCATTGTTCTCATTGTTACTTGGAATTTTCAGGGGAGAGAAAGGAATCCATATTTCATTGATGGTCATAGCTCAACAGAAAAAATATTCTATTCGATCATTTTAATAGTTCCAAACGCTTTTTTTAAAAGTTGAAAGTCGCATCTACTTTTGTCTTTGTTATCAGTTGTGGCACCCAACAGGTAGCTAACTTTTTATATTCAACCTTTTCCTGTAAAATATCGAAAAATTACCATTTTATAGTTGAGGTAGATATGGGCTCTGCTACTTCATATATTTTGTTCTGGTGGATACTTTCTAGGAATTCTAAAGAAACAACATATCTGTTGGGCGTTATAAATGACCCTTAATTACTTCTAATGTTCGACATTTTTCAAATCGTCAAACCAATAACCAAGCTTGAATAAATAAGTGTTTATTTGAAGGAAATCAGCATTGTTTTTATTTATTTACATGTTTTACCATACTAAGTAAAAAGCGGATAACTGAATGATACCACACATTTTCTAAGGGAGTCGGATGAACGAGTAGTATAAACCTTTCGTATTCGACCGCTAAGACCTGGGATCGAATTTTGCATTGGGAATTTTTTTAATTAAAAAATTAGTCCAAATAAAAATTTCCTAATGGTAAACTTGTAAGTAATAAAAGTCGAACTGAGCTTTTCACACGTGTAGACATGTGGTACACTTAAAGTAAAAGCCGTCGACAACTTCTACCCAACATGATTATCATGGCTTGTAACACGTATAGTAGAGATAATAGAAAAAACACATTTTACATCATAGTCTGAACAACGTGCGCGTATTCAAACTACATTGTGATAGGAACGTGCCATAATAAATTTCTATATGTAAAAAATTAGGGAATATAACTAACTATTCTGGTTGATAGTTTATCGTCTCTCGTCAGTTTGGCTTTGTATAACATTTCAATGATTATTCATTAAGTCTCTAGGATTACCTTGTGTTGTCTTTAAGGTCCACCTTCTACCACGCTGAAAGAGCCAACAGCCTGAAACGCACACAATGACAACTTCCTATATTGATCAAGACACTATTCTTGAAATTGAGAATATATATATTCTTGAGTAAAAAAATATATTCAACTTTATTTGATTTATATATATATATTTTTTTTCAATAGATGGCACATACCTTCTAAAGGATGTATAATCACTGCACTCTTTTGTATTTGATAAAGAATCAGTAGTATT
The DNA here is from genome assembly GCA_030710605.1 of Cordylochernes scorpioides. NCBI lineage: Eukaryota > Metazoa > Arthropoda > Arachnida > Pseudoscorpiones > Chernetidae > Cordylochernes > Cordylochernes scorpioides. The sequence goes on along the minus strand of CP092873.1, from coordinate 12,244,761 downwards.
AGTAATCTTTGAGTTTAATTTGTTTGGCTAAAAATACCCAAGAACAGCAAAAATATTTCAGTTATATTTTATAAATACAATAAGGAAGGACAAAAGATAAACTCATATACACTATAACTGTTCTCACACCATCATCGACCTGCCCTATCCAATAACCGCTAGCCAACACACAACCAATCTAACTAAGCATCGATATCTAGGAAGAGATACAAATTAGATAATATTACAACAATATACAAATTATAACAGAATAATATATCGTTTAAATATTCTAGAAATGCCACTCTCAACACCATTAAAATATTTCTTTTGACCTTCTAAAATATTTTATTCACAAAGGATGTTTCAAAATATATATTACGGTTGTTGGTTAAAAGTATCTATGTGTTCAACTTAGGTGTTTTTACTAATCAAATAGTTAAAACTAAGGAAAATGCTCAAAGGACTTTTCACAAAGACTTTGTTTAAATTGATTTTAAACTCCTGTACATTAATTAACAAATAAAAAAAGGTTTCATAAGATGAGTTTCTTCCTATTTCAAAAGCAATCTCAAGAATTCGGACATCTCTGCACTTCTACAAGAGAACATATACCACAATGAGTAATAGAATCAGGCGGCGTTTTATTCATTGTATAAGTTCTCCTGTATAAGGGCAGAGATTCTTGAAAGCTTGAGATGGTATTTGAAATAAAAATAAACTAATCTACGGAAACCTATTTTTAAATTATCTAATTAAAGACATTGTTTATGTTAATAAATTATGTAATTTTGATTGATCTTCCATGATGGGGAAGGTAAAATATAGGTCTTATCTATATTTAAATCTACTCTTGGATGTCAGTGAATTTCTTCAAATAAATACTTTTAATTTGTTCTTTAAAAACATAGGTTTTTTTTACAACATAATTTTTTTATATAATAAAAGGGCATACTTGTATATATTAAATTGAATAAAGAGTTTATTTGCCATTATATCGGTTAGTAAAACGCCAATGTAATGCCTTGACAAAGGTTGGCGTTAAGCCAACTGAAATATTGGTAAATAAATCTTTTATTCAATCCACAATATACCTTTTTTATTATCTAAAGATTTAAATATAGATTGCTCTATATTCATATCTCTAATATATGTGTGATTCTTGAAATTTTTTTCTATTTTATGGAATGATGATATTTTACTATAATGTTCTTAAATTTTAGTACACCTATAATTTCTCAGAAGTTATCTTGACCTACTGAATATGCCATGATTCCTTATTTTCTCTGCGGCTACCTCGAACTTTTAATAAATCTTCTTAACGTTATTAGATGTAACCAACCCTACAGCATCATCTGCAAGTTGAATCATATTTGAAGAGGGAGAGGTATGTCATCAATAAATAATTTGAAAGTAGGGGCGCCGCTTAAGTCCAAACCTCATGATTATCATAATTTAATTGGCCTTGACACGAGAATATGTTGATTCTACTTGTTTCTTAATATCTTCTATTCTATTTAGATCATTCCCTTTATAATTATTGTTATTAGAAGAGGGATAAGACTCACCAATCTTTCTTCTTATATTCTTCAATAATAAATTCTTATTTGGATCAAGTTTAAACTTTATCATGAATTGTGTCAAGATATTTCTCTGTTTTGCTATATATTGAAAAGGTTTCTAAAAAATAATTTTAATGATATTTGATTTCTTAAATTCTTCTAACAATGATTTACTGGGATCATAGAGCTACGTCATTAGTTAGAATATTCAGCCTGCTATCTCTCCACAAACATTTCTATACTTGATTATAACACCAGCAATGCTGTTAAAATTTGTATCACTGGTTGGAGTGCATTATAATCCTGGAGAGAGATTATTAGGTTTAATTCTTGAACTGTCTTATTTGTGCTACTGTTTTTCACTTTCCAGGCAATACCAATTGTCCGAATATTCCTAGAGGAGCAAAGATGGTCTTTGTGGAGATTGAATTTTCTCTACAGAGTTCTGTGAATGATCGCTTGGCTCAAACAATGATGCGAAGAAAACCGTTCGCAATACAGAGTGGGCGACAACATTTAGCAGTTCTGGTAGCTGTCAACTGAGGTAAATAGTAGACATTGGGTTGTCTTGATCCGTCTAACGCCGGGAAGCAGAGTGATGCCTGTAGCGACACTAAAATAACAGCGTACGAAGCCAGATAGATATCCGAAGTTTTGCTCCAATCCCAGGCCAAGCAAGCAGGAAAAAGGAACGTTTTGCCAGAGGCTTGTCGAAAGCATCGAGCATCGTCAGGTGGTGATGCGAAGAATTCAACCCAAGATGGCGCAGGTTGTTTCTATATTAGCGACTGTTGCCATCGATACCTTTTTTTTTTAGAAATAGCTAGAACTGTTTTTTTTTAATTGAAAGCTAAATATATTTAAAATATTTTACATCTAGGACATTAACATGAATATATATATATATATATATATTTTTTTTTTCAATAGAAACGCCGTATATTGATTATTTATTTTATCGAATTTATAAATGATTGTTTTTGTGAATTTTGTTTAAACAAAAGAAAAATCTAACAAAAATCGTTTTTTTACAATACTTTATTTCAAAATACATTTTGATCCAAAATTTTTCTTTATAAAATAATATATAATTATTTTTATATTTAAAATTTAAAATAATACACTAATTTAGTGCTTATGAACTTATATCAAAGGATGTGAGAATATATCTATAAAATCATTTAATGAATGTAAATGTTTCCTTTTAAATCCACTGTGACAAACACATATATATGTTGTAAAAATGTGGAACCCATACTGTCGCAGTTGGCTTCTTATTCAACTTGCAGTTATGGGCTGGAAGTGGAACCGCTCTAGACGAAAAAAATCCACACGCATAGGAGTATGGTTAACTCGTTTTAGGGGTAGCACCCGAGAAGATGAGTAAGACTATAGGGGCTCCAAGGATCGCTGTTCAACATGACGAGCTAACTCTATCTAATCCCAGGCTATTCTGTCTTCGGAGTCCACTAACAATCCAGCTTATATGCTAATTGTAACGTCAAAGAAGACGGACTTTTTACATATTCAGCATTGTTTTTTGTTTACTTTAGCAGCAGGTTTACAGTTGTTCTTGAAGAAATGGTCGTTTTCTTCATGGTTAGGTTTTATACAAAATTTTCAGAATATTCTTTGGGTACAATTTTTAGATATATACCCTGGTTTATTATAAGTAAAACATACCTTTTTTTTGTTGCATTCATAGCCACTCGGTCTTCTGGTTGGCTCTGCCTATTTCTTCTTATTTTTTAGTGATCAATTTTGATAGAGAAGACAAACAGATTGGCATCCGTGTCCAATCAAGGACTGGGATGGCCAATATGTTTATATACTGTCTTAACCTCTTGAACAGAGTTAACGACCTGTTTTACGACTTTTTTCGGTTTCCCTCTTCCTTTTCTGTGGGTATTATTTAATAACTTCATTTTTAAGTTACAAATTGTGGTTCTTATGGTGTACAAGATTAAATATAAAACATACAAAATATGGCATCAATCAAAGCTGATTTGAAAATATTTTTGCAGATAGCTCTTCATGCGAGGACAACCGCGTTAATATAATTATCTGAAACAACAAGAAGAGAAAGAAATATTCAACAAGTTTTCTAGATTTCCATAAAGAGAACATGTGCGCGCCAGGATGAGTTCAGGGTGCGAAGGGATGAAGAAAAATGGTAATCTGGTGAAAAGGGAGTTGGACAAAGAGAAGTCCTCAGGATAGCAGCTGTTAGCCTAATCGTGTAGATGTCCTGAATTTGGCATTACGACTGAACTGTACATAGCGAATTGATCTGTCGAGTGGGCAAAGGAACTAGTAATTCGGTCGGCAGCGGATCAGTCTACAAGTCGGTATCGACCAGGCCGGATGTGGACAGTGTGTGGAGCGGGACGCTTCACAATAGTGACATTAACGGCGTCAAGAATTCTTCTGATGACGGAGATCATGTGCAAGAGTCCCATTTTGCATTCCTTCTAATTCGTTCCCCTCTAATAAAGCCCTAGCTCTATCTGCATCATTTCACGAACTCTCGTGTCATCTTAGTACCATCCTGATCAGGCAAAATATACGAATCGAAAAAGACCATAACAATATAAAGTAAACGTCTATATAAGTTTATTATGATTTAAACAACGAATTATTCTTTTACAAATTAATAAAATTAATCTACGTAAGCCTTTCAGGATCCCTCATTTGTGTAGTGTAGGCTTGTACCTCAATTTCACACTGATATTTTCAAATAGGATTCTCCAGTAATTAAGAGAAATAACTTAAAGACTAAATATGTATAATTTAAGAAAAAGGCATCTCCTTATCGTGCAACCGAAATTTGCTGATGGCTTGCGCCATCTATCGGAATAAATATCAACTATTCTCGTTGATTTCTAATTATTTCAGAATTCTGGCTTTAACTACCCGTTTCATGATTTTTCAGGATGCCTGAATGACCAATTTTTTGGTCGTTGAGGTACAGCTTGCTCTACGCTGATGAGGGGCAACAGCCCGAAACGCGTCCGTGGTTAGCTTTTCTTGATTAATCAAGAATGGGTATTTGGCCAATTCTGGAATAATTAAAAATCAACGAGAATAGTTGATATTTATTCCAATAGATGGCGCAAGCCATCAGCAACTTTCAGTTGCACGATAAAGAGATGCCTTTCTCTGAATTTATGCACCTTATCCCAGTACAATATCACATTTGTACTATTTTTTCACTAAATGTTTATAAGTTCGCAAATTTAAAAAAAATAGTTAAAAGTAAAAAATACTTTTTTCAATGCAATTAAATATCTAAATAGATGCTTTTTCTAACCTTTAAAATGAGCATTCCTAATGACACCTATCCAATTAAGAATAATCTTAATACATTTTTTTATGCATATTTCACTGGACTTAAAATTAACATAGGTTATATGGTAACTGGCTATATATAGTTTGGCAATCCTTGATGTTTAAAAAATGTTGTGTTTATGTTTAGGATTTTTAGGTTCTAATATCTAGTTCGGTAGAGTGCAAATTTTAAGCGATTTATTTTCTATACATGATTTAAAGGCAGGTTTTGAACCTAAATTTCACTGAAAACAATTCTCGAATGAAAATTTGCTTTATTCAAACATTTATATTTGTTCTTTCAGTTTTCTGGAAACATTCTGAAATTTATTTTCAAAGCCCAATATAGAAACATTTTCTTGATATTGCCACGTGGAAAATTAGGGAAGACCAACTTCGGGATGACACAAACATTTATTTAAGACAAGTACAAACTATGAATTATAAACAAAAGATAAGGAATGAGGGAAGTTTACAGAGTAGTAAAATATAAACATAAAAAATGATACTCTGTTAATACTATTGTGAAATAATAAATGCTTCGCTACAATATCAATACCATTTTCCTTCATGGCCGTAGTTCTTATTTATGTTTTCAATCTTTTTAATTCACGCTTCCTCACGCCTCGAAATCATCGTAAACGTTCTTGATTAACAAAGTATGAGAAATAAATAATTTTCAAATTGTCTGAAAACTTTTTACTTATCTGTTTTTCAGGATAATTCTGTTGTTACCTTCATACTTTTTGATTTTTGAACAAATTGAGATTTTCTTGTTATTGAAATGTCTTAAAGCAGTTATTAATAATAAAATCTTCAAAATTAATGTGTAAAATATTTGGTAGTTGTATTTAATTTATTTCCCAGTCCAAAATTATCAAACGAGAGGTGTGAAATATAATAAACAAATCTATATAATGTTTTGAAAATAGTGCAATCCATATTTAATTCATTAGATAATAAAAAGGCATATATTGGATTTAATAAAAATTTTAATTTGCCAATATTTCGGCACACTATGCGGCGCTGAGTTTATGTATACAAAATATAATACTTCGATAAAGGTTGGCGATCAATCAGCCGAAATATTGGAAAAATAAATATTTTTATTAAATTCAATATAAGCCTTTTTTTATTGTCTAATATTTATATATTTATTGACAATTTAAAAGTCGATTGGAAATTGTATGCTTGTTAAAATAAATAAAGACAAATTTATTTTTTACTTTTTATTTCTTTTAAATATAAAATTTGATTAAATTATACAAGTATAGTTGTATGTATGCAAGTATTTCGAATCGCCTAAGACCTATTTATATTTTATTCTTTTGTTTTTTTTAGTACTCAAAGATAATATATCTGTAAGATCAGTATTATATATTAGGAATATTTGATCCATTGACAATTTCAACGCTATGAAAATCAATGTAATTTTAATATTTGATTAAATTATTTTAAAAAGTGACTCTCTCTCTGTAAAAACATTTTATTTTTGCTCCAATACTGAATAAACTCTGAAGCTCCAAATAATTCATATGAATATTTCTGAAAGTTTTATATCCAATTGAGTTAATTCACTGAGGAAAACTGACTTTAGATGACACTAAAATATGTCTCTCTCTATAGATATAATTTTTATTTAAAAACCAAATTCGGTAGATTTTCAATCATCATTTATTATTTTATCATCATGGAGCTTAGTAATTCTTCATCTTATATTTGGATATCAATTCAAGAAAATGAATTTATTCCACATTATATTTGCCAATATTTTCTGAATATTACCATCAGTAGGTAGAGATTGATATATTGTACTATACATTGTACATTCCCTTCTATGAATTCGCTGGAAGTGTAGAGATGAGAGGGGTCTCCCCCTCCCCTGGTGGGCTCCCACCCACGCCCACCAGAGTAAAAACCCTGTATCACCATAAATGAGGCCGTAAACCTCATAAAACCAAGAATTCCTGGTACTTTGTATACGACCATGGAATGTCTGGCTGTTTCTCCCTATCCCAACACTACCAGCATCTCGATGGATCAAGGGATTAAATATCCATAATATATAAAATTATATTTTGCCAATGATTGCGCGTATATATAAATGCGCCTTTTTAAATTTAAAAATAAATAAGGAACCATCTAATATAAGAAAAAAAGTAAAAATTAAAAGAAAAAAGTAAAAATCAAGAAATAGAAGTCCAGCCGGAATCCAAAATCTGGAAAAACAAACATAAAGGTTAACTTAAATATAGGGAAATGCATTTCTACACTATAAAACTACATATTTTGATAAAGTTTTAAAAATAATATTATCTTAAAATAAATACACTGCGTGACATTAAAAATGGAACACCAAGAAATAGTGGCCAGAAAGTGATGAAACTCGGAAGACAGAGAGAGACAGGGACGAACAATAAGTGATCTTTATTTCAAAATGATAGTCATAATACAGAGCGAGAACGGCGTCGGCTTAGTAGCAAGTAGGACCACCGCGGACGGCGATGCACGCAGCAACACGTCTAGGTAGAGAGTCAATCAGAGTACGGATGGCGTCCTGAGGGATGGCTCTCCATTCCCTCTCAACCATTTGCCACAGTTCGTCTTCTGAACGCGGCTGTGGCAAGGCATGCAAACGGCGTCCAATGATGTCCCAGACGTGCTCGATTGGTGAGAGATCAGGAGAGTACGGTGGCCAGGGAAGCATCTGTACATCTTGCAGAGCTTGTTGGCTAATGCGAGCAGTGTGTGGTCGGGCGTTATCCTGCTGATAAAGGGCATTGGGTACCCCCTGAAGGTAGGGGAGGGTCACCGGTCGCAGCACATCATCAACGTATCGTTGGGCCGTCATAGTGCCCTGAATACGAAGTACAGGTGACCTGGAATCATACGCGATTGCGCCTCAAACCATGATTCCACGTTGTCGCACGGTGGGGCGTTTCACAATTGCTGCCGGATTGGACCTTTCTCCATGTCGACGCCACACGCGTACACGGCGACTATCACTGGACAAGCAGAAACGCGACTCATCTGAGAACACGACCCTGTGCCATTCCATCATCCACGTCGATCTAGCCCGGCACCATTCCAAACGTTGGCGCCTATTCGGTGGGATCAATGGCAGTCTTCTTAGCGGACGGCATGAGTGCAAGCCATTAGCAACCAATCGACGGGAAATGGTTCTGGTCGAGATGGAATGATCTAGGGTGTCTTGCACATGTTGCAGGATGGCGGTACAAGTGGCTTGTGGGGCCGCCACTGCTTGTCGAAGGATACGCCGATCCACACGTGCTGACGTCACTCTGGTTGCACCGACATTCCTATAAATTGCCACATTTCCTTGATCCAAACATCTTCTCCACAGTCTGTGCACCGTGGACGCACCAAGGTGTGTATCAGCTGCGATTTGACATATGGACCAACCTGCCCTTTTCAGTGCGATCACCATGCCCCTCGTAAAAGCGTCTGTCTGTTTGAACTGCCTCCGTTTACGATGACCTGGCATTCTCTGTTATTAAACGTGTCTTTTGACACAAGAACAAAATTTCTACAATGATTTTCCTTGAAGAAATAACGACATGAATACTGTCCTTTCTGCAAGTTCCTTTCCTTATATCTTACTCCATGTGCGCACGAGAGCTGCGCATTTTACATCATTTGCATAACTCGGTTAGGCGCGTCTACCCTGAAATTTGCATAATTTTCTGGCCACTATTTCTTGGTGTTACATTTTCAATGTCACGCAGTGTTAATGATAATATAATACAATAATGATGCGTAGAATACAAATATCTATATACAGGGTGGTCCATAAGTTCAAAAAAAATTTAATTTATAAATAAAATTAAAAGGCAAACTATAATGAGAAATTTATAACGATTTCATTTTCATTTATAGATTATTTTATACTATGTGCCATTTACCACACAATACTTCAAATTTATGTACTTAAATGTTATACAATATTAACTAAAAAACTATTTATATTTACAGGATGGCTCATATGTCCTGAAAACCTTTTTTTTAATTAAAAGAATGAAAACCATAACTATTTCATTTTAGGTAATAGATTAAGCTTTAATATATTACCTAAAATGAAATAGTTATGGTTTTAATTCTTTTAATTAAAAAAAAGGTTTTCAAGACTTACGAGCCATCCTGTAAATATACATAGTTTTTTAGTTAATATTTTATAACATTTAAGTACATAAGTTTGAAGTATTGTGTGGTAAAAAAAAAATAGTACATAATATAAAATAGATATACAAAGATGCACTCAAAATATGGACCTTTGCGAAATAAAAATATTCAAATAGTACATTTAATAAATCAGTTTGTAGTAAGGAATTTCGACATGTTTTTATTCTAATGAAAAAAACAGCTTTGGTTAATTCTCGTTTAAAAAAAGGGGGTATCGATAGCAACAGTCGATTGAAAAAATACGAAATGCGCAATCGAGTATTGAATCTTCGTATTGTCGCCTAACAACGCTCGCCATCAAACCTCTGCCAGCCTATCGCGGTCTATTTACTTTTCTTACGATGGATGAAAACTTCTTATACCCGCCTGGCCATGTTTATGTTTCTTTGTATGAACCAGGACATCTTATACCCGCCTGCCTATGCTGAATTTTCTTTGGGTGAATCAAAACTTCCTTTAAACGCTTGCCTACCGTCTACGCTTTATTTTCTTAAAATGGATCAATATCTTCTATATTCGTCTGTCTAGGTTAGCCTTTCTTGAAATGAATCAAGACAGCCTTTTTTTGAGTTCCTATGCTTGCTTCTCTTGGGATGTATCAAGAATTCCATTATACACCTGTCTATGCTTGCCTTTCTTGGGATGGATTAAGACATCCTATTTTTGAGTTCCTATGCTTGCTTCTTTTGAGGTATATCAAGAATTCTATTAATCACCTGTATATGCTTGCCTTTCTTTGGATGAAACAATATATTTTATATCCGCTTGCCTATGCTTGCTTTTCTTGGAAAGGATCAAGACTTCCTAAATCCACCTGTCTATGCTTACATTCTTAGTCACCTTTACTGCCGCTATTGCCTTTTTGTCTTCCCTTATAATTAGGGCTAAGCAAGACTTCAAATCGCTGCTATTATACTCGTCCTGTTTTTTCAAGCCATTATAGGCAGCAATTTAATATTCCGCCTGCATGGGACGGAGCCTGATATGGCAATGCCAGAAATACCAAGTCGCCAATTGGTGCCTACATGGACGATTCATTCAAAACTAGCGCTGTACCGTGGTATCGCTCGCGGAATACTAGACTATTGATTTTTGCAACGACGTCCGTTTCAGCTTCAAAAAAAAAAAAAAAACATCAAAAGAACTGGATTTTACTAAAAAAGGAAGAATATTAGCATAAATAATACAGTGGAAAAAAGATTGAACATAATAATCCAGGAGAACCAAGCATACATACCAATGATTGAAAAATATTTTGACTTAACAAGTGCAAATCGAGAAAAAATCAATAAGATCAAGATATGAATATCCTTATAATGATACCATATCACAAAATGCTAGAGAATCACTTCAAAAAGAGCATATAAAATTTTTGCAATTGAACAAATTGAACAATTTAGCAAAACAAAGAAAAACAATTATAAGGTCTATCACAAAAAAGAAATATCACCGAGAAATTTCGAGCTTGATTTAATCAACAATTTATAATCAACCACTTCAAGATGAAACGAATTGGTGAGAATTTTTCATCATCTAAGCTCATTAATTATACATCAACCCGAGTTTATCACAGTTTTATATCAAATTTTGTGTACCTTCCTTCCAAAAACACGACCGTAGCAACACCAAACAATAATAGATCAAATAAGAAGCGCCAATTCAGTATTTTCTATCAAGAATCCTACCAATATATTTAAAATAAGTCAACAAACATTTGAATAAGCTAAATTTATACCATACCAAAGCTATCGAGCCAAGAACAAATTGGAGGCAATTATTTTTAGAACCAAATCACTCATAAATCAAATATAGCTCTTATGATATATTCAACTCTGAAACCTATATAAATAACGATCTTAAAATATCTTGAAAAATCATGATAAATAACATTTTATTTATTTATTAATTTTAATACAACCATCATATAGGTATACAAATATTCTTTTTCTCGATTCATCAATATTATCTGAGATTACACTCAACTTTTTAAATCTCCTTAGAATAAATATATTGTGAGACAAAATTTAAAATTGAATTTGATGCTAGATTCCGAAAAGAATATCAAATGATACAATATATATGAACAAATGGTTAGGTCCATTCAGTGCATGGTGTCTACATTTAGGTATCTTCATATAGAATTAGTGAAAATAGTAGAACCTGTCTATATGGTGTTTTTCTAAATATTTTCCTTTGACTTTTATTAGACTAACTACCATTTTCAACTTGCGTGGCTTGTATTATTTCATAAGTTGAATATTTCTCTAAGAATTTTATAATTTAAGTATATTTTATCTAGAACAATAGATATACAAAGACCATATAATTTGAAGAATTTTTCTTAAAATATTAAGTTACTTTTGGGTCGTTATAACTATTCGAATTGGCTTTCAGTATAAAACCAGAACCTAGTAATTCATTGAGAAAATTCTAATTATTCTCAATTTTTTATTGGTCATACAACTGAACGTCATTGATGTTTTTCTATATTCTATTAGATTAATCAAATATAAATCTCCGAAGGTAAGTCTCTTTATCACAGTATTAACTAGTTTACAAGTTTTTGGGTTTTAAACGACCCTTCTACTGGTAAACCTTTTAACCTGTAGAAGGGTCGATAAAGCACAATTTGGATTATAGATTATAATACAAGAAAATAAGAACTAATCCAAATATTTTATTGGCACAATTTGAATTATAGATTATAATAAAATAAAATAAGACCAAATCTAAATAAATTAATAGTGTGTGGACGTTTCGGTATCAGCATTGTCACCATCATCAGACAAAAGAATAAAATGGATTTTTGAAGGGTAAATCGATTTATTCCTTCGTCTTATGATGGTGAAAATGCTGTTGCCGAAACGTCACACACTATAAACGTATTTGAATTAAGTCTTATTTTCTTGTACTGTAGAAGGGTCGTCTAAAAACCCGAAAGTTTATAAACTCGTTAAAAGTATAATAAAAAAACTTATATTTGGAGATTTTTCAAATAAAGAAACTTATCCTTTTTGAATCTTTTCGTTATTATAATATTTATATTTTATTAATCTAATTGATACAGAGCATTATAATTCTAATATTTCTATATTCTATAATAAATATCGATTAAATTTTCTTTTAATTTTATGATATGGCAAAAATGAATATTCAGCAACAAGCACTTGTCGCTTTGGAACTGATATTCATCTCCATGGATGCCTTTCCTAGAAGTTTCAATTTTAACAAAAGTGACATTTACGATGAACCTTAGTGTTCAACGACATATATGGGGATACTGTACTATTATTTGCATATTGTACTGAGAATAGAAAGGATTACTGACTGGTTAAGAACAGCTGAGGAACCACTTGGGATCAAAGTTCCTTCAAGATAGCGCGTAGCAACATTTGAAGTATCGCCATCGAGGCCCTCTTTCCAATTGTTTGAATTGATAAAAATATGTTTCTATATAAAAGAATTTCATAACCTTATAAATAAACAATTCTAATTATAAAATATTTTACTATATTAATATATGTAATAATTTGCCTAATGCCCAGGAGATATAATTTATTTTCGCCATAATAAGTATGTTAAAATATAATGTGGCGAATGCTACTGTACGCCACCGCGTGCGCTCGCTCAATAGTATGGAGCGAATTATTTTTCAAAGCATACATGCATAACGGTTGCGCCCTTCCATTCGACCACGACAGATACGACATATATATATTAATTATTAAATAAAAGGCTTATTTAAGATTTAAAATAAAATAAAATATTATATTTAATACAAAATGCCAATATTTCAATAGGCTGTACGCTTAACTCCATCAGGGCTTTTCTTGTTTTCAAACTGTTTTGGTTGATCTCGCGATGCCTTCATCCGACGATATATAAAATATTTCCAAATTAACTATGGGGCTGAAATTTAAAATATATACACAAAAATATAAATAAGTATAGATTATAAATGTACATTTATAAAAAATAAATAATAATTCCTAATAAGTATAATATATATATAAAGACAAAAGGTCGGCTCTCTCGTCAAAATAGACGTCAAAGCTAGACGCCATCTATTGACCGTCGCAGCTTTGACGTCAATATTGACCCGGAGAGGCGACCTTCGTCTTTTTAACGGACAATATACTCTCAGCAAGATTTCCATATGTATACATAAACAGTTAAACCTGTCTATAGCGCCTCCTCTAAATAGAGCTTTCCTCTCTATAGCGCCCGATTTTAAACATTAAAATGTAAACATTATACATTAAAAGTGACCTGTTAATAGCACCCCCTCTCTATAGCACCCTATTTTGGTGATTTCCAAGAGGGGACGCTATAGACAGATTTAACTGTATATAAATTTTCTGAAAAAAAAAATACTTATTCAATCCAATATATGCCTTTTTATTATCTAATATATATATGTAAAAAAGTTGACTGTGTACTGGTTTCAGGCTGTTGGCTCTAGCAACGTGGTGCAGTCTGTACCAAATTAGCCATACAAGGTAATCCCCTAGTAACTTATTTTTAAATAAACCAAGAAAAGCATATAAGGCCAAAAACATAGCTAAACTATGTATGAAGGCAGTTTCATAAGTATTATATTTAGATGCAAATTTCGTTTGTAAACAAATTACTGTATGAAAATTCTAAACTATTATAGACGCGTATGATTATTTTAAAATTTAAACAATTTCATCCGTCCTTACTGCAATAGAAAAATTATTATTGTGAGGGCCTTGCTCATAGGGAGGGTTCACCATTGAAGAGCCAGGCCCTCCCATTAAATATTTTTTATTGAAGTAAGGGCAGTAGAAATTGTTTAAGTTTTAAAATAATCATACGCGTCTATAATAGTTTCGAATTTCCATAACAGATGGCGCGCTAATGTATCATAAAGTTACTGTATCTTTAATACAACTTAAATAAACACGACTATATATTTGCATATATTAATGATATTTTTGATATTTGAGTGATTCAAAGTGAAACAATGATTAATTAAGTGTGGTATTGTTCAGTTCTTCTCGTTTGGATTGTAAATATGTAAGGAAATATAAATCTACAGATGGATTCAACGAACATTTTTACACTTATTCCTACATTCAATTATTGGATTAAGGAATTTAAAAGGATTCTAACATCGAGGTATATGGTGAAAGTCATCAGGGAAATATAGCGGATGCAATGATATAAGATGATTGAATTGTATTATTAAGTCAGATAGAATGGGCAATTAGAGAGAAATAAAAGTTTAAATAATCAATTTTGACCAATTCGTTGAATATACAAATTTTATTGTAATATATATTATTAAAAAGGATTCAAAAATATTACTTATACAGGATAAAAACTCAAATTACGACTTAGTAAAATTATTTCTAATAATTGATATACAAATTAAAAGTATTTATCAATGCAGTTATATATATTACAAAATATATTAATTATTAATTTAGAATATCATTATATGAAATCAAACGAATCAAATAGAATACCTGTAATTAAAATTTTAATTATAAACCAAAATATCAATGCGCTTCTCTTCTAATTGAAAAATTGAACATTGCTGATATCTCGTGCCAATAATTTGAATGTCATATAAACCAATCGTCAAATTAATATCATTCCTTAATTTTATCACTATTATTTCTTATCACCACCTATTTGGAATCTAATCAATATATATCATTTTTCTGAATTAAATAAATTTCACTTTTCATTATTTTGTAGAATTTTCACAAATTAATACAAAGCAGTAACGCGCCATCTATATACAGGTATAACGAATGAAAACATTAAGACGCGAATGTTTATTTTCACAAATAAATCAAACTTCTATTGTCCTTACTGCAATGAAAATATATTTGAATGTAATTATACTGTTCTAAAAGCTTATGACCCTAGTTTGATTAAATAATGATCCTAAGGTTCCACCCTTCAGTGTAGCATATAGAAGCAGAATGATCCAATACAGTATTTGAGATCTAAAGAGGTGGTCTGGTGGATTAAATTGGCGAAACCGCTGGGAGAGTTCACCACTGATGAGCCAAGTTCTCCCAATATTTTTAATCGCAGTAAAGACAGTAGAAGTTTGATTTTAATAAATATTTTAATATAATTAGGAAATCAACATACCGATTTAAAGGCTTCATAAAGTAGTTGGAGGTCATTGGAAGTTCAGAATCGTCATATGGAATTGGCAAGTTGAATTCTTATTCTGCCTTTTCATAGAACAGCATGTAGACGTGGTTAGTGATTGCTTTGTTTGGCTCGATGGTCGTCACAGTAGCATCGTCGTATATGAACCATTTGGAAGAATTCGGATGTTTACAATGAGCTGTATAATGCCCTGTATTAATACCTCCATAATGATTGACAACTGCATATAAATTATATTTGGTGTCAAAGCCAAATTTGGAAAAGTCCAGAAGTAAAGGACATTCAACCATTTTGCGGTTCTTAGTAAAATCAAAGGATGAGAATCTTTTGAGTTGAACAGATAGAATCTTTGGCCATATTGACATGTTATATGATCTGATGGAATTCCTTTCGTTGCAGTTGGAGCATTTGTAATCAACGAGTTGTTCTTTCTTGAAGAGTTCTTTCAAACAATCCAACAACGAAACATGAGGATTTTCAGGAATGGCCACTGAGTAATCCCAACAAATTTCAAAATTCTTCGAGGAATTTTCGCAAGATGAGCAAAATATGGTGCTGACTGTTTGGCTAACGAAAATATCGATTATTGGGCTGTTTTCACAGGTTCGATAGGCACGCCACAGTTCAAGACCCTCATCTTCTGATTCAACATTATCCGTTGGTTGCGACGTCTGATGAAAATCTTGATGAAGAAGTTGGTTAAGATATTGGAAGAACTCCATGGCATCTTGTTGAGTTAGATCGCTGAATTTGGGCTCCAATATTCCAGCTTGTTCATGGAAGGCTATTGGCCTGATTGATCTTTCTTCTGTCCACAGAGATTCCAGAAGTTCGCTAAATCGTTTAAGAATAAGCCCTCCGCTAATGCTATCGGAATTTATGTCTTCTGGTTTCAATTCCTTCCAACAGGTCTTCAGAATAAGAGGTGTATGAGCAAGGCATTGGGCTACAGAATTAATATAGCAAGTATTTCCTAGATTTACTAGGCCTGCGGCATGGATTCTTAGACTTGGACTATCTGTAACATAAACTTATAATTCTAAATAATAATTAATTTAGGTAACAATAGCAAAAAGTCTAAGAATAACAGAAAAAGGCTTCTTCAAAAAACTTACTATATACTTACTAATAACTATTGGAAAAACCTCTTTTAAAACTTCATTATTTTTATAATGGAATATAGTATCGCGTAAAATATAGGCTATCCTCAATTTTATTTGAATTTTCTTCAATTGATTATCGAATTTAGAATATCTCTCTCTCTCCCTCTCTCTCTCTCCTCAGCGGCGAAACATGCTATCTACGTTTTCTTCGTAGATCGCGAAATACGGGGTGTCGCTGGAGACCCATTGACCATCAAACTCTGCAGCGGTGACGCCATGTACATAGTTGTATATTTTAATCATTTTTGTGATTATCATCATCCTCATTGTAAATTTCTCATTATCACATAAATAGTGAGGACTTTACATGTATTGACACGAGGTCAATAAAACTATGTCAATTGTCTCTCTGGTGAATTATTATCAATTCTATGAAACATTTTTGAAATTATTGTTAATAGAACACTTCAAATGATAATATAATCTATATATATAAAATTGAATGTCTGTCTGTTTGTCTGTCTGTCTGTACTCTATAGATTCAAAAACCATACATCCAAACGCCGTGAATTTTGGGATATTATTAGGTATATCCCCGGGAAGGTGTTTGAAAAATAATATCTTTAATATCTTGAATATCCTTAGAGTTATTTGCAGATTTGTAGATTTAACTCGCAAGCAGCGCCCTCATTGCGATAATGATAACAAGTTTTTTTTTTATCTAAGAGTTTATTATCTTAAAAATTATTTATTAAAAGTAAGATTTTCTACCTATTAATTGCGCACAAGTCAAAGTTAGTTTTATCATTTATCTACAACATATATATTGAAAGAATAGATAAAATGATGATTTTGTAATATAGAAAATTAGGAAAGACAAAATTCAGGATGACACGGCAATTTATTTGAGACAAGAAAAATGATACAATTCCAAGGCAAGATACTATTCCTTTAACTTCCAATTACCGAGGGAACCAATTAATATTGATTTTATTCAACTTATCGAGTATTTTTCAAGGGACCGGGAAAAAATGTTCACTAGATAAAACGATGATTTTGTAATGTAGAAAATTAGGAAAGACAAAATTCAGGATGACACGGCACACAGGGACCGGGAAAAATATTCACTTTATCGAGAGATTCAAATTTACGAGTTTCAAATTATAAAAATATATCTATTATTTTTTTTTATAAGTTTATAGATAATTGTTTTAAAAAAATGTTCGTTAGACAAACCTTTACTCGGGTAAAACCCCGGGTGAAGCCGGGTACATCCGCTAGTGTTATATAAGGAATGATGAATTATATATAATGATATTTGAATTATATATTTCTTTTAATTAATATGGGGCAATACACTTTTTTATATTAAAATATTCGTTCCTAATAATTTTATTTCTTTTTTTTTCTCTGATTAGGATGCTTTTTTTGCGATTAAAAAGTCAATTTCAAATTTTAGTTTCTTTTTAACACACACTTCTGTGTTATAAAATGAATTGACTCAATTGCTGTCAAACCTTTTATTTTCACCTGACACTTCATTGAATATATTTTTGAATTTGATAGAAATTCTATGAAATTATGATCATAGTTTTTCACATAAAATAGAAGTGAATGGTTCCATCTTTTTCGAGAAAATCATAATTAAATATTTAAGTCCAAAGAGTCAATGTGAATATTTGTATATTTTTGAATATATTTAAGGGACATATATTTTAAAATACTTTATTTGAATATTTTTGCAATAAAATCATCACAAAATTTTAAATAAATATACATAAGGAAAGATGGAAATGGACAAAATAATTGAATATGGTTTCTACTCTTTAGAATCCAATCTTTCTTTTAAAATGATACAATTGCGTGCGATGAAATTGATTTGATTCTTATAAAATATCCGAACCTCTTGATATTCTTAGTAATTTTGTAAAATTTCTTCATATTTTAACATTGTTTCTCTCGAATCAGGTAAAATAAGAATGTTTGATATGTTTTTATATATTTTACACCATTTCTTTTTGAGGTTTAAAATAAATCTCTCTTTCCATTAATTTATATATTTTAATATCAAATTATTTATCTATTATGAATAATGAAACAATTTTTTTATTTTTTGAATATTGATTGTAATTCAATTATAAAAATATTCATTCTCTTAGAATTAATATAGATATATCTATTTTGAATTTCTATAGTTTTATACTCTGCTAAATAATATTGTTTTTAAAGTCAGTTTTATCTATGAAAAATGTTATTTGATTCTTAATATTGTCTTGATAAGCGAATGCATTAGGTATTTAAGTAGCTTATCAAATATTCACTATATTTCTGGTGAAAAATCAATTAATTGGATTTATATACGAAGCGTTTCAGCATACTCATAATTTTGTTCAGTGACCATTCTGTTTGATTTTATTAGAATATGTAAAACACACACAACAGAGCAATATTTCAGAAAATTCTTTTTTTTTTCTAATTATATTTTATATATTTTCAATGTGAGGTCAACACCTTGAGCATCTATATTCAAAGAAAATTGACAAATAAATTAGTTATCAAATGCAAGTTACCACTAAAAATATATTCTAAAATTAATTTTACCGATTTGAAAAATGCCTTAATTTTTATTTTTTACTGACAAGGTGAAATATTTTTTTGTCGATACGCCGAGAAAATGAAAACAACCTCTGGCCGAAGTGTCTTATTTTAAAAAAACTATGAATGCAGCCCTTGTAACCTTTTTCATCAAGATATTTGCTTCAGACATTCCATTGTATAGCTCTTCTATAGATTTCTCATTTCGAATTGAACCTCACCTTCAACTTCGGATTGTTTGGATTCACAGCTAGCTGGGATTTTAGTGGAGCAGCTGCAGCACGCTCTGCGTATCCATTTGCCAACCGAAACTTTCTTGAAGCAATCGCATCCTTGGGCAATTATGGCTCTGGAAGGGACACAGGTTAGTATCATCTATATATATAAAATTGAATGTCTGTCTGTCTGTCTGTCTGTTTGTCTGTTTGTCTGTGGTCTGTGTGTACTCTATAGATTCAAAAACCGTACATCCAATCGCCGTGAAATTTTGGGATATTATTAGGCATATCCCCGGAAAGGTTTACGAAAAATAATATCTTGAATATCTATAATATCCTTAGAGTTATTTGCAGAATTGTAGCTTTAACTCGCAAGCAGCGCCGCCTTGAAACGGAGATAGGCTTAGTTCTGCCCCACCCCGTTAGAGAATGGATTCGCCCGGCCGCCGGCCGACATTCCAAGTATCCACCGACCAATCAGAGCAGAGTTGGTGACACAGCTGTGCGGGAAAGCCTCGCGGGAGCTTGCCCAAGATGACCTCCGGGAACTTCGTCCATCTTCCATAAACGACCATGAATTTATTCAACCTTATCGAGTATTTTTCAAGGGACCGGGAAAAAATGTTCACTAGATAAAACGATGATTTTGTAATGTAGAAAATTATGAAAGACAAAATTCAGGATGACACGGCACACAGGGACCGGGAAAAAATGTTCACTTTATCGAGAGATTCAAATATACGAGTTTCAAATTATCAAAATATATCTTTTTTTTTATAAGTTTATTGAGAATTGTTTTAACAAATGTTCGTTAGACAAACCTTTACTCGGGTAAAACCTCGGGCGAAGCCGGGTACGTCCGCTAGTCTTAATATAAAATTTTATGGTAAATCTTACTCCTTTTCTTGGGAAGGCTGCATCTGGCTCGCTTTTTCCAGAGTGGGTAGATTGGGGCCTTCCTGTAAAAAAAATGTTAATTATAATTATTTTATATTTACCAGTATATTTTGTGTATTCTATTAATTATTATCATTAGGTAATAATTGTTTTTATATGTTTTTATTGTAAAAAAAGTTTGTAAAAATAAGCTACAAAAATAAAATTTTAAAGATTTAACATGGTCATTTGTAACATGGTGCAATGTGTAAAATAGTACAAAAGTGATTTGTATTTGGATCAGGTTGATAAATTAAGAACAAAGGCATCCCCTGATCGTAAAACTAAGGGTTGCTGATGGCTTACGCCATCTATCGGAATTAATATAAACTAATCGTTGATTCATAATGGTAATTTTCATGGTTTTTCAGAATTCTCCAAAGACCAATCGTTTTCGATGTTGAAGCACTGATTGTACAACCCTGATAATAATGTGAGTGATAATTGATGGCAATATATTCCTTACTTATTTATTATTTGATATGATTTGTCATTTTAGATGATACCTTTAAATTGTGATTTCAGTGATGAATAAGTAATATAGTTACCTTTTCGGTAGGCGCAGCTTCTTTTGCTGGTCCCTCTTCTACAACATAAAAAACATTTCAATAAAATAATCCCTTGCCTCAATATTGAGTAAAATCAGCATTATTATACTTCGAGTTAAAAGGCGATCCATCAATTAAGTTTATATAAAAGGGCGTACCTGGATCTGTAAAGAAAAATAAACAACACTTTTTTCTCAAAATATTTCGAGAGATTGCTCCCTCTTTATCAATTTACTGTGAAATAACAAATGCAATACAAATTCAAATAAATTGATGAAGAGGGAGCAATCTCTCGAAATATTTCAAGAAAAAAAAAACATTTTTTTTTTCTTTTTACAGAGTCAGGTATGCCCCTTTTATATAAAATTTACTTATTTTCAGAATTTTCACCTCATCACACACAACATATCTTATACATTACCTTCTTTTACGATATATGATATGATATAAATTTGGATATTTATTTTTAAAACAATTTTGAATATTTGAATTCCTTTGGTTTACTTTATTAATAATTATAAATGCATTGCCTTTTAAAAGTGTATTAATTTCGATAAAAGAAATTCTACAACTATATAAATTGAATAAACATAAATACCTTCGCATTCGACGAACTGAAGTTTAAACTTCAGCTTTTTAAGAAGGCATTTCACCTTGTGGAGCCTTTTGGTTACTAGGCTGTTCTTGTCGAAGGTCAGGTGGGTCCTGGACATTGTAAATAAACATCATACAGAACTGTATGTTGTCGCGGAGACTTACTGCTTGGTTTTACGCCTGGGCCTTATCAGTGGGGTGTTGGGGGGAGGCGGTGGTGGTGGTGCATTCTGCGGACATTGTTCATTTTAGGTTGAAAATATTATTATAAAATAATTTCTCTATATATTTGTTGGTAAAAATTTAATTCGTAGTTTTCTTTAAAAGAACAATAATATAATAAATTTAATTATTAATAATAATATAATAAATTTAATTAAATATATAAACAATAATTCACAAAACTTAAGAAATTTGTTCAGCATGTATACCGGGATTCAAACAATAACTCTGAAAGATATTACAGTGACCTTTATTGATGACACGAGATAGCCAATTCTGAAAAAAATTGACTCTGTCTTTAAAAATATATATGATCGACTACTCAAAATAAGAAATTTCTTTTTTTTTATGAGTGTATAAATATATATATATGGAATCATATTAACTGCGAATAAATAAGTCAGAAAGACGGTTTATAATTAAGAATATCCTTTATTACTTAAAGGTAATTATAAACAAAGAAGAACAAGTGATCAAAGAAATTAAATTAGATAAAACTGTATGTATACCAGCAACTTTCGCCTATCAGCGGCCTGACCTATCCAATAACCGCTAGCCAACACACAACCATTCTTACAAAACTAAGATATATAGACAGAGATGCAAATTAGCAATATATACAATACTACAACAATATCCAAATTAAAACAGAGTATTATATCGCCGGAATATTTGAGAATTGCCACTTTCAACAATATTTAACATTATAAATAGTTGATATCAATAAATATGACTATATATTCGTAGATAATATGATACAATATATATATTTATACACTCATGGTAAAAAACCAAAGGAAGTTTCATATTTTGAGTCGTCGATCATCTTTTTTTTTAAAGACAGAGTCAATTTTGTTCACACTTGGTTATCTCGTATGTCTTCAATAATAAAAAAACTATAATATCGTTCAGAGTTATTGTCTGAATCCCAATATATATATATATATGCAAAAAAGTACAACTTTCTTAAGTTTTGTCAATGAGAGAGTGTTTATATATTTAATTAATTTTAATGCATTATTGTTTTTTAAAAGAAAACCTCAAATTTTCTTAATATGAATATGTGAAAATAATTATTTTAATCTAAGGATAATATGTATATTTATATTGAATTTTCTCGTTAATTGCTGTAATTGGGCCACAATGTAGACACATGTAGAAGCATTTCGAAATTTGGGTTTAAAATGAGCCCCGTTTGGGTAGTTGCAAATACTAGTGGTATAGCCATTTGTGAGAATTGGGGACATTTTTCTATCCATAAATAAGGCGACTAAAAAGGATTCGAACCTGTGTCGTTAAAAAATAACAGTTTCACACAATTACAATATCTAAAGTATAAAAAATCATTAATTGCGTTCATTTATTTCATGTTTACTTTATTGGGGGGTCGGTAGAAGGTGGGTCTAAACCGTTGGCTTTCGTCCATTTTGTCCCGGGATTGAATCCTGCATTGGGCACTTTCTACTAATAAAAAAGAAAATGTTTCAATGGCCCCCGATTCATGAAAAAGTCCAACCCCACCAGCGAGTGTAAGTAACTCAAAGTGGATCTGACACATTTGTAAATGCAAAAGTCGAACTGCTATTCACTTGTGTAGACCTGTGGTGTACTTACAGTAGTAAGAGCCTCCAACCTCTACCCACCATAATTAAAATGGCCTGTACCACGTTTACTAGGGATAAAGGAAATTACTTAATTATGTAAATATGAACTCAGTATGAGCGCAATTGATGATTCTTTTGAGATTGGTATTGTAAATATTGTATTGGGTAAACCAAAAGCACAATGTTAAAACCCACATAGTGATTATAAATTTTATCAATAATTGATAGAATCGATTTATTAAACCTTGATTATTTCTTATTTCATTACACAAAACTGAAATCCTCGCTAGAAATAAATGCGTCTATTTACACTTGTTAAACAGAAACAGCTATATAGACTACTATGCAAGAAACAAAAATAAACAATGAAATAGATTTGGAACCTGAACCTTTCAATTCTCTCTCTCTCTCTCTCTCTCTCGGCCGTGCGGCCACGCGGCGCGCGAGCTCCGCGTTTTTTGAGTCTGAGATGGAGGCCATGGAGACTAATAACCCCTTTGGGGTATTGGCTGAAAGCCAGGAGAATGGGCTGCAAGCCCATATGAACTCCACAGATAACCCTCAAGGCCCTACCGAAATATCGGCAAAAGAATCAGATATGGCTGAAAGCCTTTCTGATTCAAACAATCGTAAAGATGCAAATTCTGAGCCGGCGGCGGACGGCGGACATGCAAATTCTCGCCGCAATTGGGCTGATTGCCCGGAACTGGACGACCACCTTCCCGAGGCCGAAGATGGAATCTTCACCACAGTGTGTGGCTCAAAGAAGAGGCGACATGACCCTGACCACCCCAACTCGGCGGCCAAAAAGGGATGCGTCCAGGCACCGAGGATCGCTCCCAACAGCAGCAGGCCTCGAGCCACGCCAAGAGCCAGCAGGGTGCACGAATGCCAGACCACCAGGCAGAAACAGGCGACCTTTCGAGCCAGGTCGGCAGCGATGCAGGCGGACCAGTGTGTCTACCTGGAGTTCTGCCCAGACTTCACCGAGGAGCAGTACTTCCGGGCGCTGGAAGCCAAGCTGGGCAAGGGCACCGTCTACCAGCTGACGAAGATGGAGGGACAAATCCTGGTCGGCCTCTCCGGTGTCCAGCAAGCCGACAAGCTCGTGGAAGATGGGCTGGAGATCGAGGACGCCCTCCTGCGAGCTACACCACTGAAGAAGCGGGCAGAACGGATCATGATCGGGAACGTTCCGTTCTTCGTTGAAAACCTGGACCTCGTGGCAGCCCTGCGGCCCTACGGACAGATAACATCCATCGTCCAGAAAATGAAGGAGCTGGGCGAGTCATACTGGGCTGACGCACGGCGTGAGGCCTTCATCACTCTACGAGACGGTGTGAAGCTCTCACACATCCCAGCCCGTCTCGATATCAAATCCAAAGGAGTGACTAGCCACGTGTACGTCACGTATGGTATCAAGTGCTCCTTATGCTATAAGCACGGGCACAAGCGTGCCAACTGCCCCCGGAAGACTGGTGTCCAAGAAGCTAACCTGCTTCTACACCTGGATCCCCCTGCTGATCCAAATAACGCCGGAGGAAGGCAGCCCTCCTCCTCGAACGTCATGCCTGCTCCAGTACCAACGCCAGCCGCAGGTCCAACATCGACAGCTGCTCCAATCCCAGATGCATCATCAGCACCACCCGCAGCACCAACAACTCCAGCTGCGTCACCAGCCCCACCTGCAGCTCCTGCACCTGCTCCAGAGACCCTACCCACTGCTTCTGTGAATCCAGTCCCTCCTACATCAAAGCAGTCCCGTGGTAGCGCTCGGAAGGCGCAGAAGAAGTCCAACTTGACCCGGACGCAGCTAAACGAACTCCTTGGGCGCATTCCCAGCAACATCCTGGACAAGTCTGGGCTCGAAGGGCTTGAAAGAGACGAAATATTGGACGCGCTAGCCTCAGTCCCCGGTCTGAAGAGCCTGATAAACAAGATCGGGAGCGAGCAGATAACCGCCCTCAACAATACTGCCCAGGAGCTGATCGACGCCCTGCCTGACTCCAACTGCGCTCTCTACAAGCGCCTATCGGACGTTCGTGCCCAGACTAGGAGCGCCCAATGAGCTTCCGTCTGGCATCCATCAACGCCCGCGGGCTCGCCGCTCGCGAGAGGAGCATTGAGCTCTGTCACTTCCTGCGCCAACATCGCGTAGACGTCGCCTTTGTTCAGGAGACCAACACCTCGTCGCTGGATCCCATTCAACATCTGTGCCTGGGCTACAGCGCCGCCACCGTGCCCCCCGCAGCCCTCAGGGGTTCGGGCCTCGCCTGCTTCTTCGCGCCGGGGGTCGCTGTCCTGTGGCAGCGCGTCCTGTGGCCGGAAAACATCTCCATCGTCTCCATCGACGTCCGAGGCCAGGAAGTGCGTGTAATCAACTGTCACTTGTCACACATTCATCGCGAGCGGCTTGAGCAGCTGGAGTCCATAACAGCAGCCGCGATCCAGGAGGACGCCTGGGTGATCTCAACATCGACGAGCAGAGCCCGAGCGACATAACATCCGGCTCGGTGGAGGCCCTCGCAGAGCTAATGGACTAGACTGCCCTCGTTGATGTAGCCACCCTCTTCGACGCCGAACACCTTCCAACCAGAGTGGCCAGCTGCAGGAGTCGGGTTGACGCAGCTCGCCTGGAAAGAATTATCTTGCCATCGAGACTCTTGGAGAGAGTGACACTGTACAAGACCATCTACTACAGGCTCTCTGACCATCGAGCTGTCCTCACCCAGATGGGCTCGCGTCCTTCCCCTCGCCAGCCCTGCGTGGCCGCCATGCTTCGTTCGGCTCTGGTGGATGAACATCTGCTGGCAACAATAGAAAGAACATCTGGATCTATTGCGGACATGTCCAGCGAAGCTCTTTGGATAAGATGGTCCAAGATCAAGGCCGAACTCCTGGCGGAGGTGAGATCCCTCCATGTCCCACGCGTCGCCGATGACGACCACATCTCGCGCGCCAGGCGGCATCTGCAGGCCAGACTGGAGGCAGCATCATCAGCCGCCGACTACCCATCGCTGCCCGACCTTGTGCGCTCGCTTCGCGTCCGAAGGCCCGCTGGCACGACCATCCGGGATGAAGATGGGAGCATCATCGACCGAGGGGAGCTGCGACGACGGGCATACTCCGTCTACCAGCGCCGCTTTGCCTGTGAATCCGGCGACCCCATCGCCGCCGCTGAGTTCATCCGGGGGACGAACACCACCCTCACCCTGGAAGAGGATGATCCACTGACCCGCCCTGACATCACCGGCGCAGATATCGCGGCGGCCATCCGCCGACTACCGCTCGGAAAGGCTCCCGGGTGGGACGAATTGCCCTGCGAGTTTCTTATCACCTACGAAGACTTCTTCGTAGAGGCTCTCAGGCGCGTCTTCGAGGCCTCCAAACTCCGCGGGGCCCTGCCTTCATCGATCAGGCGCAGCACCATCTGCCTCGTCCCCAAGTCCAACGGCGGCCCTGGGCTCAGCGGCTACAGGCCGATTTCGCTCCCCACAGCTGACTACCGCGTCCTGGGCAACATCCTCCTCCAGCGTCTGCGGCCCCATCTTCCCGCCTTGGTGCCTCCGTGCCAGACATACGCTGTTCCGGGAAGGTCTCCCAGTTGGAACGTGGCGCGAGTAGCCGACGAGATCGACATGGCTACGAGGAAAGGGTCGGAGCTGGCTGTCATCTCAACGGAACTAGAGTCGGCCTTCGACACCCTGGACCGCTGCTTTCTGGTGTCCCTGATGGTCTCTCTGCGGCTGCCTCCTGCCTTCGTTGAGTGGTTCCTCCTCCTGTATGCCGGGGCGGATGCGGCGGTGCGGGCCGGAGGCCTCCACACAAAGCCCTTCCATCTGCTGAATGGGGTGAGACAGGGCTGTGCCATCAGCGCCGCTTTGTTTAGCCTCGCCACTGGCCCTCTCCTGGTGCGCCTCGAGCGTGCGCTCGGCCCCGGAAACGTCCTCGCCTACGCCGACGACATCGTGCTGCTCATCAGGCGCGACGAGCTCTTCGACGTGGTGAGAATCATCTTCGAGGACTTCCGGCGCGCTTCGGGAATAGGCGTCAACTTTGCGAAGTGTAAAGGCCTATGGTGCGGCGCCTGGCGGGCCCGCACCGACGCGCAGCTTGGCATCTCCTGGACTTCGGAGCAGATCCGGGTACTGGGCTGCAACTTAACACCTGCAGTGTCATCCTCCGCCCAGGAACAACATCTCCTTGCACTGCTCGAGAGTGCTGTGGCGAGGTGGGTCCCCTTCACCCGCGGCCTCTCCTTAGTAGGTCGAGCCAGAGCCGCCAACTCGCTGGTGTTGTCCGCCGTGGTGCACCATCTTCACGGCTACCTGCCCACAGACTCCACCATCGCCAAGCTGCAAGCCCGACTGGTGCGCTTTGTCTGGGGACCTCGGCGTACTACCTGGTTGCCGGGCGGCGTTCTTGCAAGGCCAGTCTCCGTGGGCGGCTTCGGACTTCTCGACATTGGGACGCAGCTTCGCCTAGCGTGCTTGAGGGGCGTGCAGACCGCGCTGCGCGGAGGCCTCAACGCCTACTCTTGGCTCGCTGTGAGTGGGACGTGGCTGACCCCTCCAACATCTGGGACATGGCATCCACCTCGGCGCCGCAGGCTCCTCAAGCTCTGGGAGGCCGTCTCGGAGATATTGGAGCTGAACCACCGGGTGCTGCCGCCACATCAGCTTCAGGAGCTCCATATCATCGGGGACTCCAGGTTCCTCCGGCCTCCAGATCTTTTGGTCGCATCGCGGTGGGCGGGAATGCGCGTTGGTGATCTCACCAGCTCTTCATCTCTCCCTCTGCGCACCACCCGCGCCGCCCTCGCTGACATCGCGGTACTCACCACCTTCTGCAGCCGGATTGTGGAAGAGAACCGGAACCACACCCACCGGGTTGACAACATCAAGGACGGCATCGTGCTGCGCGGGACGGCCACTGCGTTCCAGCGCCTAACCACCCGCACTGCCCGCCGCATGCTAGAACGTCCACGCCTGGCTGCACTGCCCATTACCCAGCTGCTAGCCCGGTGGCTTCCCCACATCAGCATCCCCATCTCCATCAGCTGGCCTTCTCTCCGGCGAGGTGCCTTCTCGGGGCACAATGCCGACGTTGCCGTGCGGCTGGCCCTTCTCGCCCTTCCCCATCCAGCGCATCCGGCCTCAGCCCGGGAGTCCTGCATCGCCTGTGGGTCCGAAGACCTGTCACTGACCCACCGCTACTGGTCCTGTAGGCGGATCAGGCCTGTCATCCTGGAGGCCTTCACTATCATCCAGCGGCCCCCTGACCTGCAGGGATGGATCTTCGGGCATGACCTGGAGGACGACGCCCTGGCCATCCTGGCGTCTGCCAAGACCCGTATCTACAAGCACTTCCTGGGCCTGGAGATACGGGGCGTCCAAGAAGACTCTCTCATCGTCTGGAGGAGGACTCTAGCAAGATGGTGGAGCCTTCATCAATCATAATTTCACTGTATTATATCATTATTTTTCATCCATAATTGACTAGTAGTCAATAAAGTATGTTTAACAGTCACTCTCTCTCTCTCTCTCAGATAAGTAATATTAAATATATTTACAAAAGTCATTATATCTCTGACAATTCTCTCTCCTATTTACAAATTCATACAGATCATTCGACATAGTAACCTGTCTGATGTCTAACGCTATAGAAAAGTGGCCATCCCAACATTAGGTGTCCAGGGTTTCCTTGCCACTGTAACAGCTCCATTCCTCACAAAAGCTTCAATTATCGACAAAAACCTGAAATCCACGTGTTTTGTTATGAACTGAGTAGTGTAAAATTTAGAAAGGTAAAAGATTAAATTACAAACGACAAGAAAGCTTTGATATAGTTCATTTAAAAAAATAATTCATTCATTTTTGCATTTAAAAAGGGTCTTATTATATTTGGATCTTGTGGTCTAAAAGCATTTTGATCATCTATTGAAAGTTGAGTCAAATAATATATGATTATTTTAGATTCAATATAGTTTGTAAGAAGGGGGATTCTCGCTAAACTAAGGATACAGTTGGATAAAGTAGTTTTGTATGATCTACTTTCCCAAAGAAAATTTATTATTGAATAGAATTCAGTTTTTATGCATCGACTGTTAACGAATATATATCATATTTCTGAACCAATGATCTAAGCATATGAAATCTTCTTTCTTATCTCCACTCAAAATTATTAGGGTATCACACTTGTAAAGCCTGAGACTCTTCATGTTGTCTGCTGGGTATGAGTAGAGCTCATCTATGAATGAGCCAATGCAGTCAATAATGTGGTTTGGAGTTGCAGGTTAGTGAGAAAACCTTGCAACCATTCTGAAAAGTCATTGTGCGGAGATGACTAGACTTAAGTCGGGAGATTAAAGACTGTTGTTCTTTTGAGAAGACAATTGGTGCTTGTCTTTTCTGCTATGTACAAATCCTGTTGTATAGCAGTGGATTATCATTCTGGCGGCAATTGGATCTTGATGGTACGGTGGAAGTATCTTTCGTATAGTATATGTAATAGCATAAGAGCGACTTAATTCTAATAATTATAAGATTTGAGATTTGTGTAAATCATAGTTGATGAATAAATTTCACTCACCAATGGTGAGAGGCCATCATCGATGGGCAGGGAATCTGAAACAAAAATATATCCTGATTAATTATATTTGAAAATATAGAAGAAACCAATTTATTAATTTTTCATTATTATCTCTAATTGCAGAAAAAAATAGAAAGTTTAAAGTATGCATAAAATAGATAAATGGACCTTTTTATATTTTAAATAGCAAACAAATTATTTTATTTGAAATTTCTACGAGCTAGCTCAAACTAAAGTTTTTAAATGACTCAAAGCTCTTATTTTTAGATAGATATTTGAAAGTAATATATTTTAATAAATATTCAAATCAGCTTTTTCATGCAAGTTTAAATTGTTTAGGGTTTACAACTACTTATATTGACATTAAAATAATCGCTATATATGTGATCACAATCGTCTATTATTTCATTTACTATTTAGATTAAATTTTGTGTATTTATTATATATAGTGAGAAATACGCCAATAACTAATAAACCTATAAGTCTGGTAATCAATTTTTGCTTTATTTTCAAATATTCATTTTAGAATGTGTTTGGGATGTAAGGATAATATCGCTTGAATAAAATTTCTAATATTTCACCTTCCACTGCAAAATCCAAACTGACAATCAAATGTGTACCTAGAGTTCTACCGGATTTTGGGTAAAATAGAGGAAATCAAAGTAAAAAAATATTCAAAATATTTCAGAAAATAATGAAGACTCAGATGAATACACTTTCTTTTTAGGCTCTGATAACAAAGAAAGTATCTATATAGATGGAAAGGAAATAACAATGACTATTGATACAGGTAGTGATACAACATTCATAGGACTTGAAAATTTGAAAAATATTTTTCCTAAATCTCAAATGCCAACTTTAAATGGTACAGAAAGGAAATTTTATGCCTATGGACAAACTTCACCTCTTCCATGTTGTGGATATTTCTTTGCAGATGTTTCATGGGGTAAAGGTCTATAAAGGAACAGATTTTTGTGATTGAAGGTAAAGCAGAACCTCTTTTAGGAAAGAAAGCAAGTTTCGAATTAGAAATTATAAAGCGTGGAACAAAAATAAGGAATATTCAACAGGAAGTTATTCCGAAGGATATATATAATTTGATACAAGAAAACATGAACCTTTTTCAAGGTCAAGGAAATGTGAAGGGTTATAGTCAAAAAATAACTCTAAAAGAAAATGTTACTCCTGTAGCTCAGAGATGCAGACATTTTCCATATTTTCCATGAAGCTTCTGAATGGATCTCAAACATTGTGGCAGTTCCAAAAAAGGGTACTGAAGAAATCAGACTATGTGTTGATCTGAAAGAAGTGATGGAGCATAATCAAGCCTATAAAGAAAGAATGAAGAAATATGCTGATAGCAAGAATAAGGCCTTGCCTCATGACTTCAAGAAAGGTAATATTGTTTATGTCGCAAACACTGAAATGAAAAGCAAGTTGACACCAAATTATGACAACCAAAGATTTATCATTCTAGAGACTATATCTCCAAATTCATTCAAGTTAGTCAATACTGAGACAGGTAGCTTTATCATTAGGAATGCAAAGCATTTAAGACATGCCAATGTCTTACAAGATTTTAACAAAGGAATTGATTTGAATACCACTTTGATTAAGACTCCAGAAATTAGAATGGAACTTCCTAGTACTTCAAGCTATCTACCAGAACAAGAAGCAACCTTAGAAGATATTGTACCAGAAGAGCAGATTGCTATATCTGATATGGACTGTTTATACCCAAATGAATCACCTAATGAGAATGAAAACAAGACTGTCATCACTAGAAGTGGAAGACAAATACATGTTCCTTCTAGATTTAAGGACATGATTAGATACTAACTAAACAAGGGAGGAATATGTAGAATAGTGTGAAATATATAAGTGATGTGAATTTAAGAAAATGGAATTAAGAACAATACACTGACTGTGTTTTGTAAATATATAATTAATCTTTACTAAATTTAAATGTGTGTGATAAATAAATAATTATAATTAAATAATAAATATATAAGTTGTAGTTTATAAAAGATAAACAACACAACATGACCCATGCTGAATGAGTATATCTTTCTGGTGACAGGTTTCGTAATCTAAGACCTTTATGAAAGGTTTTCAGGAATATATTTATCCTCAATATTTTCATTACCTTCGTTTAATTTTTATCTTGTTCAAATTTATTGCAAACCATGTTATTTGGTTAGTTTCCCAGTGTCCCTTACTCTTCGCAGTATAGCATTCCTATTACAACAGGATTCTGGTAAGTGAACATTTTGGTACTTTCTTTATTTAACGTTTTGCAAGTATTAATTAATTTTCTAGGTTTAATAAGTAATGTTCGAATTATAAATCTGCATATCTCCCACCTCTAATATATTGTGATTGGAACAACGAAAGTATCGACTATTGCACCTATTTATGGCAATTTAAAATTGTATTTTATTTCATGTGTGCATGTGCAATACAAATCAATATAAAGTAAAGAAATGCATATTAAAAAACCTTTATTTTAAATGTTATTCAATAAAATAATTCCTTGTGTGTGTGTATCAATATTGAATAAAATTAATCAGGCCACCAAGAAGGAAATGAAACTTTTCCCTGAAGGCCTAATTAATTTTACTCTTAATGTTATATTTAAAGGAAAAAATTACGAAATTGTTCAAAATGTCTATTTAGAGTATTTGACAACAATGGAAATATATTTTTAAATTCGTTGAACTATGGAATATTTTTTTTATAAATATCAATAAACAAAATCTAAGCATGCGTCATAGAAGATATTTTCCGCAAATCCTTTTAAACATTAATTAATATTGCATGGTTCACTTGAGATATTTAACTTTTCAATGAATTATTTCTTCCAAGCAAATAATTTTAATATTATTCAAGAATAATTACATTAATATAAAAAATATTTATATTTAAGATTACGAAGATTCTACAAAAGAATATAAATTGATATTTTATAATAAAAAATGATTATATTATATTGAATCTTTTATTAATTTTGCTGAGAATATCTATGATATCAATTATTCAAAATCATTCAAAGAATTCTAAATATTTTTTTCGTTCTTGATAAAGAAGTAATGAACATCAACGTAACGGAAACTCAAATATGTAGATATATGTGATAATATTATAGAAACTCACATATCTTGGAATAAATCATGATACAATTTCAAATAATTTTGATATTAAAAATACTCTATTGATATTCATACACATTTATATTTTGATAATGATTACTTGATGAAAATAAATGCACACAGATATTGGATCAGAGAGTGTTACTGAATTATGAAGGGGTTGATATAGTTTATTTCACATAATATTATTTATATATATTCATAAATTTAATTGGCATACCTTGAAATTTTATAATACCTTTAATAAGTTTGACTTTAGCCAACTGAAATATTGCTAAATAAATTATAAAATGATCCAATAAATGCCTTTTTAATTAAATATGTTTATTTATGAATTGCTCTATTTAAAAATAAAATATATATATGGATGTATGCTTCTGATAGGTTTAGGTTAAGGAATTGGTTAATACGTGCTTAATATTCTTCTATTAATTTTTCACTTATTTTCATTTGAAATAATATACCTATATATTTATTCTAATAAATCTTTTTAAAAATATTTTTGTGTAATATCTTTTTATCATAAAAATATATATTTCTCTTGAATACAGATATAATAATAAATATAGTTTGCAATTTATGATTTAATTCACATTTTTATATTTTGTAATATTCTCTCTTTTTCAATTAATAATTTTCTATAAGTTCTTATGAACCTCACTAATAATGAAACAAAATATTGCAAGTCTAATCAATTCGCCTCATGTTTTCTAATGATCAAATAGTTATTCAGTCGATATCAAATAAACTGTAATATACTATTATAGCATCAAGAAAACATATTTTTTCTTTCTGTCTGATAGGAAGTAAGTGATATCATATATTAATCTGAAGTTCAGAATCACCTTTGGACTGATTAACGCCCATTTTTAAAACTTAAGGTTTTTAACTCTTAATATGAATTGAGTTGATTTATAAACATAAGATTGTATAGTATAACAATGTAACAATCTTTTGAACACCAAAAGCCACTCAACAAAACGTTATTAAAAATATAATTTTTATCTAATGAATCCACAAACCAATACCAACTTTTGAGAGTTCATTAGATTCAAGGTAGTTTCAAAGAACTTTAGTCAATGATATTTTTAAAAATTTCACAGTAAAAATTGAAATCAAGATTTGAAGTTGTTTAGAAGTATAGACAGATAGAATAATCTCCTTTTCTTATGGTATACATTTGTAATTATATAAAATATTTAATTCATGACCTTCACACAGGTTTTTGAAGCTAATATAATTCTGAAAATTAAAGAATGATAAATGCTTCCGTTGTTTATATCTAACACACATGCTTACACAAATGTTTAAAAAATAATATTTAACCACGTTCCAGAAAATAATAAAAATACTTTATCAAGTACACCGCAAAGAGTTTATTTACTAATTTCAATATGATGCATTAGCGCGCCACCTGTTATGAAAATTTTAAACTATTTTTGATGCGTAAGATTCAATTGAAAATAAATCAATTTTCTACTGTCCTTACTGCAATGATAACATAATAGGCAGTAAGGGAAGTAGTAAATTTATTTATTTTTGAAAATAATCTTTCGCGTCAAAAAAAGTTCAATTTTTTTCCATTCACCGATTTATTAATATTCGCAAGCTTTTGATTTAAAAACCTTTCCGAAGGGCGTTTCTTCTAAGTATCAAAAGTTCAGAATAAATATTCGAAAAGCCTTTATAAATATCTATTTTGGATTATAGTGTTGAAATTAACAATTGCAGGTATTTCTACGGTATTTGATGTGCAGATATTTGCATGAGTTTTAGTTGGGAATTGAGTGTGAATACTGTATTGTTGATGTTGTCGTGTCCAATGAAGAACCTCAGAATTCTCCATACATCTCTATCACAGCAGTTGCAGTGTCCACTATCTTGGGTGTGTATACTGTATTGTTGTTGATGTCGTGTCCAATGAAGAGCCTCAGAAGTTTCCATACATCTCTATCACAGCAGTCGCAACGTCCTCTATCTTGGGTTTGTATACTGTATTGTTGTTGTTGTCGTGTCCAATGAAGAGCCTCAGAAGTTTCCATACATCTCTATCACATCAGTTGCAATGTCCACTATCTTGGGTGTGTATACTGTATTGTTGTTGATGTGGTGTCCAATGAAGAGCCTCAGAAGTTTCCATACATCTCTATCACAGCAGTCGCAATATCCTCTATCTTGGGTGTGTATACTGTATATATAGTTTTATACCTTTAGGTAATAAAGGATCTTTCTCTTCCTCTACGACTCCATAAATATTTTCAACATGAAGAATAAAAACTTTAAACATACTTGGAAGAAACGCCTGTAAAATAGTTTCTTAACACACAAACAAAAATTTATTTATGATATTTTTTAAAATTGATAAAGAATAAATAAAACAATACGGCAAGGTTTTCTTTTACATATAAAATAAACCTTTTATTGCTCTTACTTCGATTAAAATGTCGGGTTGACTCATTAGTGATGTACACTCTTTGCATTTTTGCCAATTTTATCAACAAGATGATTCTTAGAGCTCTAATACTGGTTTGACCAATTGTACTTATATATATGAGACACTGAAGGTTAGACTTGAATTATGGTATATTTGAGTAAACTGTGAATAAATAATATTAGCATGATAGAATTACATATATATGAATCAAGGAATGCATCTCCGCAAATAATAAATATAAATTTAGTATATGTTGAATATGAAGTTATAAGGCGCCATTTATAAATAAGAAATAAAACTAACAATAGCATAAAATCAACAGAATCAAATGGTGAAGTTATTAATACTTTATTTTTGCTTATTCCAACTACACTTGGTACAGGTTATGTAATCATGGTAGGTAGAAGTTGGCGACTGCTTTTACCCTAGGTGCACCACATGTCTACACATGTGAGAAGAGTTAGACTTTGCACTTACAAATGTTCCAGAGCCCCGTTTGGTTACTTGCAGTCTCTGGTGGGGTTGAACTTTTGCAAGAATCGGGGGCCAATGGGGCATTTTTTTTATTTTGATCAGAAAAAAGTGCCCAATGCGAGATTTGATCCCGGGTAGTAGCGGTCGAAAACCAACCGTTTAGACCACCCTTCCACCAATACCCTGTTTTAGAAACTGTTGAAGATATTAATCTGTGATTTTAAATGTTTCTTTTTGACCAGTACTTTGTTTTGTTTTTGCCTTTTCCTAAAAACGTTTCTTTCTTCTTAATTATTATTTGTTCTATATGTAAAGCTTTGTTTTTTGATACTTGAATAAACAAATTCAAGTTATTATATTTTTTGTGTGCTTTTAAAGTTAAAACACAACAGGTTATGGACCCAACCACGCATTCACTGCGAAATATAAATAAAACGAAGCAACGGTAAGCCTAAAAAGAATTCTATTTTGTTTATTACGTTAAAATTTATATTAGTAATGGCTGGAATGGATAATATTAAAATGGGTATGAATATTCCCAAATTGGAAGGATTAATAAACTGGCCAGAATATAAGAAAAATATAAAATTGCTTTTAACAATAAACAAAGTAATAGGCGTTGTTGATGGAACATATAGAAAGCCAATAAAACAAGAAACAAATGAAGAAAAAGAGGCATATGTAAAATGGGAAAGTGAAGATGCAATATCCCAATTGTTATTTACAACAAGTGTGATGCCTGATGTAAGTCAACTAATCATTCCCTGCTCAAGTGCTAAAGATATGTGGGACAAATTGTTAAGTGTCTATGAGCAAAGCTCTGGTCAAAGATTAGACATGCTCTATAATCAATTCTTTAATTTTAAGAAGGATCCTACAGATGATATTTCAAAGCACATTTCAAAACTAGAAAGTTTATGGAATGATATGCAAAATGAACTTACTAAACAAGAAAATTTGAAATTGCCAGAATCCATGCTGATGTGCAGAATCATAAACACCTTGCCTGATGAATATTTTGATTTTAAAAGTGTTTGGGAATCAGTGTCTAAAGAAGAACGTTCTGTAGACAATCTCACACAAAGGCTTCGGTTACTCGAAATAAGAATTCAACAGCGAGATGAATGCAGCGCATCAAGTTCGACAGCACTAATGGCAAATGCATATGAAAATAAGCAAAATATGAAAGGAAAAGCTACCAAAAGTAATGAAAAATTTCAGAAAACAAGAGAATGTTACTTTTGTCATAGAAAAGGACACTTGGCCAAAGATTGTAGGTATGCAAAACAGAAGAAACTAAAGGAAAAAGAAAAGGATGAAACTAAATTAAAACTTAATTCAAAATTTTAAGTGAAAGTTTAATCAGTGAAAGATTCAATGAACAAGATGAAGACATTTGGATTGGTGACTCAGGAGCTACTAACCACATTACAAGAAATGCAAGTTTTTATACTTCTTATAAGGATTTTCCTACCCAACAGACTGTTAAAGTTGGAAGTAATGAAAAATTTATAGCTTATGGAAGTGGAACTATAACAATTGAAACTTGTGTAAAAGGTAAATGGCAAACTCACTACCTAACTGATGTATGGTATGTTCCCAATTTCAGTCGTAATGTGATGTCATTACAGTCCACATTTGATAAAGGGTTTGAAATGAAAATGGATAAAAAAGGTTGTAAACTTTTTAAGACAACAACTGGAGAAGTTATTGTAGAAGGGAAAAGACTACCAGGAGGCTTGTATGGTATGTTAATAACAAGTATCAAACCTGAAAATGCTGCAGAAGTCAATTTAGCCAAAACCCAAAATGTCAATATGCTACAACTATGGCATGAAAGATTTGGACATCAAAATAAAAGGCATGTACAAAAATGGCTTAAAGAACAAGGAATAGATGCAGTCATGGACAATGAACCTTGCGAGGCATGCATTTATGGCAAACAACATAGACTGAGTTTTGGATCAAGAGAACAATATGCTTCTACTCAACCTGGAAACTTAATTCATGTAGATGTATGTGGCCCTATGCAGGAGGTTTCGAAAGGAGGGATGAGATACTTTGTGTGTTTCAAAGATGATTTTACAAAATACCGATCAGTGTATTTCCTAAAAGAAAAGTCACAAGTCATTGAAAAGCTAGAACAATTTCTCTTGGAAACAAAGACTACTGGACATATAGTGAAAGAAATTCTCACAGATGGAGGAAAGGAGTTTGTAAATAAAGAAACCTCAAAAATTACAAACAAGTATGGTATTAATCATAGGATCACAATGCCATATACTCCACAACAGAATGGTTCAGCGGAAAGGGAAAACAGGCCTTTAATAGAAGCAGCTCGTTCAATGATATATGCCAAAAATATGAGCCTAAAGCTTTGGGCAGAGGCAGTTAATACTGCTACATATGTTTTGAATAGAACAGGACCAACACAAATTGAGGGAAAGACACCTTATGAACTATGGTTTGATAAAAAAACAGCAGTTGATCATCTTCGAATATTTGGAACTGAATGTTTTGTTCATGTGCCTGATGAAAAGAGAAGAAAGTTAGATGCCAAAAGCGAAAAAGGTATTTTAGTTGGTTATTGCAGTAACAAGGATGGGTATCGAATCTGGATGCCGAACTCAAACAAAGTTGTCACAAGTAGGGATGTAATATTCAAGGAAACTATACCAACATTTAGCCTTGATATTGAAAAGAGAAATAAGGAACTTTCAAGTAATCAGATTGATGAACAAAATGATACTCAAGATATTGAGAAAATTGAAAGCAATGTTCAAACATCAGACGTATACAATCTAAGAGATCGATCAAATATATCAAAACCTCAAAGGTATATTGATGCTGAAATAAATATTGCAGAAGGTCTTGAACCCAAGACATACAAAGAAGCAATGGATTCTCCAAATGCACAATTTTGGAAAGAAGCAATGAATGAAGAAATGAATTCTTTAACGGAAAATGATGTATACGAATGCACAACATTACCACCTGGCCAAAAACCAATTGATTGTAAATGGGTATTAAAGACCAAATTGAATTCTAAAGGAGAGATTACAAGATATAAGGCAAGACTGGTGGCAAAAGGGTTTGCACAAAAGAAGGGTATAGATTATGAAGAAACATTTAGTCCAGTGGCAAGACATGACACCATAAGAACTCTTTTAGCAATTGCTGCTAATGAAGACTTAAAATTGGTACAGTTTGACATAAAGACAGCCTTTCTCTATGGAGACTTACAAGATCAAATTTATATCAAACAACCTGAAGGATTCAACAATGGAACAGATCTGGTATGGAAATTGAAGAAAAGTCTCTATGGACTTAAACAGTCACCAAGATGCTGGAATCAGAAAATAGTTAACTTCATGAAAGAAAGATGTCTGAAGGAAAGTACAGCTGACCCCTGTTTATTCTTCAGAAAAACAAATAATCATCTACTCATTATTGCCATATATGTTGATGATGGAATCATTGCTGGTACAAATGAACAGGAAATCAAAGAATTTCTTGATGAACTAATGTTTTCATTTAAGATCACAAGTAAAATTACTTTTTTGGGTATTGAGATAGAGCGGCAACCGGATGGGTCAATCTTTATAAATCAAAAGGCATATATAAAAAGAATTCTTGAGAAATTCAATATGTCTCAAGCGAATAAAGTGGGAACACCAACTGATAATTCTACTGTTCCTGGGGAAGCAGAGATTCTAGAAAATGTTCCCTTTCGTGAAGCGATTGGTAGTCTGATGCATCTGAGCTGCTTAACAAGACCCGATATCACTTTTGCGCTGAATAAAGTTTCTCAAAAACTTGCAGCACCAACAAAATATGACTGGGAAGCAGTTAAACGAATCTTCAAATATCTTGTAGGAACAACTGAATATGGAATTATGTACCAAAAGGGTCATAAAGTAGGAGTTTTGGAATCTTTCAATGATGCAGATTTTGCTGGAGACCCAGAAACTAGAAGATCTACCAGTGGAGTTGTGTGTAAACTGGCTGGTGGTGCTATTTCTTGGCTTAGCCAAAAACAAAGATCAGTATCTTTGTCAACAACTGAGGCCGAACTCGTGGCAGCAAGCAATACAGCAAAGGAAGTCATTTGGTTAAATAGACTTTTCAGTGAAATTTCTCCACTTAAAGAACAACCAATTATAAAAGTTGATAATGCAAGTACAATTAAATTGATCAAAAATCCTGAATTTCATAAGAGAACCAAACATATAGAAGTAAGACACTATTTTGTGAGAGAAAAGTATCAAGAAGGTATTTTCAATGTAGAACATATTTCTGGAAAAGATCAAGTTGCTGACATTATGACCAAAGGGCTCCCTAAGCCGCGTTTCCAAATGCTGAGATATCTACTGGGTATGAGGGACATTTGAAATCTGATTAAGGGGAAGTGTTGAAGATATTAATCTGTGATTTTAAATGTTTCTTTTTGACCAGTACTTTGTTTTGTTTTTGCCTTTTCCTAAAAACGTTTTTTTCTTCTTAATTATTATTTGTTCTATATGTAAAGCTTTGTTTTTTGATACTTGAATAAACAAATTCAAGTTATTATATTTTTTGTGTGCTTTTAAAGTTAAAACACAACAGAAACAATGACATGATGTACCACGGGGCGATTTGACAACTCTTCTGGGTGGATATCAGATTATCTCACTATTTTATAAATAGGTGTTGTGGTACATTCTTTATTAAAACGATTATGCTTCAAATTGCGAAATATAGAAAGGTTTGTAATTCATTGAGTGATTACCCTAAAGATGTCGACTTGTTTGAGTGGTGTAACTCTATTACATCTATTGGTGATATTGGAAAATATAATGTGTTACGAGTAATCGTAATAGAATTAGTAACCGCTGAGGTTAGTTCGGAATTGGGTTTTTATACTGTAGTGTTGTTGATGTCGTGTCCAATGAAGAGCCTCAGAAGTCTCAATACATCTCTATCACAGCAGTCGCAATGTCCTCTATCTTGGGTGTGTATACTGTATTGTTGTTGTTGTTGTGTCCAATAAAGAGACTCAGATGTCTCCATACATCTCTATCACAGCAGTTGCAATATGTACATGTTATTAATTCATTAACAGAGAATCAATTTGGAAAGTTATATTTTATTACTCTGTAAACTTCCTTCTTTGTTTATCTTGTATTTTATCAATTATTGTTTGTTCTTGCCTTAAGTAATTTGCTGTGTCATCCTGAAGTTTATCTTTCCTAATTTTCCACGTGGAAATATTATAGAATAAATTTTAGTTTGTCAAAAATATTTATTCTCAATTGATCTACTCAACCTTTTTTTTGACATCCATAACTATTAAGCTTTTTTTGAATCTTATGTTGTATTTTTTATTGAAAATAGATTTGCACGTTTTTTCATAGTTGTATTTATTATTATAATATTTTTAACATCCCATTGTATAATTATACAAGGTCATGGAAACTATATTCATTGATCAAATGCACAATCTTGGTAGAGTTGGAATATAGGTCCTGTCCTGAGGCTCCTATACATTCCAAGAGGTGGTCTGGTGAGGCCTCTTTGGTCCTGTAGATGGTCCATTGTGGGAAAGTCTTTACACCATCATGGAAGAGGAGTGGTCTTGTATGGCTGCCAGTCTTGAACCAGGAAATGCAAGTTGCTGCCTGTCGGTTCATCCTACATTTCAGAATAGCTCCAGTCCTTTGGTTCAGATACCAATGATGGGATGTCGGCTCCTGTATTTTTGTTTCTATGTTTATTTTTTGTGTGCGTTTAAATAGCTCACAATCAAGGTCTAAATTGGGTTTTTATGCTGATTTAGTAATTGCGTCATTTATTATTTTTATTATTTATTATTTAAAATACTATCAATGGAGGTTTTATATATTACTTGTCAAATAATTTATTTTTATGAAACTCTAAAACTAATTCAAATGTTTGTAACAGGTTTCCCAGTTCAGAATAGCAAATTTTATAACTTATTTTTATATTTTTTATTTATGCATTGATGTTTTATCAATTTTCTTCTATTTTTCTCATGAATATAGATGCATAGATATTTAAATATTCCAAAATTAATAAAAATAATGATATTTTATAGTTTTTACAGTCAAAATTTATATATGAGTGTGAAAGCCGCGTGAGTATAAATATAAACAAAAACACAATTCCATTTCATCTTTTATTTTTCATACAAATTATTGATTGGAATTTTGTAGGAATAACGTGAGGCTTGATGAGACATTTTCTCTGAAGAATCAAAATGTTCGAAATATTCAAATTTATTTTGCATAAATATTACTACTGCATCATCATATTTATATTAATCTTTATAATATTCTTAACAAATAACATCAGAATATGATTCCTTGACGCAAAATTGTATGCAATTATTTTCTTTATATCTTTCTCAAATCTAGGCGAATTGGTGATGATTTAGAGTTTTGATCGTTCAATATAAGAATATAAAACGAATGATCGAATATTATTAAGTTTTGAAATTTCATTTTCAACTTTTTTAATAATGGAAAGTCAATCTTTCCCAGTTTTTCACACGCTCGAAGTTTACTAACGCCAATCTGCGGCATCTTATTTCTTTTGCATGGCGTATTACATTGCGCATTCAGTGTGAATTCAAATCCACCAACAACATAACCAGTTGTTCATAGTCATGTGTGCTAAGTGATGACTGTAACGTTCTCTCTTTGCCCTTACACAGTACAGAGCATTAAATCAAGTGATCACCATTTTAACTCGATTTTCATTCTCAATTTTTAAAACGATTTACTCTTTAAAATTTTGAGTGCCCGAATTTATTCGAATCCTTTCAAATCACAGGAGGTATTTTTACCATTTAACTATCATTTTGCATTAGCCTACATTTTACGCTCTCGATTTTATTTTCAAATTGTACATGCATAACGGCGTATCGTCACTTTTATCACAATATGTGAGTGGTATTCCAACCATTTGCTTCAACCTCTTATGACTCAATCCCTGGTACTGCTTGGATGAGAGGGGTCTCCCCCTCCCCTGGTGGGCTCCCTCCCACGCCCACCAGAGTAAAACCCTGTATCGTCATAAATGAGGTCAAACACCTCATCAAACTAAACCAGTTATTTCTGGTACTGAACGACCAGAAATACTGGTCACGTTTTCCCTATCCCAGCAGTACCAGAATGTATCAGCTTATCAAGGGATCAAATATCCATTGTGAATATTAAAATCATTCGCCTTTTAGCCAAATGTTGCGCGTATATATATGCGCCTGTTAGAATTTTGAAAATTAAATATGCTTAGGATTAATATTTATAGAATTAAAAAGAAAAAATAAAAGATAAAATGTAAAAGAAAATCTGAAATAAATTCAGTTGAGGAACCAGCCGTAGATGTTGGCCTGGAAAACAAAGAAACAAAAGTAAAATTTCTGATATGATATATTTAAAACATGAATAAAAAGGCATCTCCTTATCGTGCAACTTAAATTTTCTGATTAAATTTTTTAATTATTCCAGAATTGGTCAAATACCCATTCTTGATTAATCCAGAAAATCTAACCACCTACGCGTTACAGGCTGTTGGCCCTCATCAGTTTGGTGCAAACTGTACCTTAACGACCAAAAAACTGGTCAGTCAGGCATCCTGAAAAATCACAAAACGGGTAGTTAAGACCAGAATTGGGTGAGAACGCCAACCAATGTGAAAGAAATTCCATTAATTACAATCACATTATTTAAAACAGTTTGAAAAAATGAAAATTATTTTATAAAATAGAATATACATATAGAAAGAATTTTTTAAAAATATTCAGCATAAAGTAAAGGGAGAGAGTTATAATCATGTACCTATAGAAACCTCTATTTTTTAAACCACAAACAAAGGTGTAGGCAAAGGATAATTTCAACAAAATGGAAGGAAATGCAGTAACACAACTGTGTGTTATTGGAATATATATGTACCTAGATGGGCATCTCTCTCTTTAATTATACATAAGAACGATGGCACACTGTTCAACACCTTAGAAAGAAAACTTTCCTAGTGGTGAGAGAGAAAGAGATTGAAATTGAAACTACTTTATTTCAATGTTCATATAAGATTATATAAGGTTAAATATAAAATAATTGAATAAATAAATAAATAAATATATATAGATTACAAGAGGAAGAATCTCCTGACATCATCTTGAAGAAGGAACAAAAGTTAACGGCGACGTGTTTCTGTTATTAATGCTATAAATTCGGCAAGATTTCGGACTTTGACGTCCTTCGACAGGCAACTTTCACAGAAACTGAAAGATAATATTTGTATACAGGTAAATATTTACATAATTAGAACTCCTCTCAATTAATTTAATGATTATTATACAAAAGTATTTCCTCTTTATCTATATAAACAAATTTGTTCTAAGAAAAGGATGACTACCTTAGGATGCAGGAAAAAGCAAAAAACCATCTGAAACCCTTCTTAAAGATAAATAGATGAATAAATCCAGTTTTTGAAAAATTCAGATGAAGATCCAACCTGTATACCATGGTTTAGGGTTATGTCCCTCATTAGTACAGGGGTGGCTTTGATTTAAAAACAACCTACGAGAAAGGTTATGAAATAGGTCGAATTTACCAAATAGGTGTTTAAGGTTATGAAATGGCAAGGGCCGATTTCCAGGCAAGAATAGAACATAAAGTTGCGGGAGGATGATAAGGTGATGTACAGTGTCATCGTTCTGAGTCACGATTGAAGAGAGTGATCCCTGTCCAAGTACATTTCAAAATATATAATGTGAATAATTTATAATACAATATAATGCGGTTTATGATTGTAGAACGAAATTTTACAATTATACCACAAATGTTTCTTTTGAACGAAAAATATAAATTTATTTTAAGGAGAAATAACGATTACACCCATACCTCGCTTTGCGTCAGGGTTACGTTCCAAAAAAAC
Source organism: Cordylochernes scorpioides (assembly GCA_030710605.1). NCBI lineage: Eukaryota > Metazoa > Arthropoda > Arachnida > Pseudoscorpiones > Chernetidae > Cordylochernes > Cordylochernes scorpioides. The sequence continues at coordinate 12,200,132 of CP092873.1, read as the reverse complement.
ACGACGCAAATTGAAACGACACAAAGTGAAAATATGTGAAGGCGCAATAAAAAACAATGGTGTTGCCATATTTTAGGAAAAAAAAATTGAAGACACAAATCCAAAACAACGCAACTTCGAAAATCTAACGACGCACAGTGAAAATCAGTAAAAATTAAGCAGCGACGCAACTTCGAAAAAAAAAAAAACGCAAAACGAAACGACGCAAAGCGAGGTATTGGTGTATTTATAACCTTATGGATGAAGTATGAAAGGATAAATTGTGAAGAGTAATAATAAACAGAAAAATAAAGTTTTGAAGGATGGGCGTTTATCATTACTCTTCACAACTCATCCTTTCATACCTCATCCCTAAGGTTATAAATAATCGTTATTTTTCCTTAAAATAAATTTCGATTTTTCGTTCAAAAAAAAAAACATTTGCGGGATAATATTCAAACTTCGTTCTACAATGAGAATAATGACAACAAAAAGCTACCAAGCCACATTCTAGTGTAAAGATATTCATATAAATGTATTCAGAGAAGATAATTACATTTGCTGTCCACTCTCTGCAATTGATGGTCCATTGCAGCTCCGACCATAGCCCGATTGGCGATGGAATGCCATCTGCAAAGATATATGCAAAATTGTTTTCAAAGTTTAGTTATCGCAATGTATACATTTCATATATTTTATCAGAAATCATATATTCAATAAAATAATCTCTTGTATCAATATTGAGTAAAATATATCAGGCCTCCAGGAAAAATTGTATTTTCAAAACTTTTATTATTATTCTCTAGCTTTCAGGCACGAACACCCTTCTACAGGAGAAAATGTCAGGTTTTTCCTGTAGTAGAGCGTCCGTGTCTGAAAGCTTGAGAATAAAAATGTTTTGAAAATACCCTTTTCCCTGGAGGCCTGAATAATTTTACTCAACAGAAATCATATATATATATAAAATTCACAAATAGTTTCATATACTAGATGCATTTAAGCACAAATAGTTTATTATGATGCATTAGCGCGCCATCTGTTTTCAAAATTCTAAACTATTTTAGACAATATAAATAGAAATTGGAAAATGAATTTTTCCATTGCAGTAAGGACAGTAGAAATTGTTTATTTTTAAAAGGAATCATACGCGTCTAAAATAGTTTCGAATTTTGACAAATAGTTTATAATTACTATTTATTGAAAGACAGATATGCTTAAATATTGTTCTATTATACACTCATAAACAAACTAAAGAAAGTGGAAGTTTTTAAGTCTGTTTTTTTAATAAAAATAAATATTTCTGTAAAAAATGGACACTTTTTTATTTTCTCAACGTTTTAACAAAAATCTTTTGTCTTTGTCAGGAGAAATAAATAAAAATAGAGCATTTGGCAAGGCGTTAAAAAAATTGTTCTTTGTCTATTTTTTACATAAATATGAATTCCAGGCCAGACAACCTTTATCTTTAAGACAAATAAATATATGAATAATATATGATTTGATATATATTTTAGCGTAGAAAATTAGTCTTGAAATATTTTGAATATTTTAGAGATATAAAAGTATTTATTGATGACGACTTGTCGACAATTATCAACAGATCAACCAAACTATATACAGCTAAGGAATACTGAACAAGCAAGCAAATAAATATTTTTATGATGATTTCACAAATACAGAGTAATATATATTTTTATAATCTATTGAATATTTTCATTGAATAATATTAAATTAAATTAAATAATAAATTATTTCTTCTCCACAATATAATTAATGGATAATCGTGTTTGATTACAATGACACTAGGTAGGCAGAAATAATGAAGCTGTTTAAGATTAAGCACTACTTCAAAATCAGCTACCATTTCAGACCGATGGATTGACAGAGCGGTTAAATATAGCATTAATCAATATGATTGGCATCCTTTTGAACACTGACCTGAAATTTTGAGAAAAAATACACCAAATATTACCCATACAGACAATAACACAATTCAGGAAAAAAGTATACTCTCCATTTTTTCTTTTTGCTTGGGAGATAACCCATGTTCCACACATGGACAATAGAAATATATCGTTAGACATCAGTATGGAGGATTGAGATGAGTTCATAGAAATTTACTTGCATAGAATAACCAGAACGAGACACAAGTAACCATTTAAATATACAGAAAAAAACAAGTATAGAAATAAGAAAAAATTATGATAAGAAATACAATAAGACAAGCCAAATGAAGATTTAGTAGCAGTTTAGACACTAGTTAGGAAATTGAAAGACGCGAAAAAAACTTAAGAAAATATTTTTTGGCCTATATTAATACTAAAGAGGAAATTTTCAACTTAAACTATTGAATAGAACCGAGTAAGATAAGACTGGTCAAAACACGCTGATATGATTCATTTTTCTCCACTCAAGCTTTGATAGAATATATGAGAAGATAATTTACGAGGAAGTGACAACTTCTGGAAAGGGGAAGTGCTGCATCATGTTTAATGCGCTCCTTTATTTATATTAAAAATATAAAATAAGTGGGTCAGGTGTTGATATTAAAAATAAAAAAGGCATATCCTGACCAGGAGCACATGTGCTTTTCAGAAGGCAGAGCGCCATCTGGTGGAACAGAAATCAACTAAACATTGATTTAGCCTGTTCCCTGATATTTGGCCAACCCAATTTCTTGATTTATCAAGAAGCCTCTGGGACCAAAATATTTTTGGTCGCAGTGGTACAGCCTACTCCACGTTGATGAGTTCCAATAGCGCGAAACGCGTTCGTGGATATCCTTTCTTGATTTATCAAGAAAATGATCTGGCCAAATATCAGAATACAGGCTAAATCAATGTTTAGTTGATTTCTGTTTCACCAGATGGCACTCTGCCTTCTGAAAAGCACATGTGTCCTGGTCAGGATATGCTTTTTATTTTTAAATATTCAAAATAAAATCTGATATTCATACAATTTTATCATTATTTATATTTTATAACACATTGGTAAATTGTTTACACATTTTGATCAAATATATTTAGAAAAAGTAACAATATATTTGGAGAAAATTGTTTTGTAATTCCTTTTTCAATTTTTCTTATAGTTGAAACACGTTTATGAAAAGACAAAGGACGTGTTTGAGGAGAAATATAGAGCCAAAAAACTTGCCAAAAAGCAAAATGGTGAGATTAGTTTTATGCATTTAAAAGCAATCATTGATAAATATTTTACTTATTTTAGAATTTGAATAAAATATATTTAGTATATACTCATATAGGTATTGTATCAAATATCATATTTTTTGACTTATTAATAGTTTTTTGAAATATGCTTCAACTATATATAGACATTATGATGCACTAGCACGCCATCTGTTATCAAAATTCCAAACTATTTTAAACGCGTAAGATTCTTGAAATTAAACAATTTCATTGCAGTGAGGGCAGTAGAAATTGTTTAATTTTAAAAAGAATCTTACGCGTTTAAAAATAGTTTCGAATTTTGATATAGATAATATGTTGGCAAAATTGATTTTTAAATAATATTAACATGAGGAAAATTAGGAAAGACAAATTTCGGGATGACACAGCAATTTATTTAGGCACAAACTAAAAATGATTAAATAAAAGGACAAGCAATCAGTTATGTTTACAGAATAGCAAAATATAAACATCAATAATGATAATCTGTCAATAAAATAATGAATTATTTGCTACAATATGATAAAATATACATATCGATAAAATCGTTTGGCAAAGGGATTCGAACTTTCATAAAATTTGGTGCTTCTGCTTCGTTTCATTCTTTCGTAGAAGAGTATATACGCATTGGCAGTGTCCACATCGTTCGTTTTGATGCTCTTGACAACATGGTCATTGAAACTGTTCTATTCAGAAGTTGAAGAGGTTTTATAGGAAGATTCATAATGGCTTTTTCCAAAAGTTCCGTAGAGATTTACAACTGCATAGATTGTACTTGGAGGCCATGGCAAATTGGTTGAGATCAAGGATAGCTGGGATATTGACTTGTGTTTCGATTTTCTGCAAATCAAAGTTGAATCTGATCAATTGAATGATTAGAAAATCTGGCCTTTTTGAAAGAAATTGGTCAAAGCAATCATATAGGGACATTTTTGTCTTTTCAGGGATTGGTAATGAAAAATCCCAAAAGACTTCATACTTTTTTTGATTGATTTTTGCAGGATTGGCAACAAATGGAATTGTAAACTTGAGCTGCAAGCATATTGAAAATTGGGCTATTATCGTTTTTTAGGTATTCCTGCCAGGATCTTTCATCAATCTGGACTCTGATTGCTGTTGATTCAGGGGTTTGTTTCAGTTCATTGTGCAGTTGTTGAAGCATATACTGGAGATATTCCATGGCATCCTGTTGTGTAAAATCGCCAAAATGGCTCACCAAGGTTCCAACATGCTGATGGAAGTCAGTTGGCCTGAATGCTTGTTTTCCGTTCCAGAGTGCGTTGAGAAGCCTACCAACTTTCTTGAGAAATGATCCGCTAATGGTTTCTTGTTTGAATTAATCGATGCAGGACTCCAGAATGGGTGTCGTATGGGCCAAACATATATTGGGTTACCTAGTTGATGTAGCAAGTATTTCCGAGGTTGTAAAGGCCAAATGTGGTTTTTGATGGACTTGGTACTGCTGAAACATATCCTCAGTACATTACTTATCATTATGATATTAGGTAATGCTTTATGATTTCTTCACAACATATTTGATTTTCATCTATATCAGTAGATTTCTCTTTCTCATAAAAGACACCCTTTTTAATCATATAAAATAAAAATATCAATCAACAAATATTCTTCTTCTTGAGCTTTCCATTCTTAGCATCAAGGTTATAATATAGCTTGTGAAATGTCATAACATTAATCACTATAAACAGTCTGAATGTTCTCATCAGATGAATGTTTGAATAATGAGCAATTCTTGATTCTTAATGAGAATTTGGCATGGAAATATAGATATATCTTTCAAAATTTTAAGATTTCCATTGAGAGAAATAAAATTCAGTAGTGGATGTTGTGTATTAGAAAAAAAAAACGGGCAGCAGCATAAGATGCATGAGAGCAAAAAGAAAACGCGCGCAGAATAAATGTTAGTTTAAAAATTGATATATTTTTCCATTCAATTTGTGTGTCTTTATTCAATTCCTTATTTAAACTGGAGTAGTTATAAGCATATTATACAAAAAAATGAATAAATAAAAAGAGAAGCAATAATATAGATTAGGAACTTGATCCTTTCAGGTTAGAAAGATAATCATAAATATATTTACAAAAATAGTTAAATCTGTGATAATTCTCTCTGCTATTTACAAATTGATATAGATCTACAACATTATTCAATGTCTGTTGTCTAGCGCTAAACAAGAGTGGACATTCCAGCAGTAGGTGTCTCAAGTCCTGATGTGTCTACTCAAAAATAAACTAAGTTTACATGAAAACCAAATAAAATTCATAGTTTTTCACATAAAATAGTAGTGAATTAATACACTTCGAGAAAATTATAATTGAAAATTTTGCAATTATTTGCCAAATCCAAATAGTCAATGTCAATATAGGTGTATATTTTTGAATATATTTAAAGGATATATAATTTGAAAGTCTTTATTTGAATATATTTGCCATAACATCATTACGACATTTTAAAATAACTATATAAGGTTTTCTCAAAAGATCGTATTTTTCTTAAAACATTGTTTTTCTTATTACTTGGCGAATATTATTATTACGGCAGATACATAATAATACAATTACTTTATTAATAATACAAAGACATTATACATATTTGCGAATAATATTATTACGGCGAATACATAATAATACCATTACTTTATACATAATACAAAGATATTATACATAACGGTAAATAATATTATTACGGCAGATTCATAATAATACAATTACTTTATATATAATACAAAGACATCATACATAATTGCGAATAATATTGTCGCGTGCTCTACCCCTCTTAACGCTTCCTTACTGTGGCTGACCCTTTGGACCGTTGGCCTTCCCTACACTACCACCTGAGAGCCACGCCACCACGTGAAACTTCCCTAACCTCTGTCAGTATCCGTCAGCCTTACCACGGGTGGGGGGACAGTCAGGACTGACCAGAGGCGCAGCGATGTGTTGTCGGAAGGAGAGTCACGACCGCACAACGCCGAAGAACAAGGGGGCTTTATTAAAACACTTTATCTACATTATAAATGGTCGCAATATCATATAACAAGTACTTTACATAATACAGGTGGCAGGATGAGGCCGGAGGAGGAATCATGCACAGAACCATTTATTACAGGGGATGGCGAATGAACAGGACCAACAACAGAGTCAGAGCAGAGAAACGCCGCATAAATCCATGGCGCCACCTATTGGCCACTTTTAGAACTATTTTCTAACGCCATGCATGCCACACTGCCCCCCAATCAAACCTGATCGTCCCGATCAGGTCCACTCTGATTGCTCTCCCTGGAAGAGTGTCAACCGGCTCAAATGGACGACCCTTGGTTTTGCTTTCGAACTTCGCTGGATGCGGTAGACCAAGTAGTTGCTTCTCTTGACGACCTTTGCATCATCATTCAACTATTTTTTTTTTTTCCGGATCCTTGAGGTATGGGGCACTTAACTAAAATCGTCTCCAACGATTTCCCGCCCAAAAACCATCAGTTGTCCATCTTTTTTTTCCAAATAAATCTGAGGTAGTCCCAATCATTGCTCTTAATGGCCATCAACCGGAAGTATCTTCTCAGGTCGGCCAAAACTCCGTACTTATTTTTCCGAAGCTCTATCCCTATCTCAGAAATTCTCTTCAGTAGATTGGGTATCTTTTTTAAATATCGTCTCAAGGAGAGTCCGCTGTGTCTTCGACTGGAAGCGTCGTCAAATACTGGCCGTATAGGCGTAGCCCCGGACTCACACCCAAATACAGGGCGATCAGGCAACCAGTATCCCTTTCCTGCATCTAGCTTTTCTTCCACCTTTAAATCAGTACACCGTTCTACATCTAGCTTTCCTTCCACCCTTGACTCTGTACAATGTACTTCATCTATATTTTTCGCTTCATTTGCATCATGATCTTTTCCCTTGTAATGTTCTGCCTGCCTGTGTCCATCCTCCAGCTGCATGGACATCTCCTTGACCTTCTTGTCCAGCTTCCTGTTGGCCTTGGCGAGAGCTTGTCTCTCCTTGCCCTCCGCCTCCAGCTGGCAGGTCTGGCTCTCTAGGCTGGCAATGGTGGCCTTGGTACGGGCTCTCTGAGAGGTCTCCCGCTCTTGCAGCTTGGCCCGCAGCTCCTTGCCCTGTCTCTCCAGCAGGGACCTGGCGTTCTCCAGCTTCTGGCAGGAGGCTCTCTCTGCTGCCACCTCTGTGGTGAGCAGGTCCACGGAGCTCTGGGCGCGATGGGCCTTCTCCGCCAGCCCCTCCGCCTCCAGCTGTTCCTCCTCCATCTCCTCCTCCAGCTGGTGGATCCGGGTCTCCAGCCTGCGCTTGTCATCCTGGAGCATGGTCACACGACTAGCCTTGCTGTTGGCCTCTTCTGCCAGGTCGTCTCTCTCTGCCTCTGCGCTGCGTCTCGCACGCTCTGCTGTGCTCGGTTCCTCCTGCAGGGCAATCACCTCGGACTCCAGGCTCTTGATCCTCTTGTCCACATCCTTGTGCCGGCCCTGTGCTTCCACCCCTATCCCCGACAGCATTTTGGCCCATCTCTCCTCTTTTTCCTCTCTTCGCCTCAGCTTCTCTTCCTTTTCTTGTTCTCGTCTCCGCTCTTTCTCCTCCTTTTCACGCTTCAGCTTCTCCTCTTTTTCTCCTCTTCGCTTCAGCTTCTCTTCCTTTTCTTGTTCTCGTCTCCGTTCTTCCTCCTCCTTTTCTTGTTCTCGTCTCCGCTCTTCCTCCTCCTTTTCTTGCTCCCTTTCTTGCCTCATAAGGCCCATGAACTGCTTCAAAAGTTCCTCTGAAGCCATTTTCTGTCCTCTGGTCTCCACAGGCATACAAACAAGGTGGCAACTATCTGGTTCCCTCCAGAGCCTCAACCCCGACTCTCCACCAGATACTGCCGGTCAGTCCACTAATAAGGATCCCACTTCTGACACCAAATGTAGCGTGCTCTACCCCTCTTAACGCTTCTTTACTGTGGCTGACCCTTTGGACCGTTGGCCTTCCCTACACTACCACCTGAGAGCCACGCCACCACGTGAAACTCCCCTAACTTCTGTCAGAATCCGTCAGCTTTACCACGGGTGGGGGGACAGTCAGGACTGACCAGAGGCGCAGCGATGTGTTGTCGGAAGGAGAGTCACGACCGCACAACGCCGAAGAACAAGGGGGCTTTATTAAAACAATTTATCTACATTATAAATGGTCGCAATATCATATAACAAGTACTTTACATAATACAGGTGGCAGGATGAGGCCGGAGGAGTAATCATGCATAGAACCATTTATTACAGGGGATGGCGAAGGAACAGGACCAACAACAGAGTCAGAGCAGAGAAACGCCGCATAAATCCATGGCGCCACCTATTGGCCACTTTTAGAACTATTTTCTAACGCCATGCATGCCACAATATTATTACGGCGAATACATAATAATACAATTACTTTATACATAATACAAAACATTATACATAACGGCGAATAATATTATTACAGCGAATACATAATAATACAATTACTTTATACATAATACAAAGACATTAAACATAACGGCGAATAATAATATTACGGCGAATACATAATAATACAATTACTTTTTACATAATACAAAGACATTATACATAAGGTAGAATAATATTATTGCGCATAATGATTGGTTTTCTATTTTTTGTAAGTGTTTACGAACTCTCTTGGGATAACCTGGTAATTCTTATTTCAAATTTAAACTCACTTTCATCTTTAGATTGTTTGGATTCGCAGTTAGCTGGAATTTCTGTGGAGCAGCTGCAGCACGCTCTGCGAATCCATTTTCCAACCCAAACTTTCTTGAAGCTATGGCATCCTTGGACGATCATGGTTCTGAATGTAACATAGGTTAGTATCATCTTAACATAATACTTTAAGTTAAATCTTACTCATTTTCTTGGGAAGGCTGCGTCTGGCTAGCTTTTTCCAGAGTTGGTTGATCTGGGCCTTCCTGTAAACAAAATGTTTATTTGAGTCAAAACGATCAATCAATTAAGATTATATAAAAGAGCGTACCTGTATGAAAAAAAAATTCTCAAAATATTTCGATAGATTGCTCCCTCTTTATCAATTTATTGCACTGTGCAATAAATTGATAAAGAGGGAGCAATCTATCGAAATATTTTGAGAATTATTTTTCTTTACAGATCCAGGTACACCCTTTTATATAAACAAAATGTTAATTATAATTATTTTATATAAACCAGTCTAATTAATGTATTTTATTAATATATATATTATTTGAAAAAAAAAAACTAAAATAGATCAGAGGTGTTGATATCAAAAACAATTTAAGCATATCCTGAACACTAACATGACCGTTTTTCAGATGGCAGAGCGCCATCTAGTGAAACACGCTGTCGAGAGCCAACAGCTCGAAATGCGTTCGTGGATGGTTTTCTTGATTTATCAAGAACACGCCATATCAACATTTTGTTGATTTCTGTTCCACTAGATGGCGTTCTGCCATCTAAAAAAAGGCTCATGTTAGTTGTCAGGGTATGCCTAAATTATTTTAAATATATATTTATATATTACTAGCGAACCCGGCCTTTTTATTTTAAAAAGCCTACATTTTAAATAAAATAATATTTATATAATCTAGCCCTTTATTGTAAATATTGATTATTGATTATAATCACTGCATTAATAAATGTCAGTGAACTTGTTTATATGTATTGTTTTTTTTTTGTATTTGAGATATTCTAATAGAACGTTCTCACAATTTTTGTAAAATATTTATATATGCACAAACACAGAATTTAAAAATGTCTTAAAATTTGCTATAATTATTGTTATAAATATTATTTTAAAATAATTCGCCAGAAATCGTCCCGGTAGTATACTAAACAACTTCCCAAAGTTTCATGGCAAACATCTAAAATAAAATAATACTTTTAATACTTTGCTACAATATTAAAAAGAGGGGTGCTTAGGTGTTTAAAATGTAAAATGTGCTCTAAATAGTATTACATAGAGCCTCTTCATAACAAACATATTTAAAATAAACCAATTAAAATATAATAATGCTGTAAAAAAAGACTTAGCTACAATAATATAAAAGAAATGAAAATAAAAAAAAGACACCCACGCTGAGCCTCGAACCTAGGTTTGTTATAAATATTATTTAAAAATTGTTTATGTTAATTTTTATTTTAAAAAGCCTACATTTCAAATAAAATAATATTTTTAATAATTTGCTACAATAATATAAAAGAAATGAAAAAAAAAAACACCCACGCTGAGCCTCGAACCCAGGTTGTGGGGGTACAAAGCTGTGTACCTAACCTATAGGCAAAGCTTGACGTTACAAATAGGCTCATGCGAGGCTATTTCAGGCCATACGTCTGCCGCGAGGGGGCGCTGATTGCGAGTGAATTTACGTTTTATTGTAAATAAAAATGCAACGAGAGGTTATTTCTAAAGAGAGTAATTAGCCAGAAACCATCCCGGTAGTATACTAAACAACTTCCCAAAGTTTCATCACGATCGGTTGAGCTATGTAGAAGATCATCACTTACAAACGGACCAATAAACATTCATTTTTATATATATAGATAAGTTATTAATTTAATTAAAAAGGCATATATTGTATCAAAATATCATTTATTTTACCAATATTTCAGTTGGCTGAACGCCAACCTTTATCAAGGTATTATAACATATTAATGAGTGTCAACAGCAAACTCAGCGTCACATAACGTCAATAGAATTAAGTTTAAAAAATATTTTTGCTTATATTCAATGGGGAGAAAAAATTGATATATATATTTTTATGGGCAAAAAGAATATCAAAACAATATTATAAATTATTTATATGTTTTTTTTTGTGAAAAAGGGTGGTAAAAACAAGCGCGACGAAAATAAAATGTATAGGATATTTACATAGTTATTTTCATTTAAGGTATGGGTTATCGTCAATGTAAAAATAGAAAAAAAATGAATTTTCACTTTGATCTGGTGGATTCGTTAAGACAAAGATATCTCCTTATCATTAAACTAAATTATATACAGTAGAACTACCTCCCTGTAAAGGACAACACCTAATTGCAGAGCCAAAGTGTCTTTTAGAGAGAGGTGTCCTATTACCGGAGAGTTGCTAAATACTAAAAATTGTAATTTTGCAAATGAAAACTGTCCTTTGTGGAGAGGTGTTCGCTAAAGGGAGGTTCTACTGTACTATTTTAAGGGATAAAAATGCGAAATATATTTCTTAAAAAAAAATAGACACTACGAGCAGTTTAAGTTTTATTTTTCTAAACGTTTCAACAAAAATATTTTGTAAATTTAAAACTATTATAGACGCGTAAGATTCTTTTGAAAATTAAACAATTACTACTTCCCTTACTGTAATGGAAAAATTAAAGGGAGGGCCTGACTCATCAGTGGTAAACCCTCCCAGCGGTTTTGCCAGTTTAATCTACCATATCGCTGTTATATTATAAGACCAGTAGAAATTGTTTAATATTTTAAAATAATCATACGCGTCTATAATAGTTTCGAATTTTCATAACAGATGGCGCGCTAATGCATCATAAAAAGTATTTTGTCTTCGTCAGGAGAAATAAATAGAATATTTTAAAAATAAATTTTAATTGTTTTGGCTTGTTTCATTATGAATTATTTTGTAACTATAGATGACTAAAATGATTACAATTGTAATATATCAGCGTGAAATATTCTGTGAATATTGTTTGCTTCTGTAATTCACAGATTGTTATCATCATAGTCGTTTTGAGTATATATAATTTGCATTATTTTCTTCTTCGCATTCATATTTTTAAATATTTTTGTTTTTATTTCTTTTGAATAAATATTCAAATTTTTAATGGTGCAAAAGGTACGCCAAAAAAGAATAAAGTTTCTTTCTTCGTTTCACTAATGTTATGGCAAATGGCGACAAGAATGAGATGGGTCCTTCATTACTGGCTTCGGGATCCTGTGAACGAGACGACTCCCCTGAAATGCCTCCATTATTCTGGTCCACGAGTCCAGAGTCCCGCTGCTGTCTGGCTGTTTCTATAGGCAGCGATTCACTTCTGCCTCTGTTGGGCATATCAGCCTCAGGAGCGATGATATCAGTTTCTTCTCTTTGGCGTCCATATTGTCGATCTTCATCTCCACCAGATAAATCAGAAGATTATTTATGAAGTCAACACGACTAAGAGACTATAATTAAAAAAACTAACAAATTATTTACAGCTAGATAATATTTAACAACAAATCTATAAAACATATATGAAAATTTCATGAATACAAAGTTATATTATATATATTCGAAATTATTATAGACGCGTATGATTCTTTTGGAAATTAAACAATATCTTCTGGCGTGCTGATGCATCATGATATAATAATATTGTGTTAAGATGCATTAGCACGCCATCTCTTATCAAAATTCTTAACTATTATAGACGCGTATGTTTCTTTTTAACAATATATACTGTCCTTACTGTAATGGAAAAATTAATGGGAGGGCCTAGCTTATCAGTGGTGAATCCTCCCAGCTTGGTAGATTAAACTGGCGAAACCTCTGGGAGGGTACACCACTGATGAGCCAGGCCCTCCCATTAATTTTTCCATTGCAGTAAGGACAGTAGAAATTGTTTATTTTTAAAAAGAATCATACGCGTTTATAATAGTTTAGAATTTTGATAGTTATATGATGTAATTTCTTTGATTAAATAAATAATAAATTGAGTTTTAAAATTATTTATTCGTCAAGATATATATTGTCTTTTACAACTGTATTCATGGTGATAAATTCTACAGATAGGTTGAATAAATATAAATACCTTCATATTCGATGAACTGAAGTTTTAACTACAGTTTTTTAAGAAGGCATTTCACCTTGTTGAGCCTTTTGGTTACTTGGCTCTTCTTGTCGAAGGTTGGGAGGGCCCTAAAATTGTCAATCAACATCATACAGAACTGTATATAGTCGGGAGACTTACTGCTTGGTATTACGTCTGGGCCTGTTCAGTGGAGTGTGGGAGGGAGGCGCCGGTGGTGGTGCATACTGCGGGAATTGTTCATCAATTTAGGCTTAAAATATTCTTATAAAATAACTTATTTATATTTATCATTAAAAATAGTTGATATCAATAAATACGATTTATATATGTTGATATATATTCAAATATTTAGTTATATATATATTTTTGGAATATTTAATTTTATAAAAATAAATATATATATACAGGGTGATCCAAAAGTCCCGCACTATTTTAAAAATTAATAACTCCGCGAATATTTGCGCTAGAGCAATGCGGTAAACACCATTGTATTCAGGATGCAATGGGATTTTTATATGGCAAATAATGAAAAATTCGAAATTGATTTTAGTTACAATTTTATTCGCCAGATGGCGCTCTACCAGAATTAGAGATTCAGCGGCCAAATTGTTTGATAAATTAAAAAATATAACTGATCGACACGTATTTTTCCTTTTTGAATACCAGGAAAGAACCCTAATAATATCAAATAACAAATTAATAAAACACCACTTCGCCAAAAGTATGAAGAATTGTTTAACGATTTTAAATACAATCAGAGATATGTAAAATAGGTAAATGCAAATTAAAACATGTAGCAAAATATTTATTTTTATATGAGGTTTTGTGAAATAGATTGAATGTTTGAAAAACACTGCTGATATCAATACACGAATTTTTGAAATGTTAATATAGTACCAAAAATTATGATGGCACTATTAATAGGATTTCTTGCTATAAGAAATGTGTAGTTTCTTGACTGATTGGCGACCCTTGACTATTTAACTGGATATTTGTCATGATTCAACAAATGAAATATAGAGGGGAGTGACAAAATATATTTGTCGTACTTTATTCCAAATATATATATATATATTGCGTATGATATTGTTTTTTACAGCACAATACAACAATGTTGGCAAGTTTCTCTAGAGTGGAATGTCGAGGTGACGAATCCACTCCAGGGCCTCCTCTGTGCACCGGTGGATATCCCCAAGTGTTCCCTGGAAGAATCTTCGAGGACAGTCCCTTAGGATATGGTGCATTGTGTTTATTCCAAATATCCTATGGGCTTGTCAAATGTTATCATTGTTTATTATACAGTACACAATTTTAAAAATGTGTCCCCTCAAATAAAAATAAATTTCAAATCGACCTTTTGCGTTGAAAAACGTGGTACAGTAATCCCTCGTTAAGACGAACTCAACTGGAGAACGAAATACCCTTTTCGTCTTAAAAGAATATATACCGAATTCGTATTAGACGAATTGAATTTGTGGTATCCGGGGGTTGTACTTATGTACTACTGATGAGTAAGAAAACTACATTTATGAGGAATAACGAATAAATTTATTGGAAAACAATATTAATGAAAATATTTTATAATTTTAAGGAACAACAATTATGTATATGTATGTACATAAAGTATTTTATTTTAAAAGACAATATAATCACAATGTAAGGCAATAACATGAGAATATAAGTTTATTTTAAAACACAAATAAAAAAGAACAACAAAAGAAACAACTTACATAATATACTTGGTACATACAATGTTTATGTGTATGCAGAATATGCAGTATGCATAGAGTATCCTATATCTGGGTTTTCTCTGCAGGCTTCAGAAAGTCTGTTATAGTTTTTGGTGGTATTTGATTGGGCACTGTTTCAGACACTCCCTTCTTATTTTATCCAGGTCATCTTCAAAATGAACATCAATATCCGCAGAGGTTTTGGACAGCTTCTGGAGGGTTTCGAGGGCCGCGATTACTTCCCCTCTAGTAGGCATCATTATCTCTTCTTTCACCTCATCGTCTTCTGTTTCTTCTTCTTCTTTTCTTCTAATTTGGGTGAACCGCAAATTTCCAACCCTTCATCCAGGGCAACATACTCCAGGAAAGTCAAAGTCTCAGCTGGGTTTGTAGCTGAAAGGAGTTTGGTCCATTCTTCAGGCTCATCAAGCATTGTTTCTGGAAGTGAAAACGAATCAGCTGTTTTTTCCACACCCAATGAGACACTTATTTCTTTAGCCTTTTCTTTGACAAGTACGCCGGATACAGGAATATTATTTTGTCTACTTTTTTTAAAACCATTTTAAAAGCTCATCTTCCACGTCTTGATGGGATGCTTTTCGAAGTCGTTTTGAAGAGCTCGAAGACCCTGAGGCAACAGCCGCATCTATTTTTTTGTTTTTTAGAATGGTTGATAATGTGGATTTCGCAATTTGAAAATTTTCGGCAATTTGCGACTTAGATAACACTCCACGTGCAACTTCGTCCAAAATTTTCCTTTTTAAGGCAAGATCAATGGCGCTTTTTTTCGCGGTTTAGATGACATGTTTATGTAGGTTTTTTTATGGAAGCTCAAACAATTCACACTTCGATTATTTAGAATTTAATAATTTTTTTTTCAAACGCATTATTTTATAATATAATCAATTAGTCGGTTATAAAAAAGATATAACAAATAGAAATAAGTCCTTTTTCTTCTGAGAGCTCGATTTACACAGATTATTATTCACAGAATAAATTTTTATTATTTATATTATATTTAATATTTTTAAATATATGTTTTGTATAAAAATAAGAATAATATAATATTCTGTGAAATTCCATGAAAGCGTGCGCTCCTTGGCTGCTGGCTGGCAGGGGTCACCATGGCCCCTACATTTATCAGTCGAGAAAAACAGCAATACTGGCACAATAGAGTCGAAATTTTCCACTGATTGAGTACATGGAACGACCCCAAGGGGATGGTTTCATAGAAAATGAGTCATCATAACAAACAAAGGACGAATGTTTACACAAAAGACAAAGAGAGCCAATACTTGATATCAACGGCGTTTTTGTTGTTTTAATAGTTTATTGTTTTACTTATAACTCGCCTTTAAAAACATATTAGAATTCGTTTTAACCGATTGATTAGTTCTGCTGAGGGCTAAATTTAATTCGTATTTCGTCATAACCGAATATTTCGTCTTAACCGGCAAAATCTCTTTGGAAAGCATTGAAATTTAACGGGGGAAAAGAAACGGTTCGCGCAAACCGAGAGTTTGTATAATCCGAGTTCGTGATAACGAGGGATTACTGTAGTAAAATCATTTTGTATTATTTTTTTTCACAAAATTTCTAAAGTTATTGGTGTACAGTAAATATTCCTTATGCTACATGTATTTCTTATGTATGTATTTCTATGTTATCTATTATCTATTATCTATGTATTTCTTCTAATGAGCGAAAAACTAAACATAAGGGGTAAAATTGTGTGTACCAGTGTTATTCGAGAAGTTATAACTCTGGTTTGCACGACATAATATGTGAGCAAATGACAAACAAAATATTACTGTTCACAAAAAAAAAGAGTCAAGATGTGAGGACAGCATTTATTATCCCCATATCCCAACACAAAGAGCTGCAAAATATTGATAGATAATATAATACATGGCGGCTTATACAACACATGAGGTAAATGCATTCTCTCTTGTATTAGATCACAATCCTTGCTCAATGTGGCACCCTTCATTCTCAATCACCGCCTGCAGACGATAAATGACAGAATGGACAGCATTAAATAACATATCTGTTAAATTGATAAAGCGTGCCATCTGATAGAAGCCTTCAACATGGCCAATGTGGTAGGCCAGCATCGATAAACACACGATTTAATGTATCCCCATAAACAAAAATCGCAAGGCGTCAAGTCTGTTGATCTTGGAGGCCACTGGTATATAAAGTGGCGACCTATCACACGATTTTCACCGAACATATCCTTCAGCAATTGTTTGGCACCTCGGGAGATATGAGGAGGTCCTCCATCTTTCATGAATGTTATTTCACTTAGTGCTTTTACCCTGCAATATGGGAATACCCTTTTCTCATAACGTTCATCAGTTACAAAAACGGTTTTAAAAGTTCTTCCATTGATTTTTTCAAAGAAAAATGACCCAATAATAAAAGAAGTGAACCCACACAAAACTGTAACTCTAGGCTGGTAAAGTGGCATTTCTGTGAAAATCCTAGGGTTTTCTGTTGCCCAAATACGGCTGTTTTGAATGTTAAATTCTCCGTTTAGAGAAAAGTGAGCATCATCTGTCCACAGAACATTCGACAGCCAGTTTTCATCAATATCAATTTGCCGGAAAACCCATGCAGCGAATTCTTGACGCATCCCAAAATCGCCAACTTTCAGCTCGTGAAATCTTTGCATTTTGTATGGGCACACACAATAGAGACATTAAGTGAAGCGTCTTCGGATATCACAATCATACTTCGGCGAATTTAACGCTAAAAGTTCAATTCGGGGATCACCTGTTCAGGATAACAAAAGTCAGTAGGTTGAGGACATGCTAACCGACCTCGACCTTACACCGTTAAATAACGGAGAGAACACCTATATATCTAAGTCCACAGGCACAGAATCCGCAATAGACATCACAGCGATAAATTACAACATCGCACCCACAACACAATGGAAAATCCTGAGAGGTGCAATCAGTGACCACAGACCAATTTTAACAACCCTAAACTTCAAAATTGAGAATGTCCATTAGAATAAAAGAACATGGAACTTTAGGAAAGCCGACTTGAAAAAAATTCACAGAAAAGCTTGAAGAACTGTGCAACGAAAAATTGAATTACAGAACGCTTGACGAAAGCTTGGAAAAATTCTCTTCGAACATTTAAAAAGCTGCAAAAGAGCATCGATAACTAGAGGTAGACGTAAAGACCTGTGGATACCTTACTGGAAGGACCACAACATCGAGGCAATGATTTCAGAGAGAGAGAGACAATATCAATGGACTTCTTAAAACAAATAAAACAGAACGGAACTCATTGAAATTATTCACAAAATATAACAAGAAATTTAGATATTCTAACAAGAAAAATGGCAGAATTCTGCGGAAAAAATGGATCCAAGAAAGGACAGCCAACACTGTAATATAATTAGAGTGTTAGAGAACAATCAAAACCAACACCAATCCTCCAATACTCTAACCGATATGAATAGAACAGCGAGAACGAGAACAAACAGATGGCTGACATAATTGCTGAATATCTTTCAAGCACTTCCATACTCAACTATACGAATGAAGACAGGACTCTAAAAATAATATAAACCAGTTATTTAACAAGCAAGAAACTTCCATCAACAAGATATTTTCTCTAGAGACTTCACACTGAATGAGCTAAACTCATCAATAAAAAAATCCAAGAGGTCACCAAGAGATAATCTAATCTTTGGTCAAATGATTAAACAATTTGAAGTCAAAGCTAATAATCAACTCCTACGAATACTGAACATTTCATGGCAAACTGGTAAACTACCAAAGAATTGGAAGATATCAATTATAGTGCCAATACTGAAGCCAAACAAAGATGCCAAGGAATACAAGAACTATCGGCCAATTGCTCTCGCCAGCATACTTTGTAAAATACTAGAACGAATTATCCACTCTAGGCTCATAGTCTGGCTCACAAAAAATAATAAAATAAACCTCTACCAAACGGCCTATAGATCCCAGCACTGTACAACTGATCAACTGTTCTACTTCTGTCAATTAATAATAGATTCTTTCCGGGAAAAACCGCCAAAGAAGACCACGGCTATATTCCTTGATATGACCTCAGCTTTTGATCGAGTGTAGAGGGAGAAATTACGTGAAAAGCTGCACAACATCGGAGTAAGAGGAAAAACCTTAATCTGGATTGCAGACTTCTTAAGGGGAAGAAGGTTAAAGGTTCGGGTCAATGGAGAACTTTCCAAGGAAGGAAGAACATGGGATGGTGTACCTCAGGGATCTGTGCTCAGTCCTCTACTCTATCTGCTATATATTAACGACATACATCCTTACCTCACTGAAGACACAAAGGTTGCCTGTTATGCAGATGATAAAGCCATATGGCACACAAGTAGCAGCATAGAAAAATCGTAAAAGATACTGAAGACCTCAATGAGAGGACTGGAGAAGTGGGCAATGGAACTCCAAATAACCATAAACCCAATAAAACCAAACCTATGCGTCTTCTCCACTCCCAGGGAAAAAGGCATAAATATAACCACAAAATAAGCATAAACAAACAAATAATTGATAAAATTAGAAATCCATAATACCTAGGTGTGATACTGCAGTCCTGGATCTTTCCAGTTGGTCTCGAGGACCACGCCATCACCATCTCCTAAGCGGCGAAGTACGCGATCTACGTATTCATCGTAGATCGCAAAATGCGTGGTGTCGCTGGAGACCCACTGGCGATTCTCCACCAAACTCTGCAGCGCTGGCAGAGGCGCCATATTCATTGTACATAGTGTATATAATGCATATTATCTTTTTTTAATAGTGCAGACTGTGTATGTATTGACAAGATGTCAACAAAATTATTTTAATTATTATTTATGAGGAATTTTAATTTTCATAGCACATAATTAGCACCTCAAATAGAGCTATCAGAAAACTAAACATTCTGAGAAGGCTATGTGGGACAAATTGGGGAGCAAAACCCAGAATTCTCAGAACAACATATACCACCTTATTAAGACCGATAATGGAATATGCAACACCGGTCTGGGCTCCCTCAAGCTCATCACTGAAAGTAAGACTAGACAGTGTTCAAGCAAAAGCGGCCAAAATAATCACTGGTTCTGTTTCATCCACCAACAATGAGAAAATTCAAAGAGAATGTGTTCTAGACCTACTCGCTCGAAAGCAGAACACAAAATAAAAACAACTTGGATCGGCACTTCGGAAACTAGGAACCAGAGGACGAGATCTATCTGACCACTTGTGGTTTGGTGGATCCGCCCTTTTCTGAGAATGAGGTGAAACTGACGGCTTTCAAGTTCGGGAAAAGAAAATCTTCTGGTCCCGAAGGGATCGATAACACGGTCGTGAAAGCCCTGGTAAGGATGCACCCATCGCTTCTTTCCAGGTTATTCAATAAGTGCCTGGACACTGGTACATTTCCTGAGGCATGGTAGGTTGCCCGAGTAGTGCTTCTCGAAAAGTCTGGTAGAAAGGGTAATTCTCCTATTATTATCGTCCGCTTTCTTTACTAGTGTGTCTAGGTAAGGTCCTGGATAGCCTACTAGCTCAGCGACTGAAGCACTGGCTAGAGAGTAATGAGCTCCTTTCCTCTTTCCAACATGGTTTTAGGGAAGGGAAGTCCACAACCACAGCTCTGAACGAGGTGTTAGAGGGGGTTGAGATGGGCTTAAATAAGGGTGCTTGGGTTCTTTTCGTGGCCCTGGACATTGATGGCGCGTTCAACTCCATGAGCTGGAACAAGTTGATGAGAAATTTGATGGACATGGGTTGTCCTGATAATTTGTGCAGCTTGATTCGTGACTTCCTGAGGGATAGACGGATTAGCCTCAGTTTTGGTGGGCGGAAGTTGGAAAGAAACTGTGCTAGAGGTTGCCCCCAGGTCTCTTGCTGCGGACCTATTCTGTGGAATATCCTGGTAAACACCGTTTTCCAGGAGGAGCTCCATGAGGGAGACAGGGTGGTTCTCTATGCTGACGACCAGTTCCTCATCATTGAGACTGCTTCGAGAGCGAAGGCTGAGAAGTGTGTTGAAACTTCTCTCCAAATTTTCTCGATCTGGGCCCATGACTCTGGCCTTAAGTTCAATGTCTCCAAAACTAAAGCCCTCAGTTTTAAGCCTAGGGACATAAGAACTAAAAGGAAACACAAGCCGGCTATCCGGATGGAAGGACGGAGGGTAGCGTAGGTCAATAGATCCACCATCCTGGGGGTGGTCATTGATGACAAGATGGGTTGGCAATACCAGGCGGAGGAGATGGTGGCGAGAGGCAGGGAGGCGTTGTGCAGGCCTGTCCTGGTTGGCCCTCAACAGGGGGGGGGAGAGAAGGAGGGTACTATTTTTAGGAACCTCTGCCTCTCCTGTGTCGAGCCAATCTTGCTATATGCTTTCGGGGCTTGGTAGCGCCGAAACAGGGATCAGAAGGTGGCAACAACTCTAGAGAGAGTGCAGAGGACAGCGCCACTCAGAATCACAGGGGGATATCGCACTACCAGCAGTGAGGCCTTTTTGATCCTCGCTGGGCTTATTCCTCTGGGATTGAAACTAGAGGAGGAGACCATCAGACAGAAGATCTGGGAGAAAAGGGAAGATGCCCTGGGACTTTAAGCGGGGGCCCTGGAATCGAAGAGGGACACAAGGAAGCCTCCGCAGTGGTTGCCAAAGTGGAATTAGAGTCCTAGAGGGCCGACAGGGATTGGCACGGAGGTTTTCACTGATGGTAGTAAGTCTGGAACCAATACTGGAGCTGGGGTAGTGATATACACTAATGGAGAGCTGATCTTCCAAGAAGGTTTAGCACTCAGAGTGGACGAATTGGTCTTTTCAGCCGAGCTGGTTGCGATCAGGGTAGCCCTCAGAGTGTGTGCCGAGAAGAACTTCAGCCCGGACCGCCTCTATTCAGATTGTATGTCGGCCCTCGTCGTTATCAATCCGGAGAAAGGGCAACTCGCGCATCAAATAATCCAGGAGCTGGAGATGATGACGCGGGCTCCGGAGCTCCCTTGGTTTAGGAGACACAGCCTCATCGAAGGTAATGAGTTCGCAGACAGGATCGCTAAGGCAGGATGCTTTAGAGGTAGATCACTGAGGACCCTAGTGACCAAGAAAGAAGTTTATAGGAGGATCAGGGGTCACGTCCAGGACTTATGGTTGGACAGATGGAGGAACATTGTGAAGGGGAGAGAGGTATTCAATGGGGTAACAACACCCAAGTACCTCTGTAAGGTAATGTCCCACAAACTCATTAGGGCAGTTTGGGACATGGGCTCTCTTCCCCAAGTCTCCACAGATTTAAAATTAAGAGAAACCCTGATTGCGTCTATGGAGAAAGGGATGTGAATGCACGCCACTACGTCTTGGATTGTCCAAGGGTAGTGGGTGTGCAGGAAGAGAAAAGGAGGGCGAGGGGCGCGATCGAGAGTAAGCTGCTGAGAAATCACAGCAAGCTTCTTGAGAAAGCCCACGACGTGGCAGCTGAGCTTTTCCTCAGCTGTGAGTGAACAGAGTCGACCGGGGGCTGCCTCCCCGCGGTCCCTGCTGGACACAGTATATAGTTTCCTATTTTGCTGTGATTAAAGGCCACCGGTATAGAAATCCTTCCAGACACGTTTCCAGGTACAATGTCCAAGCACTAGCTTGGATACCGTTACTTGGCTTATGAGTTGAACAGAATAGCAGCGAAGGGCATGCTTCGCATGCCGGCTTGTGGACTGAAAGGTCTGGGTGGCCATCTGCTTCTAGGGTGTACCAACTGTGCTTAGGTGGGATCCTCCAGTTCTTGTTTATTTTGGCTACTGTTTCTATTTCTTTAAAAGTAAGTTTATCTTTTCTGTAGCAAGGGTTCTTTTGTGCCTTTTTTCGCTAGCGCATCAGCAGCTTCATTGCCTTCAATGCTAACATGTAAGGGTATCCATTGAAGGTGAATTTTAGAGGTATTAAGAGTTTTTGGAGATAACCAATTATGTTCCTGCTTACTTTGTCTCTAAGTTCCCCTGTGTGACTCAAGTGTTGTATGGCACTTCTACTATGAGTAAGAATCCATATATCGTGATGTTTAGTATTTCTGATGGATTTTAAGACTTCATAGATGGCTATAAGTTCTGATCTGAAGATTGAGCAAAAATCTGGGTTTCTTCTGTTCATTATCTCATTGCCATTTGTGGGTTTAATTAGAGAGCCACTGCCAGTGTGTCCCAACTCGTCTCTGCTACCATCGGTATAGGTAGTTATTGCATTTTTAGGAATTTTATATTAATTATTTCTAATGATAATTGTTTTAAGTATTCTGGATTTTGGTATTGTTTGTTGGTGGGTTCGTTTAAAGTGGCATTAAAAATAACATTTTGTTAGTGGTTCGCATGTAGATATTTTTTCAGCTAAATAATATTTTTCCACTTTATATTTTAAAAATCCATTTCTTTTGGCTAGGTGGAGAGGGCCTTCTTTTTTGAGTCTTATATTGGGTTCCCAAATAAGTATGTAATTGAAAGTTCTGTGTTTAATTTCATAACTCTTGATTTTGTTTATATATTTTGGCAGATTGTAGCTTATTCTATCCTTTAAGGGCATAATGTCTGCCTCGCAAAGTACAATATTATTAGGGCAGGTATTTCAAAGACCTGTAATAATACTAGGTGCATTTAGTTATATCCTTTCCAGTGTTTTTAGATTTGTTTCAGATGCTGTACCATAGATTTGATATCCATATTCCAAGATAGGTCTCATTAGAGATGTGTAAGTTAATTTTAGTGTTGTTGCTTCAGCTCTCCACTCTTCCTGAAATATATTTCAAGATTTTTAGTCGGTCTCTTCCTTTTCTAACAACTCCTTCAATATGTTTACTGGAGTTAATTTCTGGATCCAGGGTGTAGCCGAGATATTTAGGATGTTTATTATATTGCAATTGTTGTTCTTTCAGAATAATATTTTGTCTTATTTTGTATAGTTTCTTATCGGTAGTAAAAAGACAGGTTTCAGATTTTTGGGGGTTAAATTCTAATTTATGTTTATTAGCAAATTTTTCTAGGTGGAGAATAGTCTTGTTCAAATCTCTTTCAGCTTTTTTCCAGTTAGTGTTGCTGCTCCATAGAATAATGTCATCAGCGAAAAGTCCAATATTGGTTTTATGTGAATTTTTTTCTTCTATGCCTGCAATAAATAGGGTGAAGAGAGTTGGGCTAAGGACTGATCCTTGTGGTAATCCTTGGTACAATTTGAAGGTTTTAGATAGAGTGTGCCATTATATTTGACCCTGATGTATATATTTTTAAGGGAATCATTTATCCAAGTGATAGCTTTTCCATCAATTTTGAAATGTTTGTATAATTTTGTAATTAACTTGTTTTTCCATACCTTATCAAAAGCTTGTGTAAGGTCTAAAAAGCAGCTATGGTGTGGTTAGTTGGCTTTTTGTTTTGTGCATCTTTTACCTTTTGTGTGAAAATTAAGAGTTGGACTATTGTCCCATGTCCTTTCCTAAATCCATATTGTTCTTCTGGTAAGAGATTTCTTGTGTCGGGGTGGTAGGTGAGTCGTCTGAATATAATATTTTCCATTAATTTGCAGCAAAAATTTGTGAGGGAGATAGGTCGGTAGTTTTTTGGGTCATCAGCAGATTTATCAAGTTTTTTAATGGGAATTATTGTTGCATTTTTACAGTCTTGAGGCAATTTTCCAGTTTTCCAGGAGTTATTGAAAATATTAAGAAGTCTTTCTTTGCTAATTTTGCCCAAGTTTGATATCATTCGGCCATGGATTCCATCTGGCCCAGGAGTCTTGTTTAGGTCAGTGTTTTCTAATGCATAAGTTAGCTCTTTCATATTGATTTTTTTCATGGAAAATATTATGAGTGCTGGTGACATTTTTAAAGTCATGAATAATCTTTCGGGCCTTTTTTCAACCTTGATTTTACTACTTATTTGATATGAATTACCTAAAAGATTGGCAGCAATTTTGTCATTAGTTGCTGGTGTACCATCTGTATTCTCAATCATATTTGTGTTGTTAGTTTGTGGCTGGACTCTGCCAATTTGTTTTGCCAAATTCCAAAGTTTTGTATTTGGGTTTCTTGGGTTCAGGTTTTCACAAGTTTGTTTCCATTTTTCCCTTTTCACATTTACGTATAATCTTTTTATTTTTGCAATCACAATGTTCAGTTCAGTTCTACAATTTGTTTGGTTTTGGGTGCACTTTTTTGTAGTTCATTTCTTTTAGTTATGAGTGTTTGAATATTTTTTGCCTGGTGTGTATAATTTGGAATCCATTTCTTAATATAACCTCTTGGTATTGAAACTTTGGCTGCTTTAATAATGGTGTTTTCGAAAGATATCATATTAGCCTTTTTGAAGTTCCATAATTTTTCTTAATTGAGCTAGTTTTGGTCTTGGTGCTAATTTCTATCAAATTAGGCAAATGATCACTTTCAAAACCTTTTAATATTTGCTATTTGCATTTGTGGAAAATGTCAGGATAGTAAAAATTTATATCAAGGGCTTGTGCAGTATTATAGCTGTAGGAATGATGGGTAGGATTCCCATCATTTAAGCAGATGAAGGCATTGTCGTCAAATATGTTTGATAGTATTTTGCCTCTTGGGTTTGGCGTAGAACATCCCCATAGTTGATGTTTGGCATTAAGGTCACCTAAAATAATAGTGTTGTCTGTAAGAAATTGAGCCATTGTTCCATCGTCAATAAATGTATTGTTTGGAGGGTGATACATATTGTATATGTTGATGGCTTTGTTTTGATTGAGGTAGACTTTGATACCTTGGGTTTCGAGGTCTAATGTGTTTGGAATATTAACGGCTATGTCCTCATAGTACAAATTCTTAATTAAAATTGCTAGGCCACCCCCTTTAACAGCATATACAGATGGATCTTCAGACCTTACCCTGAGTAATGGAGGGCCCGGAATTAACATAATACTGCAAGATGGAACAAACATCAAAATCAAAGAAGGAGCAGGACAGATTTCGTCAAACTTCACTTGTGAACTGACAGCTATCTGGAAAGCCCTTGATGTATGCCTTAACCAACCATCCCTGCATCAAGCAGAAGGAATTTTAATATACAGCGACTCCATATCCGCTCTAGAAGCAATTCAGAAGGGCAATACTAAAATCACACAGAAAATACACTCGCTACTTACCCAACTGGAACCATTGGAGAATAACTGCATTCTACATTGGATCCCTGCCCATGCTGGGATCGGGGGTAATGAAATGGCATTTGAATTGGCAAAGGAAGCCAGAAAGTTGAGCCAAAGGAAAGAACAAATGTCATTATTTGACGCTGATTATTTGTCAGAATACAAGATAATTAAACAAAAAAATAAGAAAAGATCAAAATGCGAAATAAACTCTGAGAGAAAAATGACAAAAACTATAACAAGACTTAGAACAAAACACTATAAAGGAATGACAATACATCCAGATGGCACAAGAACCTATAGGGCATGCAACAATTGTCCTGGTGTGGAACTTACACCTACCCACATATTCCCAGAGCAGCAGCTTTACACACCCAAGATAGTGGACATTGCTGCTGATGTGATGGAGATGCATGGTACATCTGAGGCTCTTTATTGGACACGACAACAACAACGGCATTCCAGAGTAAAATAAATTATCAGAGATAGATACATATTTTTCAAATGAATTAAAATAAATGTAATCGATACTGAGTGAGAGTTGAATTAAAAATATTAAAAATTTATTATCTTCGGAAAAAAACCGTATCTAAAATATCAATTTTCTTTTTGCTACATGTTTTAATTTGCATTTACCTATTTTACATATCTCTGATTGTATTTGAAAATCGTTAACCAATTCTTCATACTTTTGGCGAAGTGGTGTTTTATTAATTTGTTATTTGATATTATTAGGGTTCTTTCCTGGTATTCAAAAAGGAAAAATACGTGTCGATCAGTTATATTTTTCAATTTATCAAACAATTTGGCCGCTGAATCTCTGATTCTGGTAGAGCGCCATCTGGCGAATAAAATTGTAACTAAAATCAATTTCGAATTTTACATTATTTGCCATAAAAAATCCCATTGCATCCTGAACACAATGGTGTTTACCACATTGCTCTAGCGCGAATATTCGCGGGGTTATTAATTTTTAAAGTTGTGCGGGACTTTTGGATCACCCTGTTTATATATATATGTCGTATTGTAAATTTTTCCAAAGTTTCAATATCTGGAAATGACAATTAAGAAGTCGTTAGGCATTTTTCCTTCTTCTTTATTATAACTATTATATTTATTATAACACTGCGCCGAGCCGTGGATCAACTTTTTCAAAATTTACATATTTGCAAATATTTCTTAAAAAAAAACTTTAGTAAATTTACATATCATTCAACTTTTCATTTTTAACATGGAATTTACATGTTTGAAAAATGTATTTGGCAATTTGTGAAACAATTCAGACAAAAATAAAAGATTAAACAAAAACTAGTACATTAAAAACAATTGTGTGTTCAATATGGAATTGAATCATGGTTTACTATATACAAAATATAGCATATATATATTCTGTGAGATTGGATATGATGATAACCTAATATAAAAAAATTGTTGTGGTTAAAAAAGTGACGAACAAAAAAACATGATTCAAAAATATATATAGCCACTTTTATCTTTTGTATTTATTGTGTTTTCTTATTGTAATGTATGTATAAAAAAATAATACATTTAAAGGAGAAGTCTGTCAATCATCAATAAACAACAGTTATATCCCCATATGTAATATAGCTATAGTATATTAACCAAAACTCTAAAAACAATTTAAATCGCCAGTTTGGCCATCATATAATACAAAACGATATAATAAAGTTAGATTGAGTGACATTCGGTATGATTCTTTTTGAAAAATAAACAATTTCCACTGTCTTTACTGCAATTAAAAAGTAATGGAAGGGCCTGGCTCATCAGTGGTGAACCCTCATTCATTCATAGAAGACGGCACGCTAATGCATCATGATAAATTTATATATATACACTCATGGAAAAAAACCAAATGAAGTTTCATGTTTTTATTCGCCATTCGTCTATTTTTTTTTGAAGAGTCAGAAGCAATTTTGTTCACACTTGGTTATCTCGTATGTCTTCAATAAAGGTCACTGTGATATCTTTCAGAGTTATTGTCTGAATTTCCATATACATGCTAAAAAGAATAACTTCCTTAAGTTTTGTCCTTGAGAGTATATATAAATTCAATTATATAAAATGCATTATTGTTTTCAAAGATATCGAAACATGTAAATGGAAATATATATTTATTTTTAGAATAGAAAAGAAAACAATATTTGATATAGTCACAAAACCAGGTTAAACATGATATTCTATTTGTTTTGAAGTAGTACTGAGATTAAATGATACACGTACTACATATTAAACAGTGAATATTTCAAATATCAACATTGATCAGAACAAATGAAAACATTAAGATGTGAATCTACCAATCAAATTATTGAAACCGCTGGGAGGTTTCACCATTGATAAGCCAAGTCCTTCCTAGATTTTTTCATCGCAGAGTAAAGTCAGTAGAATTGTATTTATGTTTGAAAGAAAAATTGGCGTCTTAATGTTTTCATTTGCTGTATATAAAAATATATATAATATTTATAGCTCTATATTAAAATGATTGTTTATAATGATTTTGAAATATCAATATATTTTGAAATTGAATGACAATAATAATATATGAATGGGGTGTCTGTATAATGGTATCAACACAATTATATCAGGGTATCAAACTTGAGACTTTTGATGGTGTCTGCTGGGGATAAGTAGAGCTCATCAATGAATTATTCAATACAGTCAATGATGTAGTTTGGGATTGCAGGTTGAGAATTACACTTAGTACATAGTGAGAAAATCTTGTAACCATTCTGGAAAGTTATTGTCCTTAGATGAACAGACTTAAGTCTGGAGATCAAAGACTGTTTTTCTCTTGGGAGGACAGAACTGGTGCTTGTCCCTCCTGCTCTGTACCAGTCATGTGTAGCAATGGATTTTCATTCTTGCGGGCATTGGAGTTTGATGGAACTTAGATATATTTTATCTAGTATATGACATAGAAAATAGATGGACCTAATTCTATGAATTATATGATTTGAGATTTATATTGAAAATCATAGTTGATGTGTATATATTTTACTAACCACGTTTGATGCGAGGCCATCATCGATTGGTAAGGATTCTGTGAAGCAAAAATATAACCTGATTAATTATATTTTAAAATATGGATGGAACCACTTTATTAATGATTAAATATTATCTCTCATTGCTGAAACCATGAAAAGTAAAAAGTATGCATATAATTAATACATGACTCTATTCACATATTTAAAGAGGGAAAAAATCATTGAATTTGCTACGAAGCTAGCTCAAGCTAAAGTTTTTAAATGACTAAAAACTATTATTTTGAGATAGAGATTTAATAGAAACGACATTTGAAAATTATCCCGCAAATGTTTATTTTGAACGAAAAATATAAATTTATTTTAAGGAGAAATAACGATTATTTCTAACCTTAGGGATGAAGTATGAAAGGATGAATTGTAAAGAGTAATGATAAACGGAAAAAAAAAGTGTCCAGGGATGGAATTCTCTAGAAATTCATACCATTGTAAACGTGGTTGAATGAGGAATTCTTACTGGTGACAGGTCAAAGATCTAAGGCCTTTATGAAAGGTTTCCAGTGAAATATTTATCCTCGATTTTTAATTACCTTCGCTTTAATTCTTGTTCAAATATTTTCTAAGAATGTTATCTGGGTAGTTTCGCTTACTTGCTGCTTACTCTTCGCAGTATAGCATTCCTATTGAAACAGGATTCTGGTAAGTGAATATTTTGGTAATTTCTTAATTTAGCGTTTTACAAGTAGAGTAGAACCTACCTATAAAGGACACCTAGTTGTAAAGCCAAAGTGTCCTTCAGGGAGAGGTGTCCTCTTACCGGATAATTTCTAAATAGTAAAAATGGTATTTTTGGCGATAAAAAACTGTTAGCATTTTTATAAGTTGTTTTTTCATAGATTAATTTATTTATATTTTGACCAGATGACCGGACGACTTTACATGTATATAATTGGTTTTTAAATGATGTAAATTAGTTAGTCATGAAAGGAAATTAAAAGTGTTGATTTTCTTAGAGGTGTTTGTGTTTACTCTGCTCGATTGTAGACTAGGAAAGAATTAGTTCCTAACAGGTTATGGGCCCAGCACGCTTCCACTGCGCCGTAGAAAGAAATTAGAGGTTAAAGTAGAAGATAAAGAAGAAAAGTTGAAGCTAAAGAATAAAAAGATGAAGGGAAAGCCAAAAAAGAAAAGTTTGTTAGCCTAACTAAGATAGAGAATAGAATTTGATTATTAGAAATCTGAGCGATTTAAAGACTGAAATTTGTGCAACGAAGAAGAAGAATAAAATATTTAAGTTATCTTTTTTGTCAGATTTGCATAACTAGAAATATCAATGGCTGACGAGTTGAGAATACCTAAACTAGATGGTAATAATTATTATTCCTGGGCTATAAGAACTAAATCTATTTTGATCCAGAAGGACATATGGGATGCGATTGAGCCTGGCTTTCCAAGTGAAACTTCAGAAAAACAGAAGCGGAAAGATAATTTGGCATTATCTGTCATATTGTTAGCAGTTGGGGATTCATTCCTGGATGATATCGGTGATTGCAAGCGAGCGATTGATGCATGGCAGATACTGGAGGACATCCACACATAGTATGGCTTGCTGCATATATTACAACTACTGAGAAAGTTTTTCGGCATTGTCAAAAGAAATGACGAAGATATGAAAGAATATTTCGCAAGAATAATGGAATGCCATAGAAAATTAGCAAAGTGCCACCATGGATTTGGGGATGGCGAATTAGCGTTGATTATGCTATTGGGATTGCCAAAGAGCTACGAGCCGCTAATTCTCAGTTTAGAACAGCAGGAAGAGAAGCTATCAACTAGTGTGGTTAAATCCAAGTTACTTTTAGAAGAAAAACGACAGAAACAGCGTCAAATTCCTCAAGAAGATCCTTATAGCGCTTTTGCGGTAAGAAGAAAAGAGGATACATGCAAATCACCATGTCAAGAGCGAAATAAATTTGAATATGACCAACCAAGGAATTATCAGAATACGTGGACGGAAGGGAAAAGGGAAAACTATAATTACTCCAGGCGGATAAGATGTTTCAATTGTGGCAAATTAGGACACATGGCTAGGAATTGCAGATTTGCCAACTCATCAAGGAGAATTAGCGAAGGTATGCTGAAACAAAGTATGGTAGACCTTACTCATAAAGTCCTATTTGCAAATAACTTGAAAAGCAATAACTCTCAGAATATCTGGTTTCTGGACAGTGGAGCTACTGAACACATGACGTCGAACAGACTGAAAATGACTAATACAAAAAGTATTTCAACTTCAGTTGAAATGGCAAACAATGAGAAAATAAAAGTATCAGAGATGGGTGATGTAACCATCAAACTCGGTCACAAATATGGAGGTGAAACCTTGTTCTTGGAAAACGTATTATACGTTCCTGAGTTAGACGGAAATATTTTGTCTGTTGGAAGGATTGAGGACAGAGGAAACAAAGTTTTATTCCAGAATGGCAAGGCCTCTGTTTTTGGAAGTGATGGCGGGTTAATTTTGAAATCTAATAGAAGAGGAAGAATCTATACAGTGGAAGAACTTAAGATAGCAAAAGTGAAGTCACCTAGTGCAGATATCTGGCACAAAAGGCTGGGACACATTTACAAAAGGGATCTCCAAAATGTGAGTGACACAGCAGAGTGCGAGGTGTGCCTTGAAGGTAAAATGAGAAGACTCCCATTTCCTTCCAAACCTGTCGAAAGTAAGAGGACTTCATCACCCTTGGAGCTCGTCCATTCAGATGTAGTAGGTCCCATTAGCCCAATATCGAAGGGAGGGAACAATTATTTTTTTACATTCATAGACGATTTCACTCATTACACTACAGTATATTTCATGAGATCTAAATCAGAGGTACTTGAAAGATTTAAAGAATATAAGAACAGTGTTGAGAATTACCACAGCAGAAAAATCAAAGTCTTAAGAAGTGATAATGGGACGGAATATGTTAATGGCGAATTTAATAAATTTATTAATGAAAATGGCATCAAGCGACAACTTACAGTTCCAAGAACACCTCAGCAAAATGGAACTGCGGAAAGAATGAATCAGACATTGCTAAACACAGCCAGATGCATTTTACTTGAATCAGGGATCCCCAAATCGTTCTGGGCAGATGCCGTAAATACAGCATGTTACTTAAGAAACAAATGTTCTAGCAAGGCGATAAGTAACAAAATACCCGAAGAAATGTGGACCGAACGGCCAGTGAAGATTGAGCATATCCGAGTTTTCGGTTGTCAGACCTGGACATACAACGACCAGCGTCGATCCAAATTTGACTCAAGGAGCAGAGAATGTGTTCTAATTGGTTATCCGGAAGGAGTCAAGGGATACAAGGTTTGGAATATCAGAAACAATAAGGTCTTCGTAACCAGAAACGTCAGATTTGGAGAAGACATTTTCCCAACCAAGAAAATTGATAAACAAATTTCACATGAAACTGATTTTTTCCAGGTTTTACATAACAATTTTGAAGAAGACTATGAATCTGTAAATGAGGAAGAGACGAAATTTGTAGAAAGAAACCAGAAAGACGAAGAACTAAAGAAGGTAGATGAAGGGGAATACCAAAATGAAGCTGCAATCCCAAGAGGATATTCAGGGACTGATGGGGCAATATCGGTAGAGAAAAATCTGAATAACTTAGAACGAAAAGAGGATGAAGAGCAGGCCTGTGAAGACGAAGAACTGAGGAGAGAAGACGAAGAGGAAGGCCAGAATGAAACTATAATCCCAAGAAGATCTTCAAGAATTGCGGCTTGGCGGGGGGAGTATTGCAGATTTTCTAACTAAGGGAATTGGAAGAATTAAATTGACCAGGATCTTGACCACTCTAGGCCTCCGATGAGGGTATGAAAACAACTTTAAAATGGAGGGCATTGTTAGGATTTTTATAAGTTGTTTTTTCATAGATTAATTTATTTATATTTTGACCAGATGACCGGACGACTCTAAATGTATATAATTGGTTTTTAAATGATGTAAATTAGTTAGTCATGAAAGGAAATTAAAAGTGTTGATTTTCTTAGAGGTGTTTGTGTTTACTCTGCTCGATTGTAGACTAGGAAAGAATTAGTTCCTAACAAAAACGGTCCTTTATAAAGGGGTGTCCTCTAGCGTGAGTGTTTGCTCATGGAAGTTCTACTGTATTTATTATTTTTCTAGATTTTATAAGTAAGGTTCGATTTCTAAAGCTGCATACCTCCCACCTCTATTAAATTGTGATTAAAACAACGAAAGGATGGTCTATTACATTTATTTATGGGAATTTTATATTGTGTTTTATTTCATGTGTGTATGTGCATTGAGAATCAATAGAAAGTTAAGAAAGCATATTTAAAAAAAAAACTTTATTCTAAATTTATATAAAAAAGAATGTATCCCTGGATCTGTAAAAAAAAAAAACCTATTTTTATCAAAATATTTCGAGAGATTGTTTTCTCTTTATCAATTTATTGCACAATAAATTCAAATTACAAATTCTTGTAGATCACATTAAATTAGAAGAAAAATATGTGTGTGTGAGATGTGAATGTTTAGTTAATGTATGTAAATTTTAATTCTTGTAAAAAAATATCTTTTTATTATTATTATTTCTGTTCGCCATTACTCTCCAAATTATTATTATTATTATTTTTTTTTTAGTTGGTAAATTTACATTTTTTTTTTAGTGTATATAATTTTTTTTAGTAGTGTGTAATCATTTCTTTTGAGTAGACATAGATGAAGCTTAAATTGTAATTTGTTTTGTAAATTTAATCAATAAATAAAACTTAAGAAAAGAAAGAAGCCTTCTTTAATTCATAATGGAAAAACTAATAAAGTATTCCCTATACAACACAGCAACTTAGAAACAAAAACAACACATGTATCCACAGATAGCTCCACCAACATAAGTGTTGGGACAACCCTGCAGAATATTTCCCCATTAGAAAACACTGACCTAAACAAGATTCCTGGGCCAGATGGAATCCATGGCCAAATGATATCAAACTTGGGCAAAAATGGCAAAGAAAGACTTCTTGATATTTTCAATAACTCCTGGAAAACTGGAAAATTGCCTCAAGACTGGAAAACTGCAACAATAATTCCTATCAAAAAACTTGACAAATCTGCTGATGACCCAAAAAACTATCGAACTATCTCCCTCACAAGTATTTGCTGCAAATTAATGGAAAAAATTATACTAAGACGACTTACCTACCACCTTGACACAATAAATCTCTTTCCAGAAGAACAATATGGATTTAGGAAAGGACATGGGACAATAGACCAACTCTTATTTTTCACACAAAAGGTAAAAGATGCACAAAACAGAAAACCAACTAACCACACCTTAGCTGCTTTTTTAAACCTTACACAAGCTTTTGATAAAGAGTATGGAAAAACATGTTAATTACAAAATTATACAAGCATTTCAAAATTGATGGAAAAGCTATCACTTGGATAAATTATTTCCTTAAAAATAGATACATCAGGGTCAAATATAATGGAACTCTATCTAAAACCTTTAACTTGTACCAAGGATTACCACAAGGATCAGTCCTTAGCCCAACTCTCTTCACCCTATTTATTGCAGGCATAGAAGAAAAAATTTCACATAAAACCAATATTGGACTTTTCGCTGATGACATTATTCTATGGAGCAGTAACACTAACTGGAAAAAAGCTGAGAGGGATTTGAACAAGACTCTTCTCCACCTAGAAAAATTTGCTAATAAACATAAATTAGAATTTAACCCCCAAAAATCTGAAACTTGTCTTTTTACTACCGATAAGAAACTATACAAAATAAGGTCAAAAATTATTCTGAAAGAACAACAATTACAATAAAATAAACATCCTAAATATCTCGGCTACACCCTGGATCCAGAAATTAACTCCAGTAAACATATTGAAGAAGTTAT
The DNA here is from genome assembly GCA_030710605.1 of Cordylochernes scorpioides. Lineage (NCBI taxonomy): Eukaryota > Metazoa > Arthropoda > Arachnida > Pseudoscorpiones > Chernetidae > Cordylochernes > Cordylochernes scorpioides. Next base: position 12,165,348 of record CP092873.1, on the reverse strand, counting down.
TAGAAAAGGAAGAGACTGACTAAAAATCCTGAAATATATTTCAGGAAGAGAGTGGGGAGCCGATGCAACCACACTAAAATTAACTTACACATCTCTAATTTGACCTATCCTGGAATATGGATATCAAATCTATGGTACAGCATCTGAAACAAATCTAAAATCACTGGAAAGGATACAACTAAGTGCAGCTAGAATTATTACAGGTCTTCGAAATACCTGCCCTAATGATATTGTACTTTACGAGGCAGACATTATGCCCTTAAAGGATAGAAGAAGCTACAATCTGCCAAAATATATAAACAAAATCAAAAGTTATGGAAACAAACACAGAACTTCCAATTACATACTTAATTGGGAATCCAATCTAAGACTCAAAAAAGAAGGCCCTCTCCACCTGGCCAAAATAAATGGATTTTTAAAATATAAAGTAGAAAAAAATTATTTAGCAGAAAAAAATTCTCCATGCGAACCACTACAAAATGTTATTTTTAATGCCACTTTAAATGAACCCACCAACAAACAATGCCAAAATCCAGAATACTTAAAACAATTATCATTAGAAATAATTAATAACATTCCTAAAAATGCAATAACTATTTATACCGATGGTAGCAGAGACGAGCTAGGACACACTGGCAGTGGCTGTCTCATCAAAACCACAAATGGCATTGAGAAAATGAACAGAAGAAACCCAGATTTTTGCTCAGTCTTCAGATCAGAACTTATAGCCATCTATGAATCCTTAAAATCCATCAGAAATACTAGTTATCAAGATATCTGGATTCTTACTGATAGTAGAAGTGCCATACAACACTTGAGTCACACAGGGGATCTTAGAGACAAAATAAGCAGGAACATAATTGGCTATCTCCAAAAACTCTCAAAAACCTCAAAAATTCACCTTCAATGGATACCCTCACATGTTGGAATTGAAGGCAATGAAGCTGCTGATGTGCTAGCGAAAAAAAGGCACAAAAGAACCCTTGCCACAGAAAAATAAACTTACTTTTAAAGAAATAGAAACAGTAGCCGAAACAAAAATAAACAAGAACTGGAGGATCCCACCTAAGCACATTTGGTACAGTGGAGTGAACCCAGGAGGAGCTCTGAACATCAGAAATAGACAGCATCAAACAACACTAACAAGATTTAGAACAGGCCATCTCAAGCCATTGAAGATAGAAAATAATAACAAAATCTACCCCACTTGCCCAAAATGTAGCTTGGCACCTTCAGCTCCAGAACACATTTTGGCTTGCATTAGATGCACTAAACAGGACCTTTGGGAGAGGCCGCTGCTCATCATAAAACAGCTCGAGGAGCATGAACTCATGGAATTCGTGTAATCTTTACACAAGGGGATAAGAAACAACAACAACATATTTCCCCAGTCTTCACTGCTCCCCATTTAATATAAAGTATGTTCTCAAACCCCATAGTGTTTAGGGAGGTCAATCCTATCTGCAGTGTGAGGAGAAGAATGAGAGGATGTATGGATCATATTGAGTTGTTGTCTCTAGAGCCCTCTCTAGGCCAATATAGAAGCCCTACACAGGCCATTCAGCACAAATATAGGAGAGGGGGTAGTGAGTTATTTTTTATTACCCCTAGTACACATGGTTCATCCCATGATAATCATGGTGAGTAGTTGTTGGTTATTACTTTTACTATATGTGCACCTCATGTATACATATGTAGAAAGCAGTTCAACTTTTGCACTTACAAATGCGCCAATATCGTGTAATCTTTACACAAGGGGATAAGAAACAACAACAACAACAACACAAATGCGCCAAAGCCCTGTTTGGTTACTTGCCCTCACTGGTGGGGTTGGAATTTTTGCAATAATCAGGGACCCCATTGGAGCAATCTTTTATTGAGGAAAAAAGTGCCTAATGTGGGCCCATGTTATGGCTGTCGAAAATCAACAACATATACCACTCGTCTCCTAGCCCTAGTAGTGAAAGAAGTCAGGGTACTGTGGATCTCTGTGTGCTAAGGTAGATGGAGAGAAATGTAGGAGAGAGGAACAATTCCTGACCACTGTAGATGCAGTACCACGTAGGCCAGGGTGTCCCGGTTAGGCTGGGGCATCCGTTCTACCACCTTGCGAACTTCAAATAGAGACTCCTCCGTGGTTGGAATCTCTGCAGGCCACAGTTACACAAGTTCTTCTTTGAACCAAGGAGGGACTCACCTGCTGCATTCACAAAGTCATGCCAGAGCTCTCTGGTGAGCAGAGAGTCAGTGAGGCCTCTCAGGAAGTCCTTCAGGACTCCACAGATGACATGGACATCCACCTTGCTCTGTCACAGCACATTCCCTCAGTTGTTGATGGAACTCCCACAATTTGATGGGTTCGACAGTGACAATGATTCTAAACACTAGGCAGGAATGCATTACTGAAATTGGAAAGGATTATGAAAGGTAAAGGCATTTATCTCAAGACAAATAAGAGAATTGTAGAGGCATTGGTATTCCCTGTGGTCATTTATGTCCACCTTTGCTGGTCCCAATACCAGAAGCAAAAGGAGGGGAGCAGTAATAAACCCGCTAACAAAACCTGGGCTCAGCTGGCCTGGCTGATAGTACCCTGTAAGGGCTCCTGATCCAGGGATACACGATAAGTGTCTGTACTTCATGTTAGGAGCTGCTGCACATGGCATCTGTTCCGCCTGTCAGAGGCGGCCATTTCATATTGGAGCTAAGTCGGTCTGCTACTGAGTGTAGTGCTCCCAGTCTTAATGAAAAAGGCATTCTACTTCACCCAGTGATGATGATGGTTGTCAAAACACCATCAAACATCTCAAGCTCCACAGGTTTTATACCCTGATATGATTGAGTGGAGATAAGAAGGAAGAAGAGCTGGACAAGATCATTCAGAAGTTACAATGTTGTAATCCCTTGGCAGAGCTGACTGCTATAGGGCGCGTCCCCAGGTGGCGGATAGGGGAACGACCTTCAGATATGAAGGCCAGCTGTGAAACAAGCAGAGTAACTCTGACGAATAAGCAGTCGCGGACCAACAGCAGCATTGCTAGAAGAGGAGTAGACCTCTTTAAAAATCCTCACTTCAACTGACCCAGTTGATAGACCTCAGCAAGGGTCCCACTCCAGGGATACGGAGGAGCTGGGTCTGTACTCATGTTAGAGTCGGCAGCGAAGGCATCTGCTTCCATGTTAGGAACGGCCTCAAACTACAGGCAAAGTCAGACTTTCACCAAAGTGTGCCTGGATCATGGTGTCATGATCAATGATAGCTGCACCCCTACACCCCATTCCATGAGATAAGATGTTGATTTGCATGCTGCATCGCCCATCGCGCAGAATAAACAGGGGTGCATTCAGGACTTAGGTAGAGGGTTCTGTCCGATAAGTATAATACAGTCTCCACAAATTTCTAACTTTGCAGCTTCCAAGCAATTGAGCATTTTGCAGTGCAACATAAATGGATTGTGCTCAACAGCAACAAAAATAAAATTAGAAGAAATAATGGAAATAGCTGAAAAACAAAAGATACAAATTATAGCCCTACAGGAAACCAAATTAAATGAAAAGTACACAATCTCAAATATAAAAACTACAATATCCTCAGAAAAGACAGAAATAAAGAAGGGGGTGGCCTTGCATTTTTAATCAAGAATTTGTACTATGAAGACATAGCCGTTAATATTCCAAACACATCAGACCTCGAAGCCCAAGGTACCAAAGTCTACCTCAGTCAAAACAAAACCATCAACATATTCAATATGTATCACCCACCAAACAATAAATTTATTGACGATGGAACAATGACTCAATTTCTTACAGACAACACTATTATTGTAGGTGACCTTAATGCCAAACATCAACTATGGGGATGTTCCATGCCAAACCCAAGAGGCAAAATACTTTCAAACTTATTTGACGACAATGCCCTCATTTGCTTAAATGATGGGAATCCTACCCACCATTCCTACAGCTATAATACTGCACAAGCACTTGATATAAGTTTCTCCAGTCCTGACATTTTCTACAAATGCAAATGGCAAATATTAAAAAGTATTGGAAGTGATCATTTGCCTATTTTGATAGAAATTAGCACCAAGACCAAAACCAGCTCAATTAAAACAACTTTGTCATTGGCCAAAAAATAATTAATGATAATAATACATTCAAAAAATTAAATTTAATAATAATAAAAAATAAATATTTTATGAAAAATTAAAGGCTTTTATAAAAATAGTAACGAAATGTTTTATATAACGTATTTTGAAACAAAAGGTCTATTTATAGTGCTTACCAACGTTTACCATATTTGTATAGTTTCTGATCAGTTCAGATTCAGTATTTACTTAATACTCATATTTATTTTCCTATAGCATTTTTCATTTGTTTTTAATTGAAATAATATATCAATATATAAATTCTAATATTTTGTCTTCTGATATTTTTGTGCAAAATATTTTTATTACAAAAATGTTCTCTCTTAAATACAAATATAATTATAAATATAGTTTGAAATATATGTATAATTCCCATTTATATTTCTTGTAATAATCAATTTGGATTCAAATTTTTCTACAAATTCTTATGATCCACAATAATAATTATTCGGAATATTGCATTGCAATCAATTAGCCTTGTGGTTTAGAATGATCAAATGAAAATTCAATCGATATCAAATAAACTGTAATATACAATTATAGCATCAAGAAAAATATTTTTTATAATTTTTCTCTTTGTCTGATAGGAAATGAGAAATTTCATATAATAATCTGAAGTTTAGAATCACCTTTGGACTGATTGACGCCCATTTTGAAATCTCAAGGTTTTTAACTCTTGATATGAATTGAGTTATTTTATACATATCAGAATATATATTATAACAATGTAACAATCTTTCAAACATCAGAATCCACTCAACAATTTATTAATAAAAAGATATATTTTATCTGACAAACTTACAACCCAATGACCACTTTTGAGAGTTTATTAGGTTCGAGGTAGTTTCAAACATTTTTTTGTCAAACCAATGCTCAAAAATCTAATAATAAAAATTGATATCAAGAATGTAAATTGTTAAGAAGCATTGACAGATAGAGAAATACATTTTTCTTAATTTAAATTTGTAAATATAAAATAATTAATTTCTGTGTGACTTCAAAATGTCGGTGGACGAGTGAGTAAAACCCTCGATTCCCGACCTCCATGAACCGGGATCGAATCCCGCGTTAACATTCTGTTTAATATGTGAATAACCTTCATATATTATTCATTAATTAAAAATACATATATTGGATCAAAATATTATTTATTTTACCATATATTTTATTTATTTTACAATATATGCCTTTTTAATTAAATATTTATTTATGGATTGCTCTATTTTAAAAACGATATTATTCATTGTTGCAATTATAATAAACTAGGTTGTTCTATTTGAGTGGTACCTAATAAAGTGATTTTGGAACAAGAACAAGCTGTGTGACGTCCACACATGCATAATATATAATTCTGAAAATTAAAGAATATTAAATGTTTTCGTTTTTTATGTATAATACATATCTACACAAATTTAGAAAAATATAATATTTCATCGCGAATAGAAATGGAAAAACCTATTTTAAAATACTTAAAAAGTATTCCGAAAATAGTTTATTAAACAATTTATTAGTATTCGCAAGATTTAGAGTTAAAAATTTATTTTCAAATGGCGTTCCATCTAAGATTAAGCAGTTCAAATTATATAAAGAAGAACGTCTTTTTTTTCGAAAAAGTCTCTAATTCGAATATTTATCTTGGTCCCTAGAATTTCTTATAAATAGAATTTCAGTTTTTAATTCGAATTTTTGGATAATATTATTTTTTTTTGGACCCTTGAGCTTCAAATTATCTAAGTCAACTGTATCTGAAAATGCCTTTTACAAATATCTATTTTAAACGGTTCAAAAACACACACATAAGATAAACGTTTATTTAGCTTGCTCCGTTATATTTGGACAACTCAATTTCTTGATGAATCAAGAAAAGCCATCCACGAACGCGTTCGCGCTGTTGGCGCTAGTCAGCGTGAAGTAGGCTGTAAGCGCTACGACTAAAATAATTTTGGTCCCAGAGGCTTCCCTGTTATGAAAATTCGAAACTATTTTAGACGCGTAAGATTCTTTTGAAATTAAACAATTTCTACTGCCCTTACTGCAATGGAAAAATTAATGGGAAGGTCTGGCTCATCAGTGGTGAACCCTCCCAGCGTTTTTGCCAGTTTAATGTCACCATAACGCTGTTATATTGAATTTTTGGATCTTCCTTTTATAGTGATACTCTTGCTAGACTCTTAGAAGAGTCTAAGAGTTACGCGTCTAAAATAGGTTCGAATTTTCATAACAGATGGCGCGCTAGTGCATCATAATATATATATATATATATATATATATATATATATATATATATATATATGTTAGATAATAAAAAGGCAAATATTGGATTTAATAAAATATTTATTTGCCAATATTCCGGTTGGCTGAACGCCAAACCTTTATCAAGGCATTACATGATAAAGGTTTGGCGTTCAGCCAACCGAAATATTGGCAAATAAATCTTTTATTAAATCCAATATTTGCCTTTTTATTATATAGTGAATTAAGTATGTATTTATACTTTCAAAACAATATATATGTGTGTGTAAATTTTCCTCGAAGGGAATTTATATATTTTAAAAAAGCATAGGGCTCCTTTCACGTCAAATTAAACGTCAAACCTAAAACATTGGATTTTTGAATTTTGTTCAATGTTAAATATCATAAAATATATTAGAAACCATAATAATATTGTGGTTTCATAGAACCATCCTCTGCATAGTACTGCCACCATA
>CP092873.1:12130056-12158395 GCA_030710605.1 Cordylochernes scorpioides | reverse complement strand
AAAAATAGGAATATAACTAACTATTCTAGTTGATAGTTTATCGTCTCTCGCCAGTTTGGCTTTGTATAACATTTCAATGATTATTCATTAAGTCTCTAGGATTACCTTGTGTTGTCTTTAAGGTCCATCTTCTACCATGCTGAAAGAGCCAACAGCCTGAAACGCACACAATGACAACTTCCTATATTGATCAAGACACTATTCTTGAAATTGAGAATATATATATTCTTGAGTAAAAAAATATATTCAACTTTATTTGATTTATATATATATATATTTTTTTTTTTCAATAGATGGCACATACCTTCTAAAGGATGTACAATCACTGCACTCTTTTGTATTTGATAAAGAATCGGTAGTATTAGTAATCTTTGAGTTTAATTTGTTTGGCTAAAAATACCCAAGAACAGCAAAAATATTTCAGTTATATTTTATAAATACAATAAGGAAGGACAAAAGATAAACTCATATACACTATAGCAGTTCTGACCTATCAGCGACCTGCCCTATCCAATAACCGCTAGCCAACACAACCAACCTAACTAAGCTTCGATATATAGGAAGAGATACAAATTAGCATAGATAATATTACAACAATATACAAATTACAACAGAGTTATACATCGCTGAAATATTCTAGAAATGCCACTTTCAACACCAGTAAATTATTTCTTTTGACCTCCTAAAATGTTTTAATTATAGAGGATGTTTCAAAATATATATAACGGGTATTAGTTAAAGGTATCTATGAGTTCAACTTGGGTGTCTTTACTAATCAAAGAGTTCAAACTAAAGAAGAAGCTCAAACGACTTTTTACAAAAAAGTCTTGATAGAATTGATTCAAATTTCCTGGACAATAATTGAACAATTAAAAAAAGAGAAAATAAAAACCTCCAACTGGCCGAAGTGTCCATTTTTCATATAAATATGAATGCCGGCCAGGCAACCTTTATCTTTGCGATAATTTAAAAAAGGTTTATGGAGATGAGTTTCTATTCATTTTAAAATCATCTCAAGCCCTCAGACATCTCTGCACTTCTACAAGAGAACATATACCACAATGAGTAATAGCATCAGGCGACGTTTTATTCATTGTATAAGTTCTCCTGTAGTAGGACAGAGATTCCTGAAAACTTGAGATGGTATTTGAAATAAAAAGAAACTCATCTACGGAAACCTTTTTTTAATTGTTTAATTAAACACTTTGTTTATGTTAATAAATTATGTAATTTCGATTGATCTGCCATGATCGGGAAGGTAAAATATAGGTCTTATCTATATTTAAATTTACTTTTGGATGTCAGTCAATTTCTTCAAATAAATACTTTTAATTCTTTCTTTGAAAAACATTGGTTTTTATTTACAATTTAATATTTTTATATAATAAAAGGGAATACCTGTATATATTGGATTGAATAAAAAGTTTATTTGCCATTATATCGGTTAGTAAAACGCCAATGTAATGCCTTGACAAAGGTTGGCGTTCAGCCAGATGAAATATTGGCAAATAAATCTTTATACAATCCAATATATGCCTTTTTATTATCCAAAGATTTAAATATGAATTGGGCTATATATTTATAACTCTAATATGTGTGTGTGATTCTTGAAATTTTTATTTCTATTTAATGGAATGATGAACTTTAACTAAAATGTTTTCAAATTGTAGTACACCTATAAATTCTCAGAAGTTATCTTGACCTACTGAATACGCTATGATTCCTTATTTTCTCTGCGGCAACCTCGAACTTTTAATAAATCACTTAACGTTCTTAGATGTAACCAACCCTACAGCATCATCTGCAATTTGGATCATATTTGAAGAGGAAAAGGCATGTCATCTATAAATAATTTGTAAGTAGGGGCGCCGCTTAATTCCAAACTTTTTGATTCTCATAATTTAATTGGCCTTGACACGAGAATATGCAGATTATACTTGTTTCTTAACATCTTCCATTCTATATAGACCATTTCTTGTATAATTATCGTTATTAGAAAAGGAATAAGACTCACCAATATTCTTTTCTTCTTATATTCTCTAAATATAGATTCTTATTTGAATCAAGTTAAACTTTATCATGAATTTTGTCAAGATATTTCTCTGTTTTGATAGTTATTGAAAAGGTTTCAAAAATCATTTTTATTAGATTTGATTTCTTAAATTCTTCTAACAATGATTTACTGGGATCATAATGACCACATCATAGTTAGAATATTTAGCTTGCTATCTCTCACAAACATTTCTATATTTGATTAACACCAGCAATGCTGTTAAGATTTGTATCACTGGTTGGAGTGTTTTGTATTATTGGAGAGAGATCATTAGGTTTATTTCTTGAACTGTCTTATTTTTGCTACTGTTTTTCACTTTCCAGGCAATACCAATTGTCTGAATATTCCGAGAAGAGCAAAGATGGTCTTTGTGGAGATTGAATTTTCTCTACAGAGTTCTGTGAATGATCGCTTGGCTCAAACAATGATGCGAAGAAAACCGTAGGCAGTACAGAGTGAGCGAGAGCATTTAGCTAGTTCTGGTAGCTGTCAACTGAGGTATATAGTAGACGTTGGGTTGTCTTGATTCGTATAACGCCGGGAAGCAGTGTGATGCCTGTAGCGACATTAAAATGACAGTATAAGAAGCCAGATAGATATCCGAAGTTTTTATCCAATCCCAAGCCAAGCAAGCAGGATAGAGGAAACGTTTTGCCAGTGGCTTGACGAAAGCATCGAGCAGTAGTCAGGTGGCAATGCGAATAATTCAAAACAAGATGGCTCAGGTCGTTTCTATACTAGCGACTGTTGCCATAGATACCCTTTTTTCAGAATTATCAAAGAGCTGGATTTAAATAAAAATAAATATATTAAATGAAATTTAACATATAAGAGAGACACTAACATATATTTAAATACTAGCGGACCCGCCGGCTTCGCCCGGGTTTTACCCGAGTAAAAGTTTGTCTAACGAATCTCTCGATAAAGTGAACATTTTTTTCCCGGTCCCTTGAAAAATACTCGATAAGTTGAATAAAATCAATATTAATTGGTTCCCTCGGTAATTGGAAGTTAAAGGAATAGTATCTTGCCTTGGAATTGTATCATTATTCTTGTATGGATGTACCCGGCTTCGCCCGGGTTTTACCCGAGTAAAGGTTTGTTTAACGAATATCTCGATAAAGTGAACATTTTTTCCCGGTCCCTTGAAAAATACTCGATAAGTTGAATAATATCAATATTAATTGGTTCCCTCGGTAATTGGAAGTTAAAGGAATAGTATCTTGCCTTGGAATTGTATCATTATTCTTGTATGGATTATTCTTGTATGGATGTACCCGGCTTCGCCCGGGTTTTACCCGAGTAAAGGTTTGTTTAACGAATATCTCGATAAAGTGAACATTTTTCCCGGTCCCTTGAAAAATACTCGATAAGTTGAATAAAATCAATATTAATTGGTTCCCTCGGTAATTGGAAGTTAAAGGAATAGTATCTTGCCTTTGAATTGTATCATTATTCTTGTCTCAAATAAATTGCCGTGTCATCCTGAATTTTGTCTTTCCTAATTTTCTACATTACAAAATCATCGTATCATTATGATAATATTTAGAGCAGATTGTTGAATTATAACAGATAAATTAGAATAATTATCTTGATTATTTCTAGGCGAAAAGTTATTTCAAAAAATTTATTTGCTAGAAACCTTCCCAGTACTATACTAAATAACTTCCCAAAGTTTCATGGCGATCCAATGAGTGGTTTGGTCAGGCATAAAGGACAAACAAACAGACATACATTCATTTTTATATATATATATATTAACAGTAATTAAACGTAACAGTAAGAAAATGTTGATTTTAAAATATTTTAATTTTAAAATATTTTAATTTTTTCATATTTTAAATATGTAAATAGAGTCTCTTAAGAAAGACCACCTAAAAACATGAATCAACTTGTTTCTCCTGTTGGTGGTCTCTCATTGAAGATTCTAATTGCTATTAAAGAATCTCTAATAGACCTTTAATAAGAGACTGCCTCTTGGAGAGACGGTGTAGCTACGAAATGGATATTCCCGGCTTCGCCCGGATTTTACCCGAGTAAAGGTTTGTCTAACGAATCTCTCGATAAAGTGAACATTTTTTCCCGGTCCCTTGAAAAATACTCGATAAGTTGAATAAAATCATTATTAATTGGTTCCCTCCGTAATTGGAAGTTAAAGGAATAGTATCTTGCCTTGGAATTGTATCATTATTCTTGTCTCAAATAAATTGCCGTGTCATCCTGAATTTTGTCTTTCCTAATTTTCTACATTACAAAATCATCGTATCATCATGATAATATTTAGAGCAGATTGTTGAATTATAACAGATAAATTAGAATATTTATCTTGATTATATCTAGGCGAAAAGTTATTTCAAAAATTTTATTTGCTAGAAACCTTCCCAGTACTATACTAAATAACTTCCCAAAGTTTCATGGCGATCCAATGAGTGGTTTGGTCAGGCATAAAGGACAAACAGACATACATTCATTTTTATATATATAGATATATATTTTAATAGAAACACGGTATATTAATTATTTGTTTTACCAAGTTATAAAATATTGTTTATATAGGAAATGTTTAAACAAATAAAGTATCTAACAAAATCGTTTTTTTTTACAATACTTTATTTCAAAATACTTTTTGATTCAAGATTTTCCTTCATGTATATATAATAATATTAAATTAAAAAGGCATATATTGCATCAAAATATCATTTATTTTACCAATATTTCAGTTGACTGAATGCCAACCGTTATCAAGTTATTATAACATATTAATGTGTTATATTATATTAATGTATTAGTGCATCGTAATATTAATGTGTGTCAACAACGAACGTTTTGATTTATTCATGGATTTCTCTATTTTCAAAATAGAATAACATATACTAATTTTTATATTTAATATAAAATAACACACAATTTTAATGCTTATGAACTTATTTCAAAGGATGTCATAATATATCTATAAAAATCATTTAATGAATGTGAATGTCCTCTTTATTTTGAAACCACTGTAACAAACATATATCCCTATATATAGTCACGACCGTCTTTCTTCATCGTCTCTGTCACGGATGCGCGCACACAGGGAGGTCACGTGCTCGCCGCAGCCAATAAAAATTAAAAAAAAAAAAACTCCTTCGAGCCGGATTTGAACCAGCGACCTAAGGATCGCCGTTGTAACATCTACAGTACTCCGCTCTGCCAACTGAGCTATCGAGGGATACAAACTGTATGAATAAGTTTACCTTATAAAGTCAACTAATCCTATTTCTACACAAATATATTATTATATATATAGTCACGACCGTCTTTCCTCATCGGCCTCTGTCACGGATGCGGATTTTCAAACACTATAATATATACAGTTATCAGCGTCATGCGTTCTTAATTCTGTCACCGTTTGCTTTTGGTTCAGTGGTAAAATGCTCGCCTGCCACGCGGGCGCCCCGGGTTCGATTCCCGGCCGATGCATTTTTTTTTTTTTTACAATTTTTAAAACTCATTTATATATTATACAAGAATGACATCCACGGCGCCAATTTATAATTGTAACGAATAGTATTTGAATAAAAGCATTTAATCGGGTAAATCCCGGGCGTTGCCCGGGTCATTCGGCTAGTATATATATATGTTGTAAAATGTGGAACCCATACTGTCGCAGTTGGCTTCTTATCCAACTTGCAGTTATGGGCTGGAAGTGGAACCGCACTAGACGAAAGAATTCCACACGCATTGGAGTATTATTATTCCAGAATTGGCTAAATACCCATTCTTGGTTAATCAAGAAAAGCTAACCACGGACGCGTTTCGGGCTGTTGGCCCTCATCAGCGTGGTGCAATACGCTAACTCGTATATGGTTAACTCGTTTTAGGGCAGCACCCGGGAAGATGAGTTAGACTATAGGGACTCCAGGGATCGGGGTTCAGCATGACGACCTAACTGTATCTAATCCCAGGCTATTCTGTCTTCGGAGTCCACAAACAATCCAACTTTTATGCTGATTGTGACGTCAGAGAAGACGGACTTTTTACATATTCTGCATCATTCTTTTTTACTTTAGCAGCAGGTTTACTGTTGTTCTTAAAGAAACAGTCCTTTTCTTCATGATTAGTTTTAAAAAAAAAAATTGCAGAATTTTCTTTGGGTACAATTTTTAGATATATGTCCTGATATATTATAAGTAAAACATACCTTTTGTTTTGTTGCATTCATAGCCACTCGGTCTTCTGGTTGGGTCTGTCTATTTCTTCTTATTTTTCCAGTGGTCAATCTTGATAGAGAAGACAAACAAATTGGCATCCATGTCCAATCAAGGACTGGGATGGCCAATATGTTTATATACTGTCTTAACCTTTTGGACAGACTTAACGACCTGTTTTACGACCTTTCTCGATTTCTTCTTCCTTTACCGGGGTATTATTTAATAACCTATTTTTAAGTTACAACTTGTGGTTCTTGTGGTGTACAAGATTTAATATAAAACATACAAAATATGGCATCAATCAAATATGATTTGAAAATATTTTTGAAGATTTCTCTTCATGCGAGGACAGCCGTGTTAATATCAGCATCTGAAATAACAAGAAGATAATAGAAAGAAATATTCAACAAGTTTTCCAGGTTTCCATACAGAGAACATGTGCGCGCCAGGAAGAGTTCAGGAAGCGGAGGATGGAGGAAAATGGTAATCTGATGAAGGGAGTTCTACAAAGACAAGTCCTCAAGACACAGCACACTCCTAGAGTTGGCAGTACGACTGAACTGTACAAAACGGATTGCTCTGTAGAAGAGGGCATAGGAATCAGTGTTTCTGTCAGCAGCGGATCAGTCTGCAAGTCGGTGTCGACCAGGCCGGTTGGTACTGTGTGTGGACCGAGACGCTTCACAATAGTGACATTCACGGCGTCAAGAATTCTTCTGATAACGGAGATTATGTGCAAGAGTCCCACCTATTGCATTCTTTCCAATTCGTTCCCCTCTAATAAAGCCCTAGCTCTCTCTGCATCATTTCACGAACTCTCGTGTCATCTTTGTACCATCCTGATCAGACAAAATATACGAATCGAAAAAGACCATAACAATATGAAATAAACGTCTATATAAGTTTATTACGAACTATAGACCGAACTATTCTTTTATAAATTAATAAAATTCATCCACGTAAGCATTTAAGGATCCCTCATTAGTGTAGCTTAGGCTGGTACCTCAATTTCACACTGACATTTCAAAATAGGATTCTCAAGTAAGAGAAATAACTTAATTACTAAATGTGTATAATTTAAGAAAAAGGCATCTCCATATCGTGGAACTGAAATTTGCTGATGCCTTGCGCCATCTATCGGAATAAATATCTACTATTCTCGTTGTTTTTAATTATTTCTGAATTCTGGCCTTAACTACCCGTTTCATGATTTTTCGGGATGCCTGAATGACCAGTTTTATGGTCGTTGAGGTACAGCTTGTACCACGCTGATTAGGGGCAACAGCCCGAAACGCGTCCATGGTTAGCTTTTCTTGATTAATCAAGAATGGGTATTTGGCTAATTCTGGAATGATTAGAAATCAACGAGAATAGTTGATATTTATTCCGATAGATGGGGCAAGCCATCAGCAAATTTCAGTTGAATGATAAGAAGATGCCTTTTTCCTAATATATGCACCTCATCCAGTACAATATCACATTTGTACTATTTTTCACTAGAAGTTGTAAGTTCGCAAACTTAAAAAAATAGTTAAAAGTGAAAATACTTTTTTCAATGCAATTAAATATCTAAATAGATGCTTATCCTAACCTTTAAAAATGAGCATTCCTAATGACACCTATCCAATTAAGAATAATATCAATACATCTTTTATGCATATTTCACTGGACTTAAAATTAACATAGGTTATATGGTCACTTGCTACATATAATTTGACTATCTTTGATGTTTTAAAAATGTTGTGTTGATGTTTAGGTGCTAATACCTAGTTCGGAAGAATGCAAATATTGTGTGATTCATTTGCTATACATGATTTTAAAGGCAGGTTTTGAACCTAAATTTCACTGAATACAATTCTCAAATGAAAATTTGGCTTTATTGAAACACTTATATTTGTTCTTTAGTTTTCTGGAAATATTATGAATCTTGAAAAAGGCATCTCCTTATCGTGCAACTGAAAGTTGCTGATGGCTTGCGCCATCTATCAGAATAAATATCAACTATTCTCATTTATTTTTAATTATTCCACAATTGGCCTAATACGTAGTCTTGATTATTCAAGAAAAGCTAACCACGGGACGCGTTTCGGGCTGTTGGCCCTCATCAGCGTGTGAATGATTGATTAAAATGATTAAAAATAAACGAGATTAGTTGATATTTATTCTGATAGATGGCGCAAGCCATCAGAAACTTTCACTTGCACGATAAGGAGATACTTTTTCAAAATTTATACACCTTATCCCTGAACAATATCAAATTTTTTACTATTTTTTCATAAGTATATATATATCTATGGTAATTTAAGCCAACAAACCCATATTGTAAATAACTTATAACAAGATTTTAATGTTGTATAAAATAGAAACACATCTGTTAATGATTATACGTATTATTGACATGTGTCTTTACATCATCATATGTAATGCAATTTGTACAAACAGGATAAATAAATAAACACTGTAATTGATTAAGAGTTGAGCTAAAGCAGAGATCGAGCATATAGTATTGCCAAAACAACAAAGTCTAAAGATGGAAACGGCCACGGCGCCAGTGTACAGTTTCGCCAGACGATCCACGCCCCTCTCGCATGTGCTGAAATGCAATACCCCCCTTTCTCAGAAAAGGTATATAACGGTCCCCGTCTTTAGCCAAAAATACAGTTAGTTCACCCTCAGTGCAACCCCGCGTCGGTCGTACCTCATGTCGATCTCATCTAACATGTAGTTAGTAAGAACTCTTCTATCTCCATCTTTCGCTCCTAGCTCAACTTTAATCTGTTAACGGAACTTTCTTAGTGCAACTGTGTCTTCGTTTTTTGTGTGGACATTCCCAAGCTTTCCACTCTGCCTCGACCACGACTGCCTGTATTTTGTGAGAACTTTTAAAGGTCTTACAAGGTGCAGAGAGGTACTGGAAAACTCTACATCCTGACTGTTCCTCTCGGTTAACACAGTATAGCGAGAATCAACACTTCATCATCACAAAGTTAATCGACAGGATCTCTACACAAGAGTCAACAGTAACTCAACTTATTACAGATAGTCGACAGGATATTGCAGAGGCTACCAGACCTCATCTTATATTTCAATAGCCGACAGGATGACCAAAACGAAGAATGACACAACGAAGAAGGTAAGCAGCCTGTCCAGATAGAAGCGAGAAAGAGCAAAGATGGAGGAACAAATCGACCATTTCAACGATACGACTGAGCAATCTACCCCAAACAAGAAACGACATTGGAGGAACAAACCGGCCATTCCAACGAAACGATCAAGCAATCTCTTCCCCAAAAAGAGATATTTACGGAAGAAAACGCCGTCCCAAGGGACCTCCGCAGACCCGCTAACCGATCGCCAACGCCGGGAGCAAGCTGACCGCGCCAACAATAGCCCCGAAATTCCCGCAAGTCATGGAAATCGAGGAGCAGCGATGTGACCCAAACCCTGTGACAAGTTCCACCTTCGACCTGACATCGTCGAGACAATGCTCAAGGCAACAAGCTGCAATCAACTTTACAGAAGTTACAAGCTTCTACAAGCCTTACATGGAGCGACTTCCACGACAGCAGGACGACCACCAAAGATCAAGTCTCCTGAGACTGAATTATCTTCAAAACTGTAAGTTTTAAAATCTTACATAACTTTATCCTCAAGTTCACAACTTGATTCCCCATAATGTTTGTACTTATATTTTCACTTTAAGCATTTTAAAATCAATTTTTACCTTTTTTATATCATTTTTTATTCAATTTTTAAAACTTTCACACTCTCACATTTATAAAATTTACATTAATTTTAATCAGATTATAAATTTCAAGTTATTACTCTCAATTTTACTTATAGAAAAAAAATTTCGCCCATCACGCATTTTTACTAATTAACTAATCTTACATGCCTTTCCTAAATTTACCTAAAATGGCATTATCCAAAGCTACGACTTGAAAAAAAATCATTATTATTATTTTTGAAAAATCTCATTCATCATAATTCTCAACTTATCTTTGTTTTACTTATTAGTTATCTTTATACCAAAAGACCAATATCTTTATCAATTCTTAAAATTAGGTAATGTTCACCATTTTTAGAAAACGCCACAATTCAAAATATTCTTGTAACTCTCACGACATTGCCCTTTTACAAGAATCATTTTAACTACCATAATCAACGATTTAAAAAAATATATTCAAATTTTAAATATAAATTAACATTGGTGAAACGCATTTTTTTAATTGCAAAAATCGGAAGATACAATATCTTCAAAAACACCACTAGGGAAAACAACTATCTTTCCCAAAACAAGTTAAAAATAAAGATTCACCCCACTTCACCGCCAGTAGCTAATTTAAGTCACGGCCTTCCAAAACGATTACAATCGTTAATATTCGAGGATAGATACACTCCCTCATCTTTCCTTTTACATGCATATTTAAACATCAACAAATTTCTCTCAACAAATGTTACAACACTCACACATCACTTTATCCAATTGGCAACAATTATGTGTGCGCGACTTAACACACAAATCCAAATCTTGAGCCACACAAGCTCCACTTAGCTCTATATCGTCGCCACAATAAAATAATTTCACATTAAGCGTGCCACATCCACTAACAGTCAAATATTCTCACGATGTGTTTCATACAACAACCACCCATGACTTTATTAAATTTGTTATTCATGGTGAAACAGGTTTGATTTGTACCAAACTAAGACTTCACGTGACACCTTTTTATTCACATTTCTCACTTCGTGTCACAGTGCCACACCACCAAACTTTTTCACTTTTCAGGCCAAAGACGCCCTTTACGCCTGTGACACCACAATTCACCCCAAAGCGTGTCCACGTCGAAAGTCGCACTTTCACCACACATCTAAACCTGACATCACCTAATAACATTTTTTCTAAGTCTAAACTAAATTTGAAACAACAACTACAAACACCGAGAAAATCATATCTTTCAATTATAACAGAAAATTCCAAACCTCAACAGAAGAGAGAAAGTCAGTTTCAAGTAAATCTCAAACCTAGAAAACCATCCCACATGTGTGACCACCCCAAAAATATAATTTCCGTGAAAAAAAGGAAGTGGGGCCCTTTATGACGTCACTCCCCTTGGTCACTGCTATCTTTGGACATGCCCTCTCTTCCCCCTCAAGGCAGATCTTCATGACCGCTATCTTTATATGCGCCATTTTTTTTAAACACATGTTTCATACTAATCATTTAGATTTCCTCGAGAATCTCGCAAACGCCTTAATCACAACACAACATACATTAAACATTTTACATGTTAATTGATATCACCAATTAAAACAATTTGGTTAAGTCTTATATAGACTTTATGACGCAAAAGAGAAATCATTCTCTACATACCTGCATTGTGGACAAACGAAGGGATCATTTCACATATTCCCGCTTCAGAGAGTCAAAAACACCGATGTTTTCCAAAGGGATATGATCTAGTTACACACCACAGTTGTAACTTCTCTTCAAGAGATATTTTTTTTGTTCAATTTTCAACTATCCAACATTTATCCAATCATTAATAACCTTTAATTATATTTGAATTTTTGTATAAAATCTTGAATAATTATTTTTATTTTTACCTTTCAATTATATAATCAAATTTTTAATCCAACATTATAAAAAAAAAAAAAAAACTTTAATCAAATTTACTTTTATTTTTCATGATATTATTTTAGTATTGCAAAACATCTAATTGTTTCAAAAATTATTTTCTATTTTTTTATTATTGAATATATCTTTTATATAGTACATGTTTAATTTTGTCCACTTACATTTTTTGTACCCGCAATTATATTTCTATATTTTTATTCACTATTTAATGAATGAAAGGAAGAAAACTTCACTATATTTTATATTTGTTTAAATACCTTTATTATCTGACAATGTTTATCATCCACTATCGGGCATCTACAACAATCGTTTTCAACAATCATATTCTTTAACCAATTCCCTTTATTTTTCATCACTATCTTTTCAGTCATTGCATCACATCAACGTAGAAAAACGACAGCACTGCTTGACAATTTATTTTTTGATTTCGTAATTCAACAAACTCTTTGAAAACACAGTTCCCCAGATTTACAAATCTCAACTTCTGGCCTGAACACGTTTCAAAAGTTTATTTCATATTATCCGCAGAGCAAATCACCAACGCATACACAAAGCGTTCACTTTTTCAACTTTCAACTTTTTTTTCAGCTTTAGCGGACCACATTCAACCTTTGATTTCGAGTCAAGTCAGACCACCTACTGTCGCTACAATTCTACTTATCGCGTGGCTCTATTTCACTCCTTTCCCAATCATATAAATAAACAACTTTTCTTCAGCAACTTTTAACCCAATAATCCTAAAATTGTGACAAAGCACGGTAACCCTTATATAGGATCGCAAGTGAAACATTGTCATGGAAGACAGCTCAAGTCTATATCCTCGCTTTGCACCTGGATCTGAGTATTTGGTTACATGTGCACTCCTAACAATTGCATATTCTTCAACTACTAACCCTTTCCAACGCCCGCCAATATTGTCTTAGGATGTGAATTTTTATGTCATCATTTTATATCAATCATCATTTTTTTTATCAAACAAAAATGTCATTTTTATTTCACTTTTATATATCCAAACAAATCATCTTGTTATAGCCCTTTTTAACCCTCACAGTTTAAATTAATTAAAATAAATTTTAATTACTTACCTGTGTAAGAGAGGCTTTACCCGCCTAAACCCGGATAAACCCTTTCACTCCCGGGGCCCATCTATGGTAATTTAAGCCAACAAACCCATATTGTAAATAACTTATAACAAGATTTTAATGTTGTATAATAGAAACACATCTGTTAATGATTATACGTATTATTGACATGTGTCTTTACATCAACATATGTAATGCAATTTGTACAAACAGGATAAATAAATAAACTCTGTAATTGATTAAGAGTTGAGCTAAAGCAGAGATCGAGCATATAGTATTGCCAAAACAACAAAGTCTAAAGATGGAAACGGCCACGGCGCCACTGTACAGTTTCGCCCGACGATCCACGCCCCTCTCGCATGTGCTGAAATGCAATACCCCCTTTCTCAGAAAAGGTATATAAAGGTCCTCGTCTTTAGCCAAAAATACAGTTAGTTCACCCTCAGTGCAACCCCGCGTCGGTCGTACCTCATGTCGATCTCATCTAACATGTAGTTAGTAAGAACTCTTCTATCTCCATCTTTCACTCCTAGCTCAACTTTAATATGTTAACAGAACTTTCTTAGTGCAACTGTGTCTTCGTTTTTTGTGTGGACATTCCCAAGCTTTCCACTCTGCCTCGACCACGACTGCCTGTATTTTGTGAGAACTTTTAAAGGTCTTACAAGGTGCAGAGAGGTACTGGAAAACTCTACATCCTGACTGTTCCTCTCGGTTAACACAGTATAGCGAGAATCAACACTTCATCATCACAAAGTTAATCGACAGGATCTCTACACAAGAGTCAACAGTAACTCAACTTATTTCATATATATATATTGACAATTTAAAAGTCGATTGAATATTGTATGCTTGTAAAAATAAATAAAGGCAAATTTATGTTTTACTTTTTATTTCTCTTAAGTATAAAATGTGATTAAATTATACAAGTATACTTGTATGTATGCAAGTATTTCGAATGACTTAAGACATAATATATATTCAATTCTTTTTTTGTAGTACTCAAAGATATATATCTGTAAGATCAGTTTTATATATTAGGAATATTTGATCCATTGACAATTTCAACGCAATGAAAATTAAGGTAATTTTAATATTTGATTAAAACATTTTAAAAGGTAAATTTCTCTCTATAAAAACATTTTTTTTTGCTCCAATACTGAATAACTCTTGTATCTCCAAATAATTCTCATAAATATTTCTGAAACGTTGCAAGCTCAACTCTTGTTTTATATTTCCAATTGAGTTAATTCACTGAGGAAATTTTACTTTAGATGACACTAAAATATGTCTCTCTCTATATATAAATATAATTTTTATTGAAAAACCAAATTCGGTAGAATTTTCAATCATCATTTATTTTTCGATCATCATGGATCTTAGTAATTCTTCATCCTCTATTTGGATATCAATTCAAGAAAAGGAATTTATTCCACATTATATTTGCCAGTCTTTTCTGAAGATTACCATCAGTAGGTAGGGATTTATATATTGTACTATACATTGTACATTCCCTTCTATGAATTCGCTGGAAGTGTAGAGATGAGAGGGGTCTCCCCCTCCCCTGGTGGGCTCCCTCCCACGCCCACCAGAGTAAAAACCCTGGATCACCATAAATGAGGTCGTAAACCTCATAAACCAAGAATTCCTGGTACTTTGTATACGACCATGGAATGTCTGGCTGTTTCTCCCTATCCCAACACTACCAGCATCTCGATGGATCAAGGGATTAAATATCCATAATATATAAAATTATATTTTGCCAATGAGTGCGCGTATATATAAATGCGCCTTTTCAAATTTAAAAATAAATAGGAAACCTTCTAATATAAGAAAAAAAGTAAAAATAAAAAGAAAAAATTCAAAAGTAGAAGTCCAGCCGGATTCCAAAATCTGAAAAAAACAAACATAAAGGTTAACTTAAATATAGGGAAATAATTTCCTATACTATAAACTACATATTTTGATAAAGTTTTAAAAATAATATTTTATCTTATAATAAATAAATAATATCAGGGAACAGGTTAAATCAATAAATAGTTGATTTCTGTTCCACCAGATGGCGCTCTGCCTTCTGAAAATCACATGTGCTCCTGGTCAGGATATGCCTACTTTTTTTTAATATCAACCCCTGACCCACTTATTTTTTATTTTTTATATTGTTTTTTCATGCGTTAAGCGTATTTACGCAAGTTTGGCCATAAATACCCATTTCTTGGTTTTTCGGGAAGCTACTGGGACCAAAAATATTTTTTGGTCGCAATGCCACAGCCTACTCCACGCTGAAGAGCGCTAAAAGCGTGAAACGCGTTCGTGGATGGCTTTTCTTGATTTATCAAGAAATTGGGTTGACCAAATATCAGAGAATAGGTTAAATCAATGAATAGTTGATTTCTGTTCCACCAGATGGCGCTCTGCGTTCTGAAAAGCACATCTGCTCCTGTTCAGGAGAAAGAGAGAGAGAGAGAGAGAGAGAGATATGCCTACTTTGTTTTTAAATAAATAATAATATAATACAATTATGATGCGTAGAATACAAATATCTTTATATATACAGAGTGGTCCATAAGTCCTAAAAACTTTAAATTTTTAATAAAAATTAAAAGGCAAACTAGAATGAAAAATTATAATGATTTCATTTTAGGTAATAGATTAAAGCTTGATCTATTACCTAAAATAAAATAGTTTTCGGGACTTATAAGCCATCCT
Source organism: Cordylochernes scorpioides (assembly GCA_030710605.1). NCBI lineage: Eukaryota > Metazoa > Arthropoda > Arachnida > Pseudoscorpiones > Chernetidae > Cordylochernes > Cordylochernes scorpioides. Next base: position 12,142,720 of record CP092873.1, on the reverse strand, counting down.
GTAAATATATATAAGTAGTTTTTAGTTAATATTTTATAACATTTATTTTCATAAGTTTGAAGTATTGTATGGTAAATATATATAGAGTACATAATATAAAATAGATATACAAAGATGCACTCAAAATATGGACCTTTGCGAAATAAAAATATTCAAATAGTACATTTAATAAATCAGTTTGTAGTAAGGAATTTCGGCATGTTTTTATTCTAATGAAAAAAACAGCTTTGGTTAATTCTCGTTTAAAAAAAGGGGGTATCGATAGCAACAGTCGATTGAAAAAAGACGAAATGCGCAATCGAGTATTGAATCTTCGAATTGTCGCTTAACAACGCTCGCCATCAAACCTCTGGCAACCTATTGGCTGCTTACATTTCTTAGGATGAATGAAAACTTCTTATATCCACCTGGCCATGTTTGTGTTTCTTTGTATGAAACAGGACATCTTATACCCGCCTGCCTTTGCTGAATTTTCTTTGGGTGAATCAAAACTTCCTTTAAACGATTGACTACTGCCTACGCTTGATTTTCTTGAAATGGATCAATATCTTCTATATTCGTCTGTCAATGCTTGCCTTTCTTGGAATGAATCAAGACATCCTATTTTTGAGTTCCTATGTTTGCTTATCCTGGGATGTATCAAGAATTCCATTATCCACCTGTCTATGCTTGCCTTTCTTGGGATGGATTAAGACATCCTATTTTTGAGTTCCTATGCTTGCTTCTTTTGAGGTATATCAAGAATTCTATTAATCACCTGTATATGCTTGCCTTTCTTTGGATGAAACAATATATTTTATATCCGCTTGCCTATGCTTGCCTTTCTTGGAAAGGATCAAGACTTCCTAAATCCACCTGTCTATGCTTACATTCTTAGTCACCTTTACTGCCGCTATTGCCTTTTTGTCTTCCCTTATAATTAGGACTAAGCAAGACTTCAAATCGCTGCTATTATACTCGTCCTGTTTTTTCAAGCCATTATAGGCAGCAATTTAATATTCCGCCTGCATGGGACGGAGCCTGATATGGCAATGCCAGAAATACCAAGTCGCCAATTGGTGCCTACATGGACGATTCATTCAAAACTAGCGCTGTACCGTGGTATCGCTCGCGGAATACTAGACTATTGATTTTTGCAACGACGTCCGTTTCAGCTTCAAAAAAAAAAAAAAAAAACATCAAAAGAACTGGATTTTACTAAAAAAGGAAGAATATTAGCATAAATAATACAGTGGAAAAAAGATTGAACATAATAATCCAGGAGAACCAAGCATACATACCAATGATTGAAAAATATTTTGACTTAACAAGTGCAAATCGAGAAAAAATCAATAAGATCAAGATATGAATATCCTTATAATGATACCATATCACAAAATGCTAGTGAATCACTTCAAAAAGAGCATATAAAAATTTTGCAATTGAACAAATTGAACAATTTAGCAAAACAAAGAAAAACAATTATAAGGTCTATCACAAAAAAGAAATATCACCGAGAAATTTCGAGCTTGATTTAATCAACAATTTATAATCAACCACTTCAAGATGAAACAAATTGGTGAGAATTTTTCATCATCTAAGCTCATTAATTATACATCAACCCGAGTTTATCACAGTTTTATATCAAATTTTGTGTACCTTCCTTCAAAAACACGACCATAGCAACACCAAACAATAATAGATCAAATAAGAAGCGCCAATTCAGTATTTTCTATCAAGAATCCTACCAATATATTTAAAATAAGTCAACAAACATTTGAATAAGCTAAATTTATACCATACCAAAGCTATCGAGCCAAGAACAAATTGGAGGCAATTATTTTTAGAACCAAATCACTCATAAATCAAATATAGCTCTTATGATATATTCAACTCTGAAACCTATATAAATAACGATCTTAAAATATCTTGAAAAATCATGATAAATAACATTTTATTTATTTATTAATTTTAATACAACCATCATATAGGTATACAAATATTCTTTTTCTCGATTCATCAATATTATCTGAGATTACACTCAACTTTTTAAATCTCCTTAGAATAAATATATTGTGAGACAAAATTTAAAATTGAATTTGATGCTAGATTCCGAAAAGAATATCAAATGATACCATATATGTGAACAAATGGTTAGGTCCATTCAGTGCATGGATCATATAGAATTAGTGAAAATAGTAGAACCTGTCTATATGGTGTTTTTCTAAATATTTTCCTTTGACTTTTATTAGACTAACTACCATTTTCAACTTGCGTGGCTTGTATTATTTCATAAGTTGAATATTTCTCTAAGAATTTTATAATTTAAGTATATTTCATCTAGAACAATAGATATACAAAGACCATATAATTTGAATAATTTTTCTTAAAATATTAAGTTACTTTTGGGTCGTTATAACTATTCGAATTGGCTTTCAGTATAAAACCAGAAGCTAGTAATTCATTGAGAAAATTCTAATTATTCTCAATTTTTTATTGGTCATACAACTGAACGTCATTGATGTTTTTCTATATTCTATTAGATTAATCAAATATAAATCTCCGAAGGTAAGTCTCTTTATCACAGTATTAACTAGTTTACAAGTTTTTGGGTTTTAAACGACCCTTCTACTGGTAAACCTTTTAACCTGTAGAAGGGTCGATAAAGCACAATTTGGATTATAGATTATAATACAAGAAAATACGACCTTATCCAAATAATTTATTGGCACAATTTGGATTATAGATTATAATACAAGAAAATAAGAACTAATCCAAATATATTATTGGCACAATTTGAATTATAGATTATAATAATATAAAATAAGACCAAATCCAAATAAATTAATAGTGTGTGGACTTTTCGGTATCAGCATTGTCACCATCATCAGACAAAAGAATAAAATGGATTTTTGAAGGGTAAATCGATTTATTCCTTCGTCTTATGATGGTGAAAATGCTGTTGCCGAAACGTCACACACTATTAACTTATTTGAATTAAGTCTTATTTTCTTGTACTGTAGAAGGGTCGTCTAAAAACCCGAAAGTTTATAAACTCGTTAAAAGTATAATAAAAAAACTTATATTTGGAGATTTTTCAAATAAAGAAACTTATCCTTTTTGAATCTTTTCGTTATTATAATATTTATATTTTATTAATCTAATTGATACAGAGCATTATAATTCTAATATTTCTATATTCTATAATAAATATCGATTAAATTTTCTTTTAATTTTATGATATGGCAAAAATGAATATTCAGCAACAAGCACTTGTCGCTTTGGAACTGATATTCATCTCCATGGATGCCTTTCCTAGAAGTTTCAATTTTAACCAAAGTGACATTTACGATGAACCTTAGTGTTCAACGACATATATGGGGATACTGTACTATTATTTGCATATTGTACTGAGAATAGAAAGGATTACTGACTGGTTAAGAACAGCTGAGGAACCACTTGGGATCAAAGTTCCTTCAAGATAGCGCGTAGCAACATTTGAAGTATCGCCATCGAGGCCCTCTTTCCAATTGTTTGAATTGATAAAAATATGTTTCTATTTAAAAGAATTTCATAACCTTATAAATAAACAATTCTAATTATAAAATATTTTACTATATTAATATATGTAATAATTTGCCTAATGACCAGGAGATATAATTTATTTTCGCCATAATAAGTATGTTAAAATGTAATGTGGCGAATGCTACGGTACGCCACCGCGTGCGCTCGCTCAATAGTATGGAGCGAATTATTTTTCAAAGCATACATGCATAACGGTTGCGCCCTTCCATTCGACCACGACAGATACGACATATATATATTAATTATTAAATAAAAGGCTTATTTAAGATTTAAAATAAAATAAAATATTATATTTAATACAAAATGCCAATATTTCAATAGGCTGTACGCTTAACTCCATCAGGGCTTTTCTTGTTTTCAAACTGTTTTGGTTGATCTCGCGATGCCTTCACCCGACGGTAAATAAAATATTTCCAAATTAACTATGGGGCTGAAATTTAAAATATATACACACAAATATAAATAAGTATAGATTAGAAATGTACATTTATAAAAAATAAATAATAATATATAATTCCTAATAAGTATAATATATATATAAAGACAAAAGGTCGGCTCTCTCGTCAAAATAGACGTCAAAGCTAGACGCCATCTATTGACCGTCGCCGCTTTGACGTCAATATTGACCCGGAGAGGCGACCTTCGTCTTTTTAACGGACAATATACTCTCAGCAAGATTTCCATATGTATACATAAACAGTTAAACCTGTCTATAGCGCCTCCTCTAAATAGAGCTTTCCTCTCTATAGCGCCCGATTTTAAACATTAAAATGTAAACATTATACATTAAAAGTGACCTGTTAATAGCACCCCCTCTCTATAGCACCCTATTTTGGTGATTTCCAAGAGGGGACGCTATAGACAGATTTAACTGTATATATATTTTCTGAAAAAAATACTTATTCAATCCAATATATGCCTTTTTATTATCTAATATATATGTAAAAAAGTTGACTGTGTACTGGTTTCAGGCTGTTGGCTCTAGCAACGTGGTGCAGTCTGTACCAAATTAGCCATACAAGGTAATCCCCTAGTAACTTATTTTTAAATAAACCAAGAAAAGCATATAAGGCCAAAAACATAGCTAAACTATGTATGAAGGCAGTTTCATAAGTATTATATTTAGATGCAAATTTCGTTTGTAAACAAATTACTGTATGAAAATTCTAAACTATTATAGACGCGTATGATTATTTTAAAACTTAAACAATTTCATCCGTCCTTACTGCAATAGAAAAATTATTATTGTGAGGGCCTTGCTCATAGGGAGGGTTCACCATTGAAGAGCCAGGCCCTCCCATTAAATATTTTTTATTGAAGTAAGGGCAGTAGAAATTGTTTAAGTTTTAAAAGAATCATACGCGTCTATAATAGTTTCGTATTTCCATAACAGATGGCGCGCTAATGTATCATAAAGTTACTGTATCTTTAATACAACTTAAATAAACACGACTATATATTTGAATATATTAATGATATTTTTGATATTTGAGTGATTCAAAGTGAAACAATGATTAATTAAGTGTGGTATTGTTCAGTTCTTCTCGTTTGGATTGTAAATTTGTAAGCAAATATAAATCTACAGATGGATTCAACGAACATTTTTACACTTATTCCTACATTCAATTATTGGATTAAGGAATTTAAAAGGATTCTAACATCGAGGTATATGGTGAAAGTCATCAGGGAAATATAGCGGATGCAATGATATAAGATGATTGAATTGTATTATTAAGTCAGATAGAATGGGCAATTAGAGAGAGAAATAAAAGTTTAAATAATCAATTTTGACCAATTCGTTGAATATACAAATTTTATTGTAATATATATTATTAAAAAGGATTCAAAAATATTACTTATACAGGATAAAAACTCAAATTACGACTTAGTAAAATTATTTCTAATAATTGATATACAAATTAAAAGTATTTATCAATGCAGTTATATATATTACAAAATATATTAATTATTAATTTAGAATATCATTATATGAAATCAAACGAATCAAATAGAATACCTGTAATTAAAATTTTAATTATAAACCAAAATATCAATGCGCTTCTCTTCTAATGGAAAAATTGAACATTGCTGATATCTCGTGCCAATAATTTGAATGTCATATAAACCAATCGTCAAATTAATATCATTCCTTAATTTTATCACTATTATTTCTTATCACCACCTATTTGGAATCTAATTAATATATATCATTTTTCTGAATTAAATAAATTTCGCTTTTCATTATTTTGTAGAATTTTCACAAATTAATACAAAGCAGTAACGCGCCATCTATATACAAGTTTACCAAATGAAAACATTAAGACGCGAATGTTTATTTTCACAAATAAATCAAACTTCTATTGTCCTTACTGCAATGAAATATATTTGAATGTAATTATACTGTTCTAAAAGCTTATGACCCTAGTTTGATTAAATAATATTCCTAAGGTTCCACCCTTCAGTGTAGCATATAGAAGCAGAATGATCCAATACAGTATTTGAGATCTAAAGAGGTGGTCTGGTGGATTAAATTGGCGAAACCGCTGGGAGAGTTCACCACTGATGATCCAAGCCCTCCCAATATATTTTCATCGCAGTAAGGACAGTAGAAATTTGATTTTCAATAATATTTTTAATATAATTAGGAAATCAACATACCGATTTAAAGGCCTTGGTAAAGTAATTGGGGTCATTGGTAGTGCAGAATCGTCATATGGAATTGGCAAGTTGAATTCTTATTCTGCCTTTTCATAGAACAGCATGTAGACGTTGTTAGTGATTGCTTTGTTTGGCTCGATGGTCGTCACTGTAGCATCATCGTATATGAACCATTTGGCTGAATTCGGATGTTTACAATGAGCTGTATAATGCCCTGTATTGATACCTCCATAATGATTGACAACTGCATATAAATTATATTTGGTGTCAAAGCCAAATTTGGAAAAGTCCAGAAGTAAAGGACATTCAACCATTTTGCGGTTCTTAGTAAAATCAAAGGATGAGAATCTTTTGAGTTGAACAGATAGAATCTTTGGCCATATTGACATGTTATATGATCTGATGGAATTCCTTTCGTTGCAGTTGGAGCATTTGTAATCAACGAGTTGTTCTTTCTTGAAGAGTTCTTTCAAACAATCCAACAACGAAACATGAGGATTTTCAGGAATGGCCACTGAGTAATCCCAACAAATTTCAAAATTCTTCGAGGAATTTTCGCAAGATGAGCAAAATATGGTACTGACTGTTTGGCTAACGAAAATATCGATTATTGGGCTGTTTTCACAGGTTCGATAGGCACGCCACAGTTCAAGACCCTCATCTTGTGATTCAACATTATCCGTTGGTTGCGACGTCTGATGAAAATCTTGATGAAGAAGTTGGTTAAGATATTGGAAGAACTCCATGGCATCTTGTTGAGTTAGATCGCTGAATTTGGGCTCCAATATTCCAGCTTGTTCATGGAAGGCTATTGGCCTGATTGATCTTTCTTCTGTCCACAGAGATTCCAGAAGTTCGCTAAATCGTTTAAGAATAAGCCCTCCGCTAATGCTATCGGAATTTATGTCTTCTGGTTTCAATTCCTTCCAACAGGTCTTCAGAATAAGAGGTGTATGAGCAAGGCATTGGGCTACAGAATTAATATAGCAAGTATTTCCTAGATTTACTAGGCCTGCGGCATGGATTCTTAGACTTGGACTATCTGTAACATAAACTTATAATTCTAAATAATAATTAATTTAGGTAACAATAGCAAAAAGTCTAAGAATAACAGAAAAATGCTTCTTCAAAAAACTTACTATATACTTACTAATAACTATTGGAAAAACCTCTTTTAAAACTTCATTATTTTTATAATGGAATATAGTATCGCGTAAAATATAGGCTATCCTCAATTTTATTTGAATTTTCTTCAATTGATTATCGAATTTAGAATATCTCTCTCTCTCCTCAGCGGCGAAACATGCCATCTACGTTTTCTTCGTAGATCGCGAAATACGTGGTGTCGCTGGAGACCCATTGACCATCAAACTCTGCAGCGGTGGGGCCATGTACATAGTTGTATATTTTAATCATTTTTGTGATTATCATCATCCTCATTGTAAATTTCTCATTATCACATAAATAGTGAGGACTTCACATGTATTGACACGAGGTCAATAAAACTATGTCAATTGTCTCTCTGGTGAATTATTATCAATTCTATGAAACATTTTTGAAATTATTGTTAATAGAACACTTCAAATGATAATATAATCTATATATATAAAATTGAATGTCTGTCTGTTTGTCTGTCTGTCTGTACTCTATAGATTCAAAAACCATACATCCAAACGCCGTGAATTTTGGGATATTATTAGGTATATCCCCGGGAAGGTTTTTGAAAAATAATATCTTTAATATCTTGAATATCCTTAGAGTTATTTGCAGATTTGTAGATTTAACTCGCAAGCAGCGCCCTCATTGCGATAATGATAACAAGTTTTTTTTTTATCTAAGAGTTTATTATCTTAAAAATTATTTATTAAAAGTAAGATTTTCTACCTATTAATTGCGCACAAGTCAAAGTTAGTTTTATCATTTATCTACAACATATATATTGAAAGAATAGATAAAATGATGATTTTGTAATATAGAAAATTAGGAAAGACAAAATTCAGGATGACACGGCAATTCATTTGAGACAAGAAAAATGATACAATTCCAAGGCAAGATACTATTCCTTTAACTTCCAATTACCGAGGGAACCAATTAATATTGATTTTATTCAACTTATCGAGTATTTTTCAAGGGACCGGGAAAAAATGTTCACTAGATAAAACGATGATTTTGTAATGTAGAAAATTAGGAAAGACAAAATTCAGGATGACACGGCACACAGGGACCGGGAAAAATGTTCACTTTATCGAGAGATTCAAATTTACGAGTTTCAAATTATCAAAATATATCTATTATTTTTTTTATAAGTTTATAGATAATTGTTTTAAAAAAATGTTCGTTAGACAAACCTTTACTCGGGTAAAACCCCGGGCGAAGCCGGGTACATCCGCTAGTGTTATATAAGGAATGATGAATTATATATAACTAGACGAATGGCCCGGGCAACGCCCGGGGTTTACCCGAGTGCGAATATATTTTAAAAACGTTGACTTGGGTGTCGCTATTAACAGGGTGGTCTGTATCACACAGCTGATAACAGGGTTGTCTAGAGTGGTCGCTATAGACAGGGTGGTCTGTATAGACAGGTGGATGTATCACACTGCTGATAACAGGGTTGCCTAAGGTGACCGCTATAGACAGGGTGGTCTGTATAGACAGGCAGCTGATAACAGGGTTGTCTAGTGTGGTCGCTATAGTCAGGGTGGTCTGTATAGACAGGTTTATGAGAGAGGCAAACTTACATAAAAAAAATAAAAAAATAAAAAATAAATAAAATAAAATAAATAAAAAATAAAAAAAAAATAAAAAAAATAAAAATAAATAAATAAAAAAAATAAAAAAAAAATTAAAAAAAAATTTAAAAAAAATAAAAAATAAAAAAATAAAAAAAAATAAAAAAAAAATAAATAAATAAATAAAATAAAAAAAAATAAAAAAAATTTAAAAAATAAAAAAAAATAAAAAAATAAAAAAAAAAAAATTAAAAAAAAAATAAAAAAAAAAAAAATAAATAAATAAAAAAAATAATAATAAAAAACAATAAATAAATAAAAAAAAATAAAAAGAATATTACGCCTCTAAAATAGTTTTATAATTTGATAACAGATGGCGCTCTAGTACATCGTATCTACAGTCAATGAGCGCGCATTCTATCCGTGAGCTTCAGACAAAGCTTCAGACAAACAGACAATGCTTCAGACATGATGATATTTGAATTATATATTTCTTTTAATTAATATGGGGCAATACACTTTTTTATATTAAAATATTCGTTCCTAATAATTTTATTTCTTTTTTTTTCTCTGATTAGGATGCTTTTTTTGCGATTAAAAAGTCAATTTCAAATTTTAGTTTCTTTTTAACACACACTTCTGTGTTATAAAATGAATTGACTCAATTGCTGTCAAACCTTTTATTTTCACCTGACACTTCATTGAATATATTTTTGAATTTGATAGAAATTCTATGAAATTATGATCATAGTTTTTCACATAAAATAGAAGTGAATGGTTCCATCTTTTTCGAGAAAATCATAATTAAATATTTAAGTCCAAAGAGTCAATGTGAATATTTGTATATTTTTGAATATATTTAAGGGACATATATTGTAAAATACTTTATTTGAATATTTTTTGCAATAAAATCATCACAAAATTTAAAATAAATATACATAAGGAAAGATGGAAATGGACAAAATAATTGAATATGGTTTCTACTCTTTAGAATCCAATCTTTCTTTTAAAATGATACAATTGCGTGCGATGAAATTGATTTGATTCTTATAAAATATCCGAACCTCTTGATATTCTTAGTAATTTTGTAAAATTTCTTCATATTTTAACATTGTTTCTCTCGAATCAAGTAAAATAAGAATGTTTGATATGTTTTTATATATTTTACACCATTTCTTTTTGAGGTTTAAAATAAATCTCTCTTTCCATTAATTTATATATTTTAATATCAAATTATTTATCTATTATAAATAATGAAACAATTTTTTTATTTTTTGAATATTGATTGTAATTCAATTATAAAAATATTCATTCTCTTAGAATTAATATAGATATCTCTATTTTGAATTTCTATAGTTTTATACTCTGCTAAATAATATTGTTTTTAAAGTCAGTTTTATCTATGAAAAATGTTATTTGATTCTTAATATTGTCTTGATAAGCGAATGCATTAGGTATTTAAGTAGCTTATCAAATATTCACTATATTTCTGGTGAAAAATCAATTAATTGGATTTATATATGAAGCGTTTCAGCATACTCATAATTTTGTTCAGTGACCATTCTGTTTGATTTTATTAGAATATGTAAAACACACACAACAGAGCAATATTTCAGAAAATTCTTTTTTTTTCTAATTATATTTTATATATTTTCAATGTGAGGTCAACACCTTGAGCATCTATATTCAAAGAAAATTGACAAATAAATTAGTTATCAAATGCAAGTTACCACTAAAAATATATTCTAAAATTAATTTTACCGATTTGAAAAATGCCTTAATTTTTATTTTTTACTGACAAGGTGAAATATTATTTTGTCGATACGCCGAGAAAATGAAAACAACCTCTGGCCGAAGTGTCTTATTTTAAAAAAAACTATGAATGCAGCCCTTGTAACCTTTTTCATCAAGATATTTGCTTCAGACATTCCATTGTATAGCTCTTCTATAGATTTCTCATTTCGAATTGAACCTCACCTTCAACTTCGGATTGTTTGGATTCACAGCTAGCTGGGATTTTAGTGGAGCAGCTGCAGCACGCTCTGCGTATCCATTTGCCAACCGAAACTTTCTTGAAGCAATCGCATCCTTGGGCAATTATGGCTCTGGAAGGGACACAGGTTAGTATCATCTATATATATAAAATTGAATGTCTGTCTGTCTGTTTGTCTGTTTATCTGTGGTCTGTGTGTACTCTATAGATTCAAAAACCGTACATCCAATCGCCGTGAAATTTTGGGATATTATTAGGCATATCCCCGGAAAGGTTTACGAAAAATAATATCTTGAATATCTATAATATCCTTAGAGTTATTTGCAGAATTGTAGCTTTAACTCGCAAGCAGCGCCGCCTTGCAACGGAGATAGGCTTAGTTCTGCTCCACCCCGTTAGAGAATGGATTCGCCCGGCCGCCGGCCGACATTCCAAGTATCCACCGACCAATCAGAGCAGAGTTGGTGACACAGCTGTGCGGGAAAGCCTCGCGGGAGCTTGCCCAAGGTGACCTCCGGGAACTTCGTCCATCTTCCATAAACGACCATGAATTTATTCAACCTTATCGAGTATTTTTCAAGGGACCGGGAAAAAATGTTCACTAGATAAAACGATGATTTTATAATGTAGAAAATTATGAAAGACAAAATTCAGGATGACACGGCACACAGGGACCGGGAAAAAATGTTCACTTTATCGAGAGATTCAAATATACGAGTTTCAAATTATCAAAATATATCTTTTTTTTTATAAGTTTATTGAGAATTGTTTTAACAAATGTTCGTTAGACAAACCTTTACTCGGGTAAAACCTCGGGCGAAGCCGGGTACGTCCGCTAGTCTTAATATAAAATTTTATGGTAAATCTTACTCCTTTTCTTGGGAAGGCTGCATCTGGCTCGCTTTTTCCAGAGTGGGTAGATTGGGGCCTTCCTGTAAAAAAAATGTTAATTATAATTATTTTATATAAACCAGTATATTTTGTGTATTCTATTAATTAATATCATTAGGTAATAATTGTTTTTATATGTTTTTATTGTAAAAAAAGGTTGTAAAAATAAGCGACAAAAATAAAATTTTAAAGATTTAACATGGTCATTTGTAACATGGTACAATGTGAAAAAGAGTACAAAAGTGATTTGTATTTGGATCAGGTTGATAAATTAAGAACAAAGGCATCCCCTGATCGTAAAACTAAGAGTTGCTGATGGCTTGCGCCATTTATCGGAATTAATATAAACTAATCGTTGATTTATAATGGTAATTTTCATTCTTTTTCAGAATGCCCCAAAGACCAATCGTTTTCGCTGTTGAAGCACTGCTTGTACCACTCTGATAATGATGTGAATGATAATTTATGGCAATATATTCCATACCTATTTATTATTTGAGATGATTTGTCATTTTAGATGATATATTAAAATTGTGATTTTATGATAAATAAGTGATATAGTTACCTTCTCTGTAGACGAAGCCTCTTTTGCTGGTGGTTCATCTTCAACATAAAAAACATTTCAATAAAATAATCGCTTGCATCAATATTGAGTAAAAACAACAATATTTTACTTTGAGTCAAAAGGCGATTCATCAATTAAGCAATCTCTCGAAATATTTTGAGATAAATAAAATTGTATTTTTTTCTTTACAGATCCAGGTACACCATTTTATATAAAATTATTTTACTTGTTTTTAGAATTTTTATCTCATCACACACAACA
>CP092873.1:12093268-12129956 GCA_030710605.1 Cordylochernes scorpioides | reverse complement strand
ACTTGCAACTATTTTGATTTATTATTAGTGTGGTTCATAAGAACTTGTAGAAAATTATGAATTTCAAAAGAAAGATTATTATAAGAAATAAAAATGTGAATTAAATCATAAAAATTGAAAACTATATTTATTATCATATTTGTATTTTAGAGATATTATTTTTTGTAATACAAAGATATTGCACTCAAAAATTTCAAAACAAATTATTATAACTTATATATAGATATATTATTTCAAATTTAAATAAGTGAAAAATTACTAAAAGAATATTAAGCACGTATTAACCAATTCCTAAACCTAAACTTCTCAGATACACACACACACATATTTTTTTTAAATAGAGCAATCCATAAATAAAAATCCTCAATCCAAAAGGCATATATTAGATCAAAATATAATTTATTTACCAATATTTCAGTTGGCTGAAGGCCAAACTATTTAAAGGTATTATAACATATTAAGGTATGGCAATTAAATTAATGAATATATATAAATAATTTATATGAAAAAATCTATATGAACTCTCTCATAAGTCAGTAACACTCTCTAATACAATATCTGTGTGCATTTATTTTCATCAAGTAATCATCATCAAAATATATATGTGTATGATTATCATTAGAGTATTTTTAATTTCAAAATTATTTGATATTGTATCATGATATATTCCAAGATATGTGAATTTCTATAATATTATCACATATATCTACATATTTGAGTTTCCGATACGTCGATGTTCATTACTTCTTTATCAAGAACGAAAAAATATTTTGAATTCTTTGGAGGATTTTGAATATTTTATTTCATGAAATCCTCAACAAAATTAATATAATATCCAATATAGTATAATATTTTTTATAATATCAATTTATATTCATATGTATCAACTTTGCAAGCTCAAATATGAATATTTTCTTATATTAATGTAATTATTCTTGAAGAATATTAAATCATTTGCTTGGAAGAAATAATTCATTGAAAAGTCAAAATATTTCAAGTGAACCATGAAATATTAATTAATGTTTAAGATGTTTTGCGGAAAATATCTTCTAGGACGCATGCTTAGATTTTGTTTATTGATATTTATAAAAATATTATTCCATAGTTCAATGAATTCTTAAAATTATTTCCATTGTTGTCAAATACTCTAAATAGATATTCTGAACAATTTCGTGATATTTTTCTTTTAAATATAACATTGAGAGTAAAATTAATCAGGCCTACAGGGAAAGGTGTCTTTTCCTTTATGGCCTGATTGATTTTACTCAGTATTGAAACAAGGAATTATTCTATTGAATAACATTTAGAATAAAGTTTTCTAATGTGCGTTTCTTTACTTTCTATTGATTCGCAAACACATGAAATAAAATACAAAAATAAATACCCATAAATAGGTGCAATAGATTTCAAACACAATATATTAGAAGTGGGAGGTATGCAGATTAATAAATCGAACATTACTTATTAAACCTAGAAAATTGTAAAATATTAGCAAAACGTTAAATAAAGAAAGTACCAAAATGTTCACTCACCAGAATCCTGTTTCAATAGGAATGCTATACTGCGAAGAGTAAGGGACACTGGGAAACCACCTAAATAACATTCTTAGCAAAATATTTGAAGAAGATAAGAATTTAGGCGAAAATAATGACAAAATATCGAAGAATTGAAGCGAAGATAATGAAAATATTGAGGAAAAATATAACTGAAAAATATTTCATAAAGGTCTTGGATTCCTAAACCTGTTACTAGTAAGATTTCCTCATTCAACCATGTTTACAATCGTATGAATTTCTGAAATATAGGTAAAACCAAGATAACACCATACCATCCATGGTGGCTTCTATAACCATTTTTTATTTCAATTTTGTCTCGCTTTCGCATTAGTAAATATCGGTAATTTGATAAAATTCTGGAAAGAAATGTATTTGTATAAAAAAAGCCAATTGATAATCAGTCTAAATAATATGTCATTGAAACCAGTCCAAACGCACTTTGCCATCTTATATATTGACCTCTATGCCTAGGTACCTTGACACCATGTTTGGCAGAATAGATGCAAGCCTAGCTCATTTTTGGTTTGAAAAGTCGTCATGTTATTATAGCGCTTGGCTATTTCATGAAACTATCTTCTTGGAACTTTATAGCGCTATTTTTCTTTGAAAACTTCTCAAGAGAGACTTTTTCAGCCTTCGTAAAGTGCTTCTGATGATTTAAAACGTTTTTCTTATAATTTTAAGTTATCTCTCTACAGGTTTGATAGGTTTGATATTTCACAGCCGATATTATTTTCTAACTAATCTCCATCGTAAGAGACCATCTGAACTTCTATGTAGTGCCAATATAAAAATATGTTGTTTAAATGTTAAGAAGGCTAGCAAAAAGAGAAATATTGAAGTAAACGAATTAAACTATGAGCGAGGGATTTCATCAGTGACATAAATTGTAATATTATTCCAAATCACCATCTTAATGCACCAGTAAATGGAAACATGATATCAAAAGCGAACATATTTGTACTTAATAAATTCACTTTAAAATATTTAGAAAATCTATTCTAATATATTCTTACGTCGCATACAGAAGCTTTTCGTGTTCTTTGCTTAATCAAGATGCCTCAAAGATACACACGTGAATTCGCAGGGATACAGCTAAAGTTAAGCGCCTCATTATTTATCTGACTGAACAGAAGGAATACTATGAGCGGGATATGTCTTCAACTTCCCCGTCAGAAGGATCCTTGGCACCGTGGATGTCACTCTTTGGAAACCTTCTTCTCCACACTGTACATGTCCAGCCAGGACTACACCGCCTTGTAGACCGCTCCGATGTCATCCTCTCCGGGGGCACCAGGATGCAGGATCATCCACAAGTTCACACGCTCCGGAAACAAATTCCCACGTCTTCTACTTGCCGCAGATGTCACCAGACCGTTTCCTCCCCCACAAGGAATGCTGTTTTAGGCGCCTGCCAGATGACAATGGGTCAGCTGGAGTCCTCACTTCTTTTCTCAACTTTACTCTGGAATCTTCTACTTGTCATCCATAAAAAATATAATTCAAAAATAATCAACAAGATTCTGTAATTGTTTTTTTAAAAGATATGTTATGATGCACTAGAGCGCCATCTGTTATGAAAATGCGAAAATATTAAGACGCGTATGATTTTTTTTAAATTAAACAATATATTCTGCTCTTACTGCGAGGGCATTAATTTTTTCTATTGCAGTAAGGGCAGTAAAAATTGTTTAATTTTTAAAAGAATCATACGCGCCTATAATAGTTTCGAATTTTCAAAGATATTTATAAAGACATTTGTTCATTTTTTAAAATCCAAGACCTAATCATGAAAATTTCAGGTATACTCTAGTACCTAAAATTCTATCAAAGACCCCTAAAATTGGCTTAAAAGCTATATTCTATAGAATAACTAAATAGTAACTTGCCTCTTTTCAACATTTATTTTTAAAATAGGCGAGCATTATTTACAATCTACGAAAGGTTTAGATAAGGTATTTTATAATATAATGATATAATCATAAAAAAGACTCCAGCAATACATAGCTCATTTAAGATAGGTATTATGGCAAAACAATAGAATTTAGAGATTACAGGATCTCAGTCATCAGAACTCAAAGTAATCGAGTAGACAAAAAGTAGTCAATGACCTATCTGCCTAAAATAAAGTACGCTATGATGCTTACAGAGATATGGCTGGCTCTTCAACAGAGAGTAAGGTGACGTGAAGCAAATTTGCTATTTCTTGTTCAGATGTTCTAAAAGGATAGGCAATGTCGAGGGGGTGTTCACAGAGGCATAGATTGTATCAAGAGTACACGGTAATTGCTAATCAGGATGGTAGAAGTTTAATCGATTCATTGTAAAAGAACATATGGCATCGATATACTGGAACTTCACAATTATTTATCGAACAAATTTATTCTTAATTGAATGCCACGAATTTCTCCAAAGGTGTTCGATAGAACTTTAGTTCCACTTTAGATTGTCAGGTTGGATTTTGTATCGGAGTAAGAAATATTACAAATGTTATTAAAGCGATATTATTCTGAAATCTCAAACACATTCTAGAATGAAAAAAAAAATAAACGCAAAAATATTTACCAGACCTTTAAGCTTAATATTTATTGGCGTATTTTTTACTATATATAATAAATACACAGAACTTAATATATCATCTAAATAGTTAATTAAAAATAGACAATTATGATCACATATATAGTGATTATTTTAATGTCAACATACGTATTTATGAACTCAAAAAATCAAAAAATGTTAATTACATGGAATGGCGAATTTTAATATTTATTGAAATCGATTAACTTTAAAATCTCTATCTAAAAATAATAACTTTGAGTAGGTTAAAAACTTTAGTTTGAGCTAGCTTCGTAGCAATTTCAATTAAAATAATTTGTTTGCTATTCAAAAATATAAAAAGGTCCATTTATCTATTATATGCTTACTTTGAACTTTTCATTTTTCTGCAATTAGATATAATAATGAAAAATTGAGAAAATGGTTTCTTCTATATTTACAAATATAATTGATCAGGATATATTTTTGCTTCAGATTCCCTGCCCATCGATGATGGCCTCGCATCATTGGTGAGTAAAATATAACCATCAACTATGATTTACAAAAAATCTCAAATCTTATAATTCTTAGAATTAATTCGATCTTATGCTAAGTCATATACTATACGAAAGAGACTTCCACCGTACCATCAAGATCCAATGCCCGTTAGAAAGATTATCCACTACTATACAACATGACTTGTACAAGGCAGAAAGGAAAAGTAACAATTGTCTTCTCAAGAGAACAATAGTCTTTAATAACCAGACCTAAGTCTAGTCATCTACGGACCATGAATTTCCAGAATGTTTGAAAGGGTTTCTCACTATGTACTAAGTGTCAACCTGCAATCCCAAACCACATCATTGACTGTATTGACTCATCCATTGATTAGATATACTCATCCCAAGCAGACAACATGAAGAGACTCAAGCTCTTCAAGCTTGATACCATTTTTTTATTATCCCATGTGTAAGATTACACCAGGTCATGAAGGTTGAAAGCAATAATTGCTTAATACCCTGATTTGATTGAGTGGAGATAAGATAGAAGAAGATATCATATGTTTAGATCATTGGTTCAGAAAAAGGGTAAACATTTATAAACAGCCATTACAAAAATGAAACTGGTTTCTATTCAATAATAAATATTTCTTCGGGCAAGTAGAGCATACAAAACTACTTTATTCAACTGTATCCATAGTTTTAAAGCGAATATTCCCTTCTCGAAAACTATATTGAATCTAAAATAATGGAAATGTATTTGGCTAAACTTTGAATAGTTGATCAATATTAATTTAAACCACAAGATCAAGTATAATCAGATCCTTTTAAAGTGAAAAATGGATGATTTATTTTTTTAAATGAAAAATATCAAAGCTTTCTTACCGTTTGGAATTCCATTTATTTTCTTTCTGAAATTTACACTACTGACTTCATAACAAACCACGTGGATATTAGAAGGATTTTGTCAAGTTTTAAAGCTGTTGTGAGGACTAGAGCTGTTACAGTGACAAGGAAACCCAGGACACCTACTGTTGGAATGGCCACTTTTCTATAGCGTTAGACATCAGACAGGCTACTATGTTGAATGATCTGTATGAATTTGTAAATAACAGAGAGAATTATCAGAGATTTAATGACTCTACATGTGTCTACATTGTGGCCCACTTAGAGTAATAGATGGGAAAATGCAATATATATAATCATAATATCCTTAGAGAAAATAATTATTTTCACATATTAATTTTATCAAAATATATGTTTTCTTTAAAAAAAAACAATAATATATTAAAATTAATTAAATATATAAACACTTATTGACAAAACTTAAGAAAGTTGTACCTTTTAGATTCTTTATCGAGACAATAACTCTGAAAAATATTATAGTGACATATATTGAAGACATTCAAGATAACCAAGTGTCAACAAAATTTACTCTGTCTTCAAAAAAATAGACAATCGACGACTCAAAATAGGAAACTTCATTTGTTTTTTTTTCCGTGAATGTATAAATATATAAATGGAATCATATTATCTATGAATATATAAGTCATATTTATTGATATTGACGATTCATAATGTTAAATATTGGTAAAAGTGGCAATTCTCGAATATTTCGGCGATATAATACTCTATTGTAATTTGTATGTTGTAATATTGTCTATGCTAAAATTTGCATCTCTGTCTATATATCTCAGCTTTGTTAGATTGGTTGTGTGTTGGCTAGCGGTTATTGGAAAGGTCAGGCCGCTGGTAGACGTCAACTGCTGATGTATATATGATTTAATCGAGTTTAATTTCTTTAATCTCTTTTCTTTCTTTATTTATGAATATCTTTAAGTAATAAAGGATCTTCTTAATTATCAATCTTCTTTCTATTCTACGAATCTAGTTTTCCAAACAAATATATAGAGTTATCAAAATTCGAAACTATTATAGACGCGTATGATTATTTTTAAAACAAAAAGATTTATTGCTTTGTGATATGATTATTTTTAAAAATAAAAAAATTCTACTTTCCTTACTGCAATGGATAAATTAATAGGAGGGCCTGGCTCATCAGTTATTAACAGATGGCGCACTAATACATCATGAAATATATAGAGTAATTATTTTTAAATAATATTTTCAACCTAAAATGAACAATGTCCGCAGAATGCACTACCGCCGGCGCCTCCCCCCAACACCCCACTGAACAGGCCCAGACGTAATACTAGGCAGTGAGTCTCCCGACAACATACCGTTCTATATGATGTTGATTTACAATGTTCAGGGCACACCCAACCTTCGACAAAAAGTGCCTATTAACCAAAAGGCTCCACAAGGTGAAATGCCTTCTTAAAAAACTGAAGATTAAACTTCAGTTCATTGAATATGAAGGTATTTATATTTACTCTACTTATATAGTTGTGTGTGTGTTTATAATTTCTTTTATCGACATTAATATACCTTTAAAAGGCAATTAATATATACAGTTATCAGGGTCATAATCAATTCTTCTTTATCAATTCTGTTTCCGTTTGCTTTTGTGAATGGAATAAATACCCAAATATGGCCATTTATCATAACCATTGGTGGTTCAGTGGTAGAATCCTCGCCTGCCACGCGGTCTGCCCGGGTTCGATTCCCGGCCGATGCATTTTTTTTTACAATTTTTAAAACTCATTTTTATATTATACAAGAATGACATCCACGGCGCTAATTTATAATTGTAGCGAATAGTATTTTAATAAAAGCATTTAATCAGGTAAAACCCGGGCGTTGCCCGGGCCATTCGGCTAGTGTATATATAATTACTAATAAAGTAATTCAAAAGAATTCAAATATTCAAATTTACTTCAAAAATAAATATTCACATTGATATCATATCGTATATGGAAAAAGTAGGTGTTGTATAAGATATGTTGTGTGTGATGAGGTGAAAATTCTGAAAACAAGTAAAATAATGATGTTTTTACTCAATATTGATGTAAGGGATTATTTTATTGAAATGTTTTTTATGTTGTAGATGAAACACCAGAAAAAGAGGCTTCGTCAACAAAGAAGGTAACTATATTTATTATTTATCATAAAATGGCAATTTTAAGATATCATCTAAATGACCAATCATCTCAAATAAAAAATAAGTATGGAATATATTGTCATCAATTATCACTCACATTATTATCAGAGTGGTACAAGCTCTACCTCAACGACCAAAACGATCGTTCTTTGGGGCATTCTAAAAAAAACATAAATAAACGATTAGTTGATATTAATTCCTATAAATGGCGAAAGCCATCAGCATATTTCAGTTACACGATCAGAAATTGCCTTTTTTTATTTATCAACCTGATCCAAGTACAAATTAACTTTTGTACTATTTTTCATATTGTACCATGTTACAAATGACCATGTAAAATCCTATAAATTTTATTTTTGTCACTTGCTTTCACAACCTTTTTTTTTACAATAAAAACATATAAAATCAATTACTACCTAATGATACCTATTAATAAAATACATTTATTACCAGTTCATATAAAATAATTATAATTAACATTTTGTTTACAGGAAGGCCCAGATCAAGCAACTCAGGATAAAGCTAGCCAAACGCAGCCTTCACAAGAAAATCAGTAAGATATACCTTGAAGTTTTATGATAAGATGATACTAACCTGTGTCCCATCCAGAGCCAAGCTTTTCCAAGGAGGCCATAGCTTCAAAAAAGTTTCAGTTGGAAAATGGATTCGTAGAGCGTGCTGCAGCTGCTCCACAGAAATTCCAGCTAGCTGCGAATTGAAACAATCAGAAGTTGAAGGTTAGTTTTAATTCGAAATAAGAAATCTACAGAAAAGCTAAACTATGGAATAACTGAAGCAAATATCTTCAAGATAAAGGTTACCTATACGGCATTCATAGTTTTTTAAAATAACACACCTCGGCCAAACGTTGTTTTCATTTTCTCGGCGTTTCGACAAAAATATTTTGTCTTTGTCAGTAAAAAATAAAATTTAAGGCATTTGGCAAAGCGGTAAAATTAATTTTAAAATATATTTTAGTGATTACTTGCATTTGATAACTAATTTATTTGTCTTTTTTTTTCTAATATAGATCCTCAAGGTGTTGACCGCTCATTTAAACTGAATAAAATATATTTAGAAAATAAATGACATTTTAAAAATATTGCTCTGTTGTGTGTGTTTTAGAGAACAATATAACAATATTACATATTCAAATCATTTTTTATTGATTTTAATTCATATTTTAAATCAAACAGAATAGTCACTGAACAAAATAATGAGTATGCTAAAACATTTCGTATATAAATCCAATGAATTGATTTCACCAGAAATATAGTGAATATTTGATAAACTACCTAAATACTTATTGCATTCACTTATCAAGACAATATTCAGAATCAAATAACATTTTTACAGATAAAACTGACTTTAAAAACAATAATAATTCTGCAGAGATAAAAAAAACTAGTGAAATTCAAAATAGAGATATCTATATTAATATTCTAAAATAATGACATTTTATAATTAAATTATCATTAATATTGAAGATAAAACTTTTTCATCTATTTATAATAATAAAATAATTTGAACCAAAAATTAATTAATTATTGAAAAAAAAAAGATTCATTGTAAAATCCCAAAAATTATGTAAAATATTACCTGTTTTAACTGTTTCGAGAGAAATATAGTTATATTATGACGAAATTTTACAAAATTTTCAGAATATCAAGAGGTTTGAATATGTGATAAGAAATAATACCAATTTCATTACACGCAATTGTATAATTTTAAAAGAAAGATGTTATATGGATTCTAAAGAGTAGAAACCATATTTAATTATTTTGTCAAATTCCATTCCTTCTTATGTATATTTATTTTCAAATATTGTGACGATGTTATCGCAAAAATATGCAAATAAAGATTTTAAATATAAATAACCCTTAAATTTATTCAAAAATATACAAATATTCACATTGATTATTTGGACTAGACAAAAAATGGAAGATATTCAATTATAATTTTCTCGAAAAAGGTGGATCCATTCAATTCTATTTTACGTAAAAAACTATGAAAATTTTATTTGATTTTCATGTAAATTTAGTTTATATTTTGGAGTAGGACAAAATATATATAAACGGAAAAATATTTCAACTTTAATACCAACTGCTATTCTGCGCGCGTTTTGCTAGCACGCATTTGAAACTGCTGCTTATTATTTGAAAGTTAAAAAAACAACCACCACTAAATTTTAATTCTCATGATGGAAATCTTCAAATACTTGAAAAATATCCTTATAACCATGCCCAATTCTTATTAAGAATCAAGAATTGTACATTATTCAACATTTAGTTGATCAGAACACATTCAACCGGTTTATAGTGATCAACCTAATGACATTTCAAGCTATATTATAACTTTATTGATATAAAAGGAAAGTCCAAGAAGAAGAAAATTCCTTAATTAATTTTTTTTGTTATATAATATTAAAAAGGGTATATTTAATGATCTAATTCAAATATGTTGTGAAGAAACCATAAATCATTACCTAATATCAAAATGAGAATGTAATACATTGAGTATATGTTTCAGCAGTACCAAGTCCATCAAAAACCACAGTTGGCCTTTACAACCTCGGGAATACTTGCTACATCAACTCGGTAGTCCAATGTTTGGCTCACACAATACCCATTCTGGAGTCCTGCGTTGAGGAATTCAAAAAGAAACCAGTTGCGGACCATTCCTCAAGAAATTTGGCTGGCTTCTCGACGTTCTCTGGAACGAAAAACAAGCATTCAGACCAACTGACTTCCATCAGCATGTTGGAAACCTGGTGAGCCATTTTGGAGATTATACACAACAAGATGCTATGGAATATCTCCAGTATGTGCTTCGACAACTGCACAATGAACTAAAACAGGCCCCTGAATTAACAGAAACCAATGACCAAATTGATGAAAGCCTCATATCCTGGCAGGAATACTTGAAAGGCGATAATAGCCCTATTGTCAATATGTTTGCGGCACAAGTTTGCAGTTCCATTTGTTGCCAATCCTGCAAAAATCAATCGAAAAATTTTGAAGTCCTTTGGGATTTTTCATTACCAATCCTGAAAAGGCAAAAGTGTCCCTTAATGATTGCTTCGGCCAAATTTTCAAAAAAGAAGATCTAGATGGCTACGTTTGCACCAAATGCAACGAAAGAAGATCAATTAGATCTTTCAGCGTTATGAAATGGCCAAATTATCTGATTATTCAATTGATACGATTTACCTTTGATTTGCGCAAAATTGAAACACAAGTAAATATTCCGGCTATCCTCAATCTCAACCAATTTGCCGTGGCCCCCAAATACAATCTATATGCAGTTGTAAATCACTATGGAACTTTTGGAACCGGCCATTATAAATCTTCCAGCAAAACCTCTGCAACTTCTGAATGGTACAATTTTAATGACCATGTTGTCAAGTGTATCAAAACAAACAATGTGGACACTGCCAATGCCTATATACTCTTCTATGAAAGAATGCAATGAATGATGAAGTGGCAGCACCCTTGGCCCAACGATTCAATATCGGTATGTTGATTTTATAATATTATTTGAATTCAATTCACCAAAATATTGTTCATATTATGTGGAAGCATATTAAATAAACTTGGAATAAGCCAAAATATTTGATATTAGAAGATTAAAATATATTTTTGTGATACAAAAACTATGGAATAAAAAATAAATATTTTATTCAAATTGTAAAATAATTTGAAAGTTCTCACACAATGTTTGGTTTTAAATGAATAAAATATTTTACCCCAGGTTGTGGTATAGAAAGTTTGTCGGTTTTGATTACATCTCACACATGACATTTTTTTCTTTTCAGAACGTGTTTCTCAACCATAAGGAAAAATGAGAAAGGAATTATAAATCAATCTCCTCCAAATATATTCAGTGTTTATTTATTAGTCTCCTATACAATATGAATAATCGAAATGTAAACAATAACAATGTCACAAGACATATATTAATTTTAAAAATCAGTAAATAATTTCAATAAATAGAGAAGTGCCTCAAACATGACGCAACATTTCCTTAAATGGTTTCACTTCCTTATGATTAACCCATTCATCGATCTTTTCAAAATAAAAGGCTTGAGAGGAGAAACATGGGCTTTCAGCGTTTCTTCACAAGCGTTATTTTTCTCCATTCTATCAAATATAGTTTACAGGAGAATAAACACAAGTCGGAGTGAAGAGATTATTTATATAAGAAAACGATCATATAAGCTATAAGCTAAGCTAGTACCTGTAGAAGGACGTTGGAGAAAGCTTGTATGATGGTCCTCTTATAAAAGGAACTCTTCTCTCTGACTCGTGTTTCTTCTTCTATAGTGAACAGGGAGATTATCGTTGTCTTAAATATACTTTACATTAAACTTCAGTCAATATAAACCAAAATCAAATTTTTATGAACTTTTCACATATTTTCCTTTATCAGATATTGACGTTTTTCATTCCCATTTAATTATATTCCTTCGAAGTATTTAATTTTCTCGTTTGAATTCCAAAGTAAAATTAGTTTTTTATTATTGTAAAGGTCGAATATAAGTATTTGTTATTTAGATATATGTTTCTATATCTTAACACCTTGATCAGACTTCTTTTTAATCGAAATTCATTTGTTTGAAACATTTTGATGTTCTCCTCGATAATATATTCATCATGCTCTGCTTTTACATGTGCCTTAATTAATTTAATGGAAAAGTTCATTGTTTCCACTGAAAGAAAAAACAGACTTCAAAGGCTTCAACTTCCTTAAGTTTTGTCAATGAATGTATAATATAACAATATTTTAGCATATCTTTGTTACAATAAAGAGTAATTCTAAGCAATTTGTTTAAAATTATCTAATAAATGAATCTATTTGTGAACATGTTTTACTTCTGATTTCTGCTAAAATATAACGAAATGTATACATTGTGATATTTAAACATTGAAAACAATTTTGCATATATCCTTGCAGACGGCATTCCACCGCCAATCGGGCTATGGTCGAAGATGCAATAGACCATCAATTGCAGAAAGTGGAGAGCAAATGTAAGTATATTTTCTGAATACATTTATTAATATATAATTACACTAGGCGGTATATAGGCTGCCTTTTGTTGACATTATTCAAATTATATATTTTATAATGTACTTAGAGAGGCATTACTCCCTCAAATCGTGAAACAGAATATTGACACTGTACATCACCCTATCAGATTCTTGCAGCTTTATGTTCTATTCTAGCCTGAAAATCAGCCCTTGCTATTTCCCCAGTTCAAACACCTATTTGGTAAATTCTACGATTACATAACTCTTATCAAATAAAAACATGTAGATATAATTAATTTTAAAGGAAAACAAACTGAGCTTTGGACAAAGATGAAACAACTGCAGCCTGGCCACGAGAAAACGTGAACTCGTGAAATGTGTTTATATTTATTTTATTTTATAATTTATTTTCTATCTTCGTTAGGTGTATATAAATAATATTGCACATCTATATATACTCTTTCTCTCAGCTTACAGCTTGGCCTGTGGAAGGATCGATAAGATCCGAAAGCTAGCATAATAAATTTCACGTATAAAGAGACGCATTGCTATCGTTTGTTTTTATTTAATAATTTATAGCAATTCTTTTATCTATTTATAACTCTTATCGTAGGATTTTATGAATTCGAAACCGCCCCTGTACTGATGAGTGCCATAGTCCAATACCATGATAAGCTGGTTGGAATTTTGTCTGAATTTGCCAAACCTGGTATTGTGGCTCATTCTTTATCACAACTAGTAAATCTTTCTTACTAGGGTAATGTACAGTTGACCATCGTTCTGATGCAGAGGGAGAGATGCCCATCTATTACATATACATATATATTCCAATAAAACATTGTTGTGTTACTGCATTTCCTTTCATTTTGTTGAAATTCCTCTTTGCCTGCATCTTTGTTTGTGTTTAAATGAAGAGAGGCTTCTATACCTACATGATTATAATACTACCGCAACTTTATGTTAAATATTTTAAAATATTTATTTCTATATATATATTCTATTTTATAAATGTTTTAAATATATCATAACAAAAATTTAACTTTTGTTTCTTTGTTTTCCAGGCCAACATCTACGGCTGATCCCTCGACCAAATTTTTTAAAGTATTTTTTTTTTTCATTTTATTTTTTATTTTTTATTTTTTCATTTTATAAATATATATCCTGAGCATTTTTAATTTCAAAATTCTAACAGGCGCATATATAGACGCGCAACATTTGGCTAAAAGGCGAATGATTATAATATTCGCAAAGGATATTTGATCCCTTGAAAAGCTGGTACATTCTGGTACTGCTGGGATAGGGAAAACGGGACCAGTATTTTTGGTCGTTCAGGACCGGAAATATCTGGCTTAGTTTGATGAGGTGTTTGACCTCATTTTCGGAGATACAGGGTTTTACTCTGGTGGGCGTGGGAGGGAGCCCACCAGGGGAGGGGGAGACCCCTCTCATCCAAGAAGTACCAGGGATTGAGTCATAAGAGATGAAGCCAATGGTTGGAATACCACTCACTTATCGTGAGGACTTGTGACGATATGCCCAAATGCATTCACCATTTGAAAATAAATTGCCAGTGTAAAATGAAGGCTATTGCAAAACGATAATCAAAATGATAAAAAGACTTTCTGTAATGTGAAATGATACAAATGAAATTTGGGCACTCAAAATTTAAATGAGTAATTTGTTTTGAAAATAGTGAGTAAAAATCTAATCAAAATGTTGAACACTTGATTTAATGCACTGTACTGTGTAAGGGCAAATAGAGAACGTTACAGCAATTACATAGCATCCATGACTATGAAAAACTGGTTATTTTGTTGATGGATTCGAACTCATTGGCGAGACAATGAATGCGCAATGTAATGCACCAAGCAAATGAACCAACACCAAGCTTCGAAGGTTTAAAAAACTGGGAAAGACTGACTTTCCAGGATCAAAAAGGTTGAAATTGGATTTTCAAAACTTAATGATATTCAAGAATTTGCTTTATATTCTCATATTTAACGATCAAAACACCTAGGCAGCACCAATTCGCCTAGATTTGAGAAAGATATGAAGAAAATAATTGCATACAAGTTTGCGTCAAGGGACCAAATACTGATGCTATTCATTACGAAAATTCTAAATATGAAAATTAATATGATGATGCAGTAAAAATATATTATGCAAAATAAATTTTAATATTTCGAAAATTTTGAATCTTCAGAAAGAATAGGTCTCATCAATCCTTACCTTATTCCTGCAAACTTTTATTTACAAATTTTGTATGAAAAATAAAAGATGAAATGGAATTTTGTTTTTATTTATATTTACACTCACTACGGCTCTCTTTCACACTCATATATAAATATTTCCTATGAAAAAAACTATAAAATATCTTTATTTTTACTAATTTTGGAATATTTAAATATATGTGCATCTATATCTAATAGAAAAATGAAATAAAATTAATAAAAATATAATATATATGTAATAATAAAAATAATAACCATAATTTATAAAAATTGTTATGTTTGAACTGAGAGATCTGTTACAAATATTTAAATTAGTTTTAGAGTGTGTTTCATAAATATATATTATTTGACAACTAATATACGTATAAATCCCCCATTGATCTTTTTTTAAATAATAAATAATAAAAATAATAAAAGATGATGCAATTACAAAATCAGTAGCAAAACCCAACTTAGACCTTGATATCTACCTTTTTAAACGCATACGAAAATAAACATTAAAAAAAATACAGGAGTCGACATCCAATCATTGCTATATGAACCAAAAGCCTGGAAATATTCTGGAATAGGGGATGAACCGACAGGCAGCAACCTGTATTTCCAGGATTGTGAATTTGATCAATGAATATAGTTTTCATGACCTTGTATAATTATACAATGGGATAATAGAAATAATAATAAATAAAACTATGATAAAACGTTATTATCAATAAAAGATTAAAAGATAAAACATAAGATGCAACAAAAAGGTTATTAGTTATGGATGTCAAAAATGGGTTAAGTATATCAATTGAGAATACAATTTTTGATAAACTAAATTCATTCTATAATATTGCCACGTGGAAAATTAGGAAAGACAAACTTCAGGATGACACAGCAATTTATTTAAGGTAAGAACAAATTAAAATTGATAAAATACAAGATGAGCAAAAAAGGAAGTTTACAGAGAAACAAAATATAACTATCCAAATTGATTTTCTGTTAATAAAATAATAAGATATACATATTGCGACTGCTGTGATAGAGATGTATGGAGACTTCTGAGGCCCTTCATTGGACACGACAACAACAACAATACAGTATACACACCCAAGATAGAAGACATTGTGACTGGTGTGATAATGATGTATGGAGACTTCTGAGGCTCTTCATTGGACACGACAACAACAATACAGTATACACACCCAAGATAGAGGACATTGTGACTGGTGTGATAATGATGTATGGTGACTTCTGAGGCTCTTCATTGGACACGACAACAACAAAAATACAGTATATACACCCAAGATAGAGAACATTGCTACTGCTGTGATAGAGATGTATGGATACATCTGAGGCTCTTCATTGGACACGACAACAACAACAATACAGTATACACACCCAAGATAGAGGACATTGTGACTGGTGTGATAATGATGTATGGAGACTTCTGAAGCTCTTCATTGGACACGACAACAACAAAAATACAGTATATACACCCAAGATAGAGAACATTGCTACTGCTGTGATAGAGATGTATGGATACATCTGAGGCTCCTCATTGGACACGACAACAACAACAATACAGTATACACACCCAAGATAGAGGACATTGTGACTGGTGTGATAATGATGTATGGAGACTTCTGAGGCTCTTCATTGGACACGACAACAACAAAAATACAGTATATACACCTAAGATAGTGGACATTGTGACTGCTGTGATAGAGATGCATGGACACATCTGAGGCTCTTCATTGGACATAACGACAACAACAATACAGTATATACACCTAAGATAGTGGACATTGCGACTGCTGTGATAGAGATGCATGGACACATCTGAGGCTCTTCATTGGACATAACGACAACAACAATACTGTATATACACCCAAGATAGTGGACATTGCGACTGCTGTGATTGACATGGATGGAGACATCTGAGCCTCTTCATTGGACACGACAACAACAACAATAAGGAATTCACACCCAAGATAGTGGACATTTCGACTGCTGTGATTGACATGTATGGACACATCTGAGGCTCTTCATTGAACATAACAACAACAACAATACAGTATTCACACCCAAGATAGTGGACATTGCGACTGCTGTGATTGACATGCATGGAGACTTCTGAGGCTCTTCATTGGACATAACAACAACAACAATACTGTATATACACCCAAGATAGTGGACATTGCGACTGTTGTGATTGACATGTATGGAGACATCTGATGCTCTTCATTGGACACGACAACAACAACAATACTGTATATACACCCATGATAGTGGACATTGCGACTGCTGTGATTGAAATGTATGGAGACATATGAGGCTTTTCATTGGACAAAAAACAACGACAATACAGTATACACACCCAAGATAGAGGACATTGCGACTGCTGTGATTGACATGTATGGAGCCTTCTGAGGCTTTTCATTGGACACGACAACAACAACAATACTGTATATACACCCATGATAGTGGACATTGCGACTGCTGTGATTGACATGTATGGAGACATCTGATGCTCTTCATTGGACACGACAACAACAACAATACATTATACGCACCCAAGATAGTGGACATTGCGCCTGCTGTGATTGAAATGTATGGAGACATATGAGGCTTTTCATTGGACAAAAAACAACGACAATACAGTATACACACCCAAGATAGAGGACATTGCGACTGCTGTGATTGACATGTATGGAGACATCTGAGGCTCTTCATTGGACACGACAACAACAACAATACAGTATACACACCCAAGATACTGGACATTGCGACTGCTGTGATTGACATGTATGGAGACATTTGAGGCTCTTCATTTAACACGACAACAACAACAATACAGTATACACACCCAAGATAGTGGACATTGAGACTGCTGTGATTTACATGTATGGAGACATCTGAGGCTTTTCATTGGACAAAAAACAACGACAATACAGTATACACACCCAAGATAGAGGACATTGCGACTGCTGTGATAGAGATATATGGAAACTTTTGAGGCTCTTCATTGGACACGACAACAACAACAATACAGTTTACACACCCAAGATAGTGGGCATTGCGACTGCTGTGATTGACATGTATGGAGACATATGAGGCTTTTCATTGGACAAAAAACAACGACAATACAGTATACACACCCAAGATAGAGGACATTGCGACTGCTGTGATAGAGATATATGGAAACTTTTGAGGCTCTTCATTGGACACGACAACAACAACAATACAGTTTACACACCCAATATAGAGGACATTGCGACTGCTCTGATTGACATGTATGGAAACTTCTGAAGCTCTTCATTGGACACGACAACAACAGAAATACAGTATACACATCCAAGATAGTGGACATTGCGACTGCTGTGATTGACATGTATGGAGACATTTGAGGCTCTTCATTGGACACGACAACAACAACAATACAGTATACACACCCAAGATATTGGACATTGCGACTGCTGTGATTGACATGTATGGAGACTTCTGAGGCTTTTCATTGGACACGACAACAACAACAATACAGTATACACACCCAAGATAGAGGACATTGCGAGTGCTGTGATAGAGATGTATGGAGACTTCTCAGGCTCTTCATTGGAAATAATAACAACAACAATACAGATGGAAATTTTGCCGGGAGGATATTGATCTAAAGAGACAAAGGTCGCCTCTCCCGTCAAAATAGACGTCAGAACTAGACGCCATCTATTGACCGTCGCCGCAACTAGCGGCCTCTGGTCGGTGACAAAGCCACAACACCAGCTTTGGCAAACTGAAAAGCGTCCACCTAGAGACCATGGTTTCGGGCTAATGGCCCTCGTCAGTCTAGGGCGGACTTTATTCCATGAGATCCACACGGGATCTAATTGAATCTTGACAATCTGCCAAAGAGGTGTTTAGCTGGCAAAGTGGCTGGGCCAAATCTATGGCTATAATATAGATGGAAATCTATATATAATCTAT
This sequence comes from Cordylochernes scorpioides, assembly GCA_030710605.1. Classification (NCBI taxonomy): domain Eukaryota; kingdom Metazoa; phylum Arthropoda; class Arachnida; order Pseudoscorpiones; family Chernetidae; genus Cordylochernes; species Cordylochernes scorpioides. The sequence continues at coordinate 12,111,083 of CP092873.1, read as the reverse complement.
AATTTCCATCTATATTATAGCCATAGATTTGGCCCAGCCACTTTGCCAGCTAAACACCTCTTTGGCAGATTGTCAAGATTCCATTAGATCCCGTGTGGATCTCATGGAATAAAGTCCGCCCTAGACTGACGAGGGCCATTAGCCCGAAACCATGGTCTCTAGGTGGACGCTTTTCAGTTTGCCAAAGCTGGTGTTGTGGCTTTGTCACCGACCAGAGGCCGCTAGTTGCGGCGACGGTCAATAGATGGCGTCTAGTTCTGACGTCTATTTTGACGGGAGAGGCGACCTTTGTCTCTTTAGAACAACAATACAGTATATATACCCAATTCCCAACAAACCTCATCGGTAACTAATTCTATTACGATTCCTCCTAACAAATCATATTTCCCAATATCACCAATAGATATAAAAGAGTTGCACCATTCAAAGAAGTCGACAATATCCAGGTCTATCACTCAATGAATTACAAGGCTTTCTACATTTCGCAATTTGAAACATAATCGTTACAATAAAGAATGTACCACAACACCAATTTTTAAAATAGAGATATAATCTGGAATGAACCCAGAAGAGTTGTCAAATCGCCCCGTGGTATATGATGTCATTATTTATGACAGGGGATCGGTGGAAGGGTGGTCTAAACTGTTGTTTTCGTTCGCTACGACCTGGAATCGAATCCCCTATTGGGCACTTTTTCTGATTTGAAAAAAGAAATGCCCAAATGGTCCCCGAAATTTGCAAAAGTTCAACCCCACCAGAGAGTACAAGTTACCAAACGGGGCTCTGGCACATTTGTAAGTGCAAAGTCGAACTGCTTCTCACATGTGTGAAAATTTGGTACACATACATCAAAAGCAGTCGCCAGCTTCTACCCATCATGATTACATGGCCTGTACCAAGTGTACTTGGGATAAGCAAAAATGATTATTAATAACTTCACCATTTTATAGCGTTGTACTGGATTTTATGTTATTGATATTTTTATTCATTATATTTATAAATAACGCCTTATTACTTCATATTTAATATATACTAAAGTGATATTTGTTATTTGGGGAGTTGCCTTCTTTTATGCAGATTTTTGAATGTATTTCTGTTATGCTAATATCATATATTCACAGTTCACTCAAAAATACTGTTATTAGAAGCCTAACCTACAGTTGTTGTTATTGTTGTCGTGTCCAAAAAAGAGTTTCAGATGTCTCCATGCATCTCCATTACAGCAGTATCAATATCCACTATCTTGGGTGTGTAAAGCTGCTGCTCTGGGTCTATGTCAATTTTCGGCCATTCATTGGAAAATGGTTGCCGTTGCCACGTTAGTCACCTTGGAAACGAACCAGAATTTGGTCAAATATTCCAAGGGTCCAGGGGGGACCGCAGGGAGGTGTGGTCGGACTTCTCCCCCCTAACCTACAGGGTCTCATATATATATATATATATATAAATACAATCGGCCAATACAGTATCAGAGCTCGAAAAAAGCATCTTGTTGATTAGATTAGCAAAACCGTAAAGAGTTTTCTTCACTAATAATTCAACCCGATATTTTAAGCGAAGTAAGAACAACAAAAAGTTATTTAATATTGAAAAGAAATAAAATTTTGCCTAGAAGTTCTATTTATTATTTATCAATATATAAAAGTATCGTAAATACATTTTTAGTATGTGTTGAGAAACTATTTTACAGGCGTTTCTTCCAAGTATGTTTAAAGTTTTTTATTCTTTATGTTGAAAATATTCATGGAGTCGTAGAGGAAGAGAAAGAGATCCTTTATTACCTAAAGATATAAAAAATAAAAGAAGGACAAAAGAACAAACTATAAGTACATAAGCAGCTCACGCCGGCCTGCCCTATTCACTTAACCGCTAGCCTACCTAACAAGGCCGCGTTATATAGGCAGAGATGTCAATTAACATGAATAATACTAAAATTCTATGCAAATATCTGCATATCAAATATCGTAGAAATACCTGCAATTGTTAATTTCAACGCTATAGTCCAAAATATATATATGTAGAAGCCTTTGCGAATATTATTTGTGAACTGTTTATAGTCAAAAGAAACGCTCGTCGGAAAGGTTTTTAACTCAAAAGCTTGTGAATATTGAGAAATTGGTAGATTGAAAATTTGACTATTTTTGACGCGAAAGATTATTTTAAAAAATAAATCAATTTACTACTTCCCTTACTGCCTATTATGTCATCATTGCAGTAAGGACGTTAGAAAATTGGTTTATTTTTATATAGAATCTTACGCATCAAAAATAGTTTAAAATTTTCATAACAGATGGCGCTCTAATGCATCATATTGATATTGGTTAATAAACTATTCGCGGTGTACTAGATTAGGTATTTTTATCATTTTCTGGAACGTGGTTAAATATTATTTTTTTAGACATTTGTGTAAGCATGTGTGTTAGATATAAACAACGGAAGAATTTATCATTCTTTAATTTTCAGATTCATATTAGCTTCAAATGGCTGTGTGAAGGTCAGGAATTGAATATTTTATAATTGCAAATGTATACCATAGGAAAAGGAGATTATTCTATCTGTCTATACTTCTGAACAACTTCAAATCTTGATTTCAATTTTTACTGTGAAATTTTTGAAAATATCATTGACTAAAGTTCTTTCATACTACCTCGAATCTAATGAACTCTCAAAATTTGGTATTGGTTTGTGGATTCATTAGATAAAAATTTACTTTTTAATAACGTTTTGTTGAGTGGCTTTTGGTGTTCAAAAGATTGATACATTGTTAAACTATATAATCTTATGTTTATAAAGTAAAACTCAATTTATATTAAGAGTTAAAAAACCTTGAGTTTTCGAAATGGGCGTCAATCAGTCCAAAGGTGATTCTGAACTTCAGATTATTATATGATATCTCTTACTTCCTATCAGACAGAGAGAATAATATGTATTAAAAATAGGTTTTCTTGATGCTATGATAGTATATTAGAGTTTATTTGATATCGACTGAATATTCATTTGATCATTAGAAAAATGAGGCGAATTGATTAGATTTGCAATGTTTTGAATCATTATTAGCGTGGTTTTCATAAGAACTTGTAGAAAATTATCAATTTCAAAGTAAAGATTATTACAAGAAATAAAAATGTGAATTAAATCAAAAATTTCAAACTATATTTATTATTATATTTGTATTTAAGAGAGATATATATTTTCTAATAAAAAGATATTGCACACAAAAAATAATATCAAAAGACAAATTATTAGAATCAATATATAGGCATATTATTTCAAATGAAAATAAGTGAAAAATTACTAGATGAATATTAACCACGTATTAATCAATTTCTTAACTTAAACTTATAAGAAACACATACACACATACATATATATATATATTGAAAATAGGGCAAACTATAAATAAAAATCTTTAATTAAAAAGGCATATATTGGATCAAAATATAATGTATTCACCAATATTTCAGTTGGCTGAAACCAAACTTTTAAGGGTATTATAACATATTAAGGTATGGCAATTCAATTTATGAATATATATGTATAATTTTATGTAAAAATTCCTATATGGACTCTCTCATAATTCAGTAACACTCTCTGATATAATATCTGTATACATTTATTTTCATCAAGTAATCATCATCAAAATATATGTATGTGTATAAATATCATTAGAGTATTTTCAATTTCAAATTATTTGATATTGTATCATGATATATTCCAATATATTTGAATTTTTTAATATCATCACATATATCTACATATTTGAGTTTCCGATACGTTGATGTTCATTACTTCTTTATCAAGAACGAAAATATATTTTGATTTCTTTGTATGATTTTGAATATTTGACTTCATAGGATTCTCAACGAAATTAATAAAAGTTCCAATATAATATAATCATTTTTTATTATATAATATCAATTTATATTCATATGCATTAACTTTACAGGCTCTAATATAAATATTTTCTTATATTAATGCAATTATTCTTGAAGAATATTATATCATTTGCTTGGAAAAATAATTCATTGAAAAGTTGAAATATTTTAAGTGAACCATGAAATATCAATTAATGTTTAAAAGGTTTTGCGGAAAAAATCGTCTATGACGCATGCTTAGATTTTGTTTATTGATATTTATAAAAAAAATTATTCCATAGTTAAATGAATTCTGAAATTTTTTTATTTCCATTGTTGTCAAATACTCTAAATAGACATTCTGAACAATTTCGTAATATTTACTTTTAAATATAACATTAAGAGTAAAATTAATCAGGCCTTAAGGGAATAGTGTCTTTACCTTGGTGGTCTGATTAATTTTACTCTATATTGATACAAGGAATTATTTTATTGCATAACATTTAGAATAGAGGTTTTTTTTAATATGCGTTTCTCACTTTCTATTGATTCGCATTGCACATGCACACATAAAATTAAATACAATTTCAAATTCCCATAAATAGGTGCAATAGACGATTCCTTCGTTGTTTAAATCACAATATATTAGAAGTGGGAGTTATGCAGATTTATAATACGAACATTACTTATTAAACCTAAAAATTGATAAATGCTTGGAAAACTTTAAATTAAAAAAATATTAAAATAATCACTCACCAGAATCCTGTTTTAATAGGAATGCTATACTTCGAAGAGTAAGGGACACTACGAAACCACCCAAATAACATTCTTAGATATAAATTTGAACAAGATAAGAATTGAAGCGAATATAATGAAAATATTGAGGATAAAAAATAACTGACAAACCTTTCTTGAAGGTCTAAGATTCCTAAGTCTGTCACCAGTAAGATATCCTTAATCAACATTGTTTACAACTGTATGAATTTCTAAAAATATTGGTAAAACTAGAGCTAAAACCGTATCCTCCACGGTGGCTTCTATAACAAATGTTTTTTTTATTTACCTTGCTTTAACATCAGTAAATATCGGTAATTCAACTCAAATCTGAAAAGAAATGCATTTGTATAAGAAGAATAAGACAATTGATTATCAGTCTAAATAATATGTCAGTAACACCAGTCCAAACGCACTATGCCATCCTGCATAATGAACTCTATGCCTCAGGTACCTTGACACCGTGTTTAAATAAATAGATGCAAGCCTATCTCAGTTTTGGTTTGAAAAAGCGTCATGACAATAAAAACCTTTTTCTTAAAATTTTAAGCTATCTCTCTACCTGTTTGATAGGTTTGATATTTCACAGCCGCTATTCTTTTCTAACTAATCTCCGTCGTAAGACACCATCTGATCGTCTTTGTAGTGCCAATATAGAAATATGTTGTTTAAATATTAAGAAGGTTAGTTAAAGGTTGAATATCAAAGTAAACCAATTAAACAATGAGCAAACGATTTTTTCCTGTGACATAAATTACAATATTTATCCAAATCAGCATCTTAATGCACCAGTAAATGGAAACATGATATCAAAAGCGCACCAATTTGTACTTGATAAATTCACTTTGAAATATTTAGGATATATATTTTAATATATTGTTACGTGTACCCAGAAACCTTTCGTGTTATTTGTCTAATCAGGATGCCAAAAAGATACACAAGTGAATTCGAAGGGATACAGCTAAAGTTAAGTGCCTCATTATATGTCTCACTGAACAGAAGGAGTACAATAAGTGGGACTTGCCTTCAAACTCCCCGTCAGAAGGATCCTTGGCACCGTGGATGTCACTCTTGAGAAACGTCCCGCTCCACACTGTACACGCCCAGCCTGGACTATCGCCGCTGGTAGGCCGCTCCGATACCCTGCAGGATTGCAGGATTATCCACACGGTCACACGCCCAGGAGACAAATTCCCACGTCTTCTACTTGCCGCAGATGTCACCAGACTGTGTCCTCCCCCAAACAGGAATCCTGTTTTTGGCGCCTTCCACATAACACCGGGTGCAACTGGAGTCCACCATTTTGTCCCCAAATTTACTCTAAAACTTCGCCTTGTCATCCATTTAAAAATATATTTTCAAAATAATCAACAAGGTTGGTTAATTCATTTTTTCAAAGACATGTCATGATGCATTAGCGCGCCATCTGTTATGAAAATTCGAAGCTATTATAGACGAGAATGATTCTTTCAAAAATTAAACAATTTCTATTGCCTTTACTGCAATGTAAAAATTAATTAGAGGGCATTAATTTTTTTTCTTTGCAGTAAGGGCAGTATAAATCGTTTAATTTTAAAATAATCATACTCGTCTATAATAGTTTCGTATTTTCAAAGATATGTAAAGAGGTAAAATAGTTTCTCTTTGTGAGAAAATTTATAATGTTTTTTGTTCATTTTTAATATTCCAGGACCTAACCATGAAAATTTCAGGTATACTCTAGTACCTAATATTCTATCAAAGACCCCTAAAATTGGCTTTAAAGCTATATTTTATAGAATAACTAAATAGTAACTTGCCTCTTTATAACATTTTTTTTAATAAGCGAGCGTATTTTACAATCTACGAATGGTTTAGATAGGGTATTTTATAATATAATGATATAATCATAAAGAATACTCCAGAAATCCAGAGCTAATATAAGATGGTATTAGGGCAAAACAATAGAATATAGAGATTTCAGGATCTCAGTCATCAGAACTCAAAGTAATCGAGTAGACAAAAAGTAGCCAATGATCTATCTGCCTAAAATAAAGTACAATATGATGCTTGCAGAGGCATGGCTGGCCTCAATGAACACTCTTCAACAGAGAGTAAGGTGATGTGAAGCTGATTTGCTACTTCTTGTTCTGAAAGGATAGGCAATGTTCGAGGGGTGTTCACAGAGGCGTAGATAGTATCAAGAGTACACGGTAATTAATAATCGGTAGAGGTTTCTGAATGCTTGTGAAGAAAAAATAGTCACAATATATTCAAAATGTTGGAGAATTTCTCAGACAAAGTAACTTTACTTCGATTCTCTCTATTTTTCCCAAAGTCCGGTAGAACTCTTGGTCCACTTTTGATTGTCAGGTTGGATTCTGTAGCAGATGATGAAATATTACAAATTTTATTCAAGCGATATTATCCTGAAATCCCAAACACATTCTAAAATGAATATTTTAGAAAAACGTAAAAATAATTACCAGACTTATAAGCTTATTATTTATTGATGATAATAGAGATAATTATGATCATATATATAGTGAATATTTTAACGTAAATATAAGTATTTGTAAACCAAAAACAATCTCAACTTGAATGGAAAAACTAATTTAAATATTTATTAAAATCGATTAACTTTTAAATCTCTATCTCAAAATAATAACTTTGATTCATTTAAAAACTTTAGCGTAAGCTAGGTACATAGCAATTTCAATGAACATATTTTTTTCCTAATTGAATATGTAAAAAGGTTCATTTGTCCATTAAATACATATTTTTAACTTTTGATGATTTCGGCAATGAGTGATAATAATGATTCTTTCTTCTATATTTTCAAATATAATTAATCGGGATATATTTTTGCTTCAGATTCCCTGCCCATCGATGATGGCCTCTCACCATTGGTGAGTAAAATATAACCATCAACTATGATTTACTCAAATCTCAAATCTTATAATTATTAGAATTAAGTTGATCTTATGCTATGTCATATACTATACGAAAGATACTTCCACCGTACTATCAAGTTCCAATGCCCGCCAGAATGTTAATCCACTGCTATACAACATGACCTGTACAGAGCAGAAAAGACAAGCACCAATTGTCTTCTCAAGAGAATAATAGCCTTTAATCTCCAGAATTAAGTATAGTCATCTACGGACAATGACTTTCCAAAATGGTTGCAAGGTTTTCTTATTAACCTGCAACCCCAAACCACATTATTGACAGTATTCGCTTATCCATTGATATGCTCTAATCATACCCAGCAGAAAACATGAAGAGCCTCAAGCTCTAAAAGCGTGATACCCTGAAACGATTGAGTGGAGATAAGAAAGAAGAAGATATCATATTTTAGATAATTGGTTCAGAAATAGGGTATACATTTATAACAGCCAATACAAAAATAAAACTATTTTCTATTCAATAATAAATATTTCTTCAGGCAAGTAGAGCATACAAAACTACTCTATACAACTGTATCTATAGTTTTAAAGAGAATACTCCCCTTTTCACAGACTATATTGAATCTAAAATAATGGAAATCTATTTGGCTAAACTTTGAATAGATGATTAAAATGAAATTAGACCACAAGATCCAAATATAATCAGATATTTTTTAAGTGCAAAAATGGATGAATTATTTTTTATATTAAAAATATCACAGCTTCTGCTCGTTTGTGTAATGAAATAAATAAATCAAGGTTTAATAAATTGATTCTATCAATTATTCATATAATTTATAATCATTATGTGGGTTTTGACAGTGTGCTCTTTATTTTAACGAATACCATATTTAAAATGCCAATCTCTGAAGAATCATCAATTGCGTTTAAATTAAGTTCATATTTACATAATTATTTTTTTATCCCTAGTAAACGTGGTACAGGCCATGTTAATCATGGTGGGTAGAAGTTGGAGACTGTTTTTACTGTATGTACACCACATGTCTACACCCGTGAAAAGCAGTTCGATTTTTGCACTTACAAATGTGCCAGAGACCCTTTTGGTTACTTGAACTCGCTGGTGGGGTTGGACCTTTCAAAATCGGGGGCCATTGGAGCATATTTTTTAATCAGAGAAAAGTGCTCAATTCAGGATTCGATCCCGGGTCGTAATGAACGAAAATCAACGGTTTAGACCTGTTTTAATGCTTGGTATTTAAGATTTAGAATACATTTATAATTTAAATATTTTTATTCAATTAAGATTATAATTACACAAGCATAACATTTAAATATATATATATCCTGCCTAACAATTCTCTATACTAACTATATAACATTAAGCGATCTATTTACATTTTGTTTTGGTCACTGGTCCAATATTTTTATTTTCACAGACCAAATTATAAGATTAATTCACAGATGAAAAATATGCAAAATAACTAAACAAATATATACATCAATTTGATATTTATTTAAAACAAATGAATAACTATATACATCAATTTAATATTTATTTAAAACAAATGAACAACTATATACATCAATTCCCCCTTCTTAGGCTTGGCCCCCCTTATTTATTTATTTATTCTCCATATCTCTGCGGACATCTGCGCTCCCTCTGAGGATACCTGGGGGTTGTAACACTTTTCTCCTCCGAGATTGGAGTTGGCACACGTTCAGCATCATTCATATTAGTGGGATGTGATTTACCAGGCAACATTTTTCTAATGTAGTTTTGATGAACCTTTTTTATACTGTCACCTTGTTTTATTAAATAAACATTCCTTCCTAGTATTTTAATTATCTTTCCTGTATACCAAGAGGGATGCCCATTAGTAATCCACCTAAATTTCACAGTCTCATCCACTTTAAATTTACTGTTAACATATTGACTATTGAATTTGGAGGCTTTTACATCAAGATGGCATTTGATAGGGTCAGATTTGCATTCAAAAATGGACCCGTAATCATTTAAAAGTGAATCTATACTAAAAGAGTCCAATTTATGCAAATAATTGAATGAGATATTGAAAAGATTAAGGAAATCTCTTCCTAAGATAAATTTAGAACAATTTAAATTAGTTATTAGTATTTCAATGGTTCTAGGACATTTCTTAATTTTATATCAAATTTAGCCTTGCCCAAAATAGGTATTTTAGAGCCACTATATCCGGTCAAGACTGTATTACATTTATTTAATTTAACATTTTTGAAATATTTAAAGTACAAATATTTAGTTAATGTAGTTATGGCTGCCCCCGTATCAATTTCAGCCAAAAATTTTATGTCATTTACATATACAGTTTCAATCAAGGGAGGATGCAAATTTATATTATTCAATGATAAATTATTTTGAGATCCCGAAGGATTATTATCATTAACATGCTTTTTAAATTTATTAAAAGTATTTTTGGGATTTCTGGGCAATTTACGGGCAGAACTATCTTTTTTATAACATATAGTAGAAATATGCCCTACTCTACCACAAACTCTACAATTAGCTGATTTAAAAAAACAATTATAGTGTAGATGGTTGGTCTTACCACAGTGTTTGCAGGGATTATTGATGGCATGAAGATGCTGTGGGGACAGATGGGCATCTTCGGATCTCTTGAGGTTGTGTAGGTCATTATCTGCAGACTCCGCAGACAGCGCGATGTCTAATGCTCCCTCAAAAGTCAATCCTTCCTCCTGTAGTAGCTTCTTTTGGGTCGGTGTATCAATGATGCCCGCCACAAATCTGTCTCGCAGGGATTCTTGCAGAACATCTCCAAAGTTACACCTTTGAGCCTGTTCCTTAAGGCGTATTATGTATTTAGATATTGTTTCGCCTGATTTCTGATCCATTTTCTGGAATACAAATCTTTCATATATTATATTGATCTTAGGATTGAAATGTTTTAATAAGATCCTGCACAATTTGTCAAAGGGAACTTGATCAACTTCCTCCGGAAAAACCAAATTTCGCAAGATTCCGAAATATTTAGGCCCGATGCATGATATCAGAAATGGCGTCTTAAAGTCTTCTTTTGTTTTAGAAATTAGCATGAATTGCTTCAATCGATAAATATAATTCTCTACATTCTCTAGATTTTCGTCAAATCTTTCAAACATACTTGAAGACATTTTTTTTAAAGTATAATTTCTTTTCACTATTTAAATTCTTTTTTCTTTACAAAATTTGCTTTTCCTCGTCGCCAGTTGTTTTAATGCTTGGTATTTAAGATTTAGAATACATTTATAATTTAAATATTTTTATTCAATTAAGATTATAATTACACAAGCATAACATTTAAATATATATATATCCTGCCTAACAATTCTCTATACTAACTAACTATATAACATTAAGCGATCTATTTACATTTTGTTTTGGTCACTGGTCCAATATTTTTATTTTCACAGACCAAATTATAAGATTAATTCACAGATGAAAAATATGCAAAATAACTAAACAAATATATACATCAATTTGATATTTATTTAAAACAAATGAATAACTATATACATCAATTTAATATTTATTTAAAACAAATGAACAACTATATACATCAAGACCATCTTTCTACTGACCCCTCTTAAGCAAAGATGAAAAGCAAAAAAAGAAAAAGACGGAAACGCTATTAATGATTTTTTATTCTTTAGACATCAAAATTGTGTGGAACTGTTATTTTTTTACGACACATTTTCGAATCCTCTTTCAGTCGCCTTGTTTATGGATAAAAAATGCTTCAATGGCTCCCGATTTTTGCAAATATCTACACCTTTAGTAATTGCAACTACCCAAAGAGGGCTCATTTTTTACACAAAATTCGAAATTCTCTCTGCATGTGTCTACATTGTAGCACACTTATAGTAAATGACGAGATATTTATATATATATATAATATCCTTAAAGGAAATAATCATTTTCACATATTCATATTATCAAAATTTAAGGTTTACTTTGAAAAAACATTAATACATCAAAATTAATTAAATATATAAACACTCATCGACCTAACATAAAAATTTGTACCGTTTAGCATGTATATCGGGATTCGAAAAATAACTCTGAAAGATATTAAAGTGAGCTTTATTACATACAAGATAAACAAGTGTGAACAAAAATGACTCTGTCTTTAAAAAAAGATGATCGACGACGCAAAATATGAAACTTCCTTTGGTTATTTTTCCATGAGTGTATAAATATATAAATATATATATATTTTTTTTTTCTACAGGTAAACTCCGTACAATTGGTATAAGTGTATAACGAATCAAAAGTTTTTACGAAGGAGTATCTTATATTATATTTGTGCAAGCTTTCGAACTTTGCAGTTCTTCCACAGGCAAGGATAGCACAGAAATACTACTCTTTTTTTTTAAGCAGAAATCGGGTGGCTCATGAATGTAAAAGCGACTAAGGCATTAATTTCTATAGGTAAACTCCGTACAATTGGTATAAGTGTATAACGAATCAAATGTTTTTACGAAGGAGTATCTTTTATTATATTTGTGCAAGCTTTCGAACTTTGCAGTTCTTCCACAGGCAAGGATAGCACAGAAATACTACCATTAGGTAGTATTTCTGTGCTATCCTTGCCTGTGGAAGAACTACAAAGTTCGAAAGCTTGCACAAATATAATAAAAGAAACTCCTTCGTAAAAACTTTTGATTCGTTATACACTTATAAATATATATATTGTATCATATTAACAACGTATATATAAGTAATATTGATTGATATCAACTATTTATAATGCCAAATATTGTTAAAAGTGGCAATTCTATATTATTATCGGCGATATAATACTCTGTTGTAATTTGTGTTGTAGTATTGCCTATGCTGAAATTTTCATCTATGTCGTATATCGCAGCTTTGTTAGGTTGTTGTATTGTTGGCTAGCGGTTATTAGATAGGACTGGCCGCTGGTAGACGTGAAATGCTTATGTATATATAATTTTATCAAGTTCAATTTTTTCTCCAATCTCTTCTCCGTTTTTTTTATAAATACCTTTAAGTAAAATAAAGGATCTTGGTAATTATCAAACTTCTTTCTCTTCTGAGAATCTAGTTTTTCTAGACAAATATATAGAGAAATTATTTTATAATAATATTTTAAACCCAAAATTGACAATGTCCGCAGAATGCACCACCACCTGTGCCTCCCCCCAACACCCCCTTGAACAGGCCCAGACGTAGAACCAAACAGTAAGACTCCGCAACAGAATACCGTTCTGTATGATATTAATTGACAATGTCCAGGGCCCTTCCAAATTTCGATAGGAAGAACCAAGTAACAAAAAGGCTCCACAAGGTGAAATGCCTTCTCAAAAAACTGAAGTTTAAACTTCAGTTCGTCGATTATGAAGGTATTTACATTTATTCTACTTATAAAGTTGTATAATTTCTTTCATCGATATTAATACGTCTTTAAAAGGCAATATATATAATTACTAATAAAGTAAGCCAAAATAATTCAAATATTCAAATTTGTTTTTAAAATAAATATCCACATTTATATCATAGCGTATATCGAAAAAGAAGGTAATGTATAAGATATGTTGTGTGTGATGAGGTGAAATTTTAAAAACAAGTAAAATAATTTTATATAAAATGGCGTACCTGGATCTGTAAAGAAAAAAAAACAATTTTTTTCTCAAAATATTTCGAGAGTTTGCTCCCTCTTTATCAATTTATTTGTATTGTATTTGTTATTTCACAATAAATGGATAAAGAGGAAGCAATCTCTCGAAATCTTTTGAGAAAAAAAAAATTACAGATCCAGGTATGCCCTTTTATATAAACTTAATTGATGGATCGCCTTTTGACTCGAAGTAAAATAATGTTGATTTTACTCAATATTGATGTAAGGGATTATTTTATTGAAATGTTTTTTATGTTGTAGACGAGGGACCAGCAAGAGAGGTTGCCTCTACAGAGAAGGTAACTATATTTATTATTTATCATAAAATAGCAATTTTAAGATATCATCTAAAATGACCAATCGTCTCAAATATTAAATAAGTAAGGAATATATTGCCATCAATTATCACTCACATTATTATCAGAGTGGTACAATCAATGCCTCAATGCCGAAAACGATTGGACTTTGGGGAATTCTGAACAACCTTGAAAATTACCATTATAAATCAACGATTAGTTATTATTAATTCCGATAGATGGCGAAGCAATCAGCAAATTTCAGTTGCACGATCAGAAAATGCCTTTTTTCAAATTTATCAACCTGATCCAAGTACAAAATAACTTTATACTATTTTTCACATTGTACCATGTTACAAATGACCATATAAATATTCTATACATTTTATTTTTGTCGCTTGCTTTTACTACCTTTTTTTCACAATAAAAACATATAAAAACAATTATTACTTAATGATACCAATTAATAAAATACATTTATTACTATTTGATATAAAATAAAAATAATTAACATTTTGTTTACAGGAAGGCACAAATCCACCAACTCTGGAAGAAGCTAGCCAGACGCAGTCTTCTCAAGAAAATGAGTAAGTTTTACCTTAGGGTTTTATGTTAAGATGATTCTAACCTGTTACCCATTCAGAGCCAAGCTTGTCCAAGGTTCCCATAGCTTCAAGAAAGTGTCGGTTGGTAAATGGATTCGAAGAGCGTGCTGCAGCTGCAACACAAAAATTCCAGCTAGTTGCGAATTGAAACAATCAGAAGTTGAAGGTGAGATTTAATTCGAAATAAGAAATCTATAGAAAAGCCATACTATGGAAAAACTGAAGCTAAGATCTTGAAGATAAATCTTACCTAGCCTGCATTCATAGTTTTTTAAAATAGACACTTCAGCCAAAGGTTGATTTAATTTTCTCGGCGTTTCGACAAAAAAAAAATATTTTGTCCTTTTCAGTTAAAATAATAAATAAGACATTTGGCAAAGCGGTAAATTCAATTTTAAATATATCCAGTGATTACTTGCATTTGATAACTAATTTATTCGTCAATTTTATTTGAATATAGATGCTCAAAGTGTTGAGGGCTTATTGAAAATGAAAAATAACTAATTAGAAGAAAAATTTCTAAATTATTGCTCCATTTTGTGTGTTTTACAAAACAATATAACAATATTTCATAGTCTAAGAAAATCAATCAGAATGGTCGCTGAACAAATTTATGAGTATGCTTTTTTATTACATTTCGTATATAAATCCAACGAAATAATTTCACCAGAAATATAGTAAATATTTTATAAACTACTTAAATATTCAATGCTTTCGCTTATCAAGACAATAATCAGAATCAAATAACATTTTTCACAGATTAAACTGATTTTAAAAACAATATTACTTTTGCAGAGAGACAAAAAATTAGAGAAATATTTCAAAAAGAGATATTTATATTAATATTCTAAAAGAATGCCATTTTTTATAATTAAATTATAATTAATATTGAAAATAAAACTGTTTCTCATTTATTTATAATAATGGAAAAAATAAAATAATTTGTTTTAAAAATATATGAATTAATGAAAAAAAAAAGATTCATTGTAAAATCTCAAAAAATGGTGCAAAATATATTAAAACATATTAATTATTCTTATTTTACCTGATTAGAGAGAAATATAGTTAAAATATGATGAAATTTCACAAAATTAATTAGAATATAAAGAGGTTCGAATATTTTATAAGAATTAATATCAATTTCATTGCAAGCAATTGTATCATTTCAAAAGAAAGATTGTATTCTAAAGAGTATATACATATTCAATTATTTTGTCAATTTCCAACTTTCTTTATGTATATTTATTTTTAAATATTGTGACGATGTTATCGCAAAAATTATTTTTAAAAAAAGAATTTTAAAATATATATAACCCTTACATTATTCAAATATATACAAATATTCACACTGACTATTTGGCCTATACAAGAAATTGTAAAATATTCAATTATAATTTTCTCGAAAAAGGTCGATCCATTTACTTCTATTTTATGTGAAAAACTATGAAAATGTATTTGATTTTCATGTGAACTTAGTTTATATTTTGGAGTAGGCAAACTTTATATAACTGGAAAATATTTATATTTTAATACCAACTTATTCTGCGCGCGTTTTCCTTTTGCTAGCACGATTCTGAAACTTCTGCTCATTATTTTAAGGTTAAAAAAACAACCACCACTAAATTTAAATTCTCATAATGGAAGTCTTCAAATTCTTGAAAAATATCTTTATTTCCATGCCCAATTCTTATTGAGAATCAAGAATTGTACATTATTCAACATTTAGTTGATCAGAACATTCAAACTGTTTATAGTGATCAAATTTATGACATTTAAAGCTTTATTATAACCTTATTGATGAAAAAGGAAAGTCAGAGAAGAAGAAAATTCTTCAATTGAAATTTTTATTTTTATATATTTAAAAATGGTATATTTTTTTAGAGAGAAATGTACTACAATAGATCAAAATCAAATATGTTGTGAAGAAATTATAAAGCATTAACTGATATCAAAATGATAATATAAATAATGAACTGAGTATATGTTTCAGCAGTACCAAGTCCATCAATAACAACAGTTGGCCTTTACAACCTCGGCAATACTTGCTACATCAACTCCGTAGCCCAATGTTTGGCCCATACGACACCCATTCTGGAGTCCTGCATTGGGGAATACAAAAAAGAAACCAGTTGCGGGCCATTCCTCAAGAAATTCGGCCGGCTTCTCGACGCGCTCTGGAACGAAAAACAATCATTCAGGCCAACTGACTTCCAAGGGCATGTTGGAAACTTGGTGAGCCATTTTGGCGATTATACACAACAGGATGCCATGGAATATCTCCAGTATGTGCTTCGACAAGTGCACAATGAACTCAAACAGGCCCCTGAATCATCAGAAATCCCTGACCAAATTGATGAAAGCTTCATATCCTGGCAGGAATACCTGAAAGAAGATAATAGCCCTATTGTCAATATGTTTGCGGCACAGGTTTGCAGTTCCATTTGTTGCCAATCCTGCAAAAATCAATCAAAAAATTTTGAAGTCCTTTGGGATTTTTCATTACCAATCCCTGAAAAGGCAAAAGTGTCCCTATACGATTGCTTCGGCCAAATTTTCAAAAAAGAAGATCTAGATGGCTACATTTGCACCAAATGCAGCGAAAGAAGATCAATTAAAACTTTCAGCGTTATGAAATGGCCAAATTATCTAATTATTCAATTGATACGTTTCACCTTTGATTTGCAGAAAATCGAAACACAAGTCAATATCCCAGCTATCCTCAATCTCAACCAATTTGCCGTGGCCCCCAAGTACAATCTATATGCAGTTGTCAATCACTACGGAACTTTTGGAACCGGGCATTACAAATCTTTTTGTAAAACCTCTTCAACTACGGAATGGTACAATTTCAATGACCATGTTGTCAAGAACATCAAAACAAACGATGTGGACACTGCCAATGCCTATATCCTTTTCTATGAAAGAATGCAATGAATGATAAAGTGGCAGCACCCTTGGCCCAACGATTTATTTCGGTATGTTATTTTATAATATTAATTCAATTTATCAAAATATTGTCTATATTATGTGGAAGCATAATAAAAAAACTTGGAATAAACCAAAATATTTGATATTAGAAGATTAAAATATATTGTTGTGATACAAAACTATAAAATATATTATAAATATTTTATTCAAATCGTAAAATAATTTGCAAGTTCGCACACAATGTTTGATTTTAAATTTAAAAAATATTTTACCTCAGGAGGGGGGGGGGGTTGTGGTTATAGTATGTTTGTCGGCTTTAATTTTAACCTCACACATGACATTTTTTCTTTTCAGAACGTGTTTCTCAACCATAATAAAGAATGAGAAAGAAATTATAAATCAATCTCCTCCAAATATATTCAGTGTTTTATTTATCAGTCTCCTATAAAACATGAATAATCGAAATGTAAATAATAACGTCACGATATATAAAGAATGATTAGATAAAACAAAACCTGTTAATATTAATTTTAAATATCAGTGAATATTCTAAATAAATAGAGAAGTGCATCAAACATGATGCAACATTTTCGTTCCTCAAGCGGTTTTCACTTCCTCATGATTAACCCTTTCATCGATCCTTTCAAAATAAAAGGATTGAGACGAGAAACATGGACTTCCAATGTTTCTTCACAAACGTTATTTTTCTCCATTTTATTAAATATAGTTTACAGAAGAAGAAACACAAGTCGGAGTGAAGAGATTATTTATATAAGAAATCGATCGTATAAGCTTTGG